>PYAF01003208.1:69612-107740 GCA_007407185.1 Glycine tomentella
CGTGATCCCATCACTGATATTCAAGAGATACCTATTCTATTCCAAGGGTTTTATCCAGTTACTCATATATTAATAATAATATCGAGACAAAATATGAAACAAGATAAAGAGCGCTTATAATTTATTCATGACAACATTGAAAAGTATATGTACGTCCTAATCTAAAGATTGTCTCTAGGACATCCATATACTAACAAGGTTAAGCATATTTCTGCTTGAACAATCTTTCACAAGGGGCAATGTTGATAAAACCTTGTTTATCAAAAGGCATGGCAATGATTTCCTATTGGTTCAAATTTATGTAGATGATATAATTTTTGGTTCTTCTAATCATTTGTTTGTAAGAATCTTTCTTCAGCTATGCAGAAAGAATTTGAGATGTCAATGATGGGTGAACTAACATTCTTCCTTGGACTTCAAGTAAAGCAATTGAAGAATAGAACCTTTCTCAATCAATCCAAGTATTGTCTTGAAATTATCAAGAAATTTGAGATGGAGAAAAGCAAGGATGCTGCAACTCCCATGCCTACATCAATATATCTTGATTCAGATGAAAGTGGAAAGAAAGTTGATGAGTCTAAGTACAGAGGAATGATTGGATCTTTACTCTACCTAACAGCTTGTAGACCTGATATAATGCTCAGTGTTTGCTTATGTGCAAGATATCAAGCAAATCCCAAAGAGTCTCATCTTACTGTTGTAAAAAGGATCCTCAAATATCTCAAAGCTACACCCTAGAGTTGGTCTTTGGTATCCAAAAGGTGCTTCTATCAATATTATTGGTTATTCTGATTCTGATTTTGCAGGGTGCAAATTAGATAGAAAAAGCACAAGTGGCACTTGTCATCTTCTAGGAAGTTCATTAATCTCATGGCACTGCAAGAAACAATCTTGTGTTGCATTGTCTACTGTTGAAGCTGCACAAAGCTTGTGGCTAAAACAACAAATGCAAGACTATGGAGTGGAACTGAATGAAATTCCTCTACTATGTGACAATACAAGTGCTATAAACATATCAAAGAATCCAATAATGCATTCAAGGACAAAGCATATTGAGATCAGACATCATTTCCTCAGGGATCAAGTTCAAAAAGGTAACATAAAGGTAGAATTCATTGACACCAATAACCAACTTGCTGATATATTCACAAAACCATTATCAAGGGATAGATTTTATACACTAAGAAACATGCTAGGTATTCTAGATGAAAGTAACATAAACTAGCTTGTTCTATATGTGTTTTGTGTGATGAATCAAAGCCAAAATATCACAATTATGTATGATTGTTTAGAACCTTGCATAAAAGCTGCTAAATGTTCTGTATCTGTTAAACGTACTGGAATAATCGATTACACCACGGGTTAATCGATTAAAATCATTAAAAATCACATTCAGTATGAAAATTATGCTCATGTAATCGATTACATATATATGGTAATCGATTATTCTTCGTATTGCCAGATTTCAACTATTTTTGGAATAATCGGTTACACATCGGGATAATCGATTACATTGATTAAAATTCTCTAAATGATTGCATGTCTCACTGGAATAATCGATTACTAAAGACTTGTAATCGATTACCTTCATTATTAGAAGTGATAGTCTCCCTGGAATAATCGATTACCACTCGGGATAATTGATTACTCATGCTTTGATACCTGCATTATTCATAAAAGCTATCATATAATTGATTACTGGTTGTCTTCAACCTCTGACAGTGAATGAAATAATCGATTACTTAAATGAGATTATCGATTATTGTGTTATTTTTGTGAATCATTTGCTCTGGAATAATCGATTACATAATGAAATAATCGATTATTCATGTTTTTGAACGTTATCTGACAGGTATTTATGGGAAAATTAACTACCCAATCCATTTTAAAATTGATCCTATGTCATTAAACTGTCACCAACAGCTATATTTTTTTGAAAAATATGGACGTTTGGGAGCCTTATTAGTGCCTATAAATAGTGAGAGTGAATATCAAACAAATTGCACCATTCTCTATCTCTCTCTCTCTATATTTTCTGAAATTTCTGAGTCTTGTCTGTGTCCTATTTCATCCTATAACCATGTCTAATCCAACACCAAAGAGATCTAGAACCTCCAAGAGAAAAGCTGGTGAATCCTCCTCTAACCCACCTCCTCCTCAACCAACCAATAGGCTTGACTTGTGGTTCTCCACTGAGTCTGACAAAATAAACTACCTCCAGTTCAATGCAACCAAGCCTGTTGCCTCTCCCATATATGTAGATTTAGACTGTTTCATTAGGGAGGGATTCCAATTTCCTGCCTTCTTTGAAGCCCAAGGGCTGAGAAGGTTCTTAGAAATGAAGGGTACTTTTTACCCTGATTTAGTGAAAGTCTTTTACACTTACTTGAAAGGTTCAATGCAAGGGGACATGAAGTCCAAAGTAAAGGGGGTTGGAATGAGAATTACTCCAGACATCTGGGAATCTGTGGATGGGGTAGCATGTGAGGGTGTTAGAAGATTTGATGAAGACCCTGAGGGTTATAGTAAGATAGACACTTATAGAGAGATGCTTCATGATCCTCACATGAGGCTAAGGACTAGGCTGGGTACAGGTCTTATGTGTAGCACCCCGTAGGCCTCCGGTGCGTTATCATTAATAATATCAGTTTAGCGCTCGACACATCAATTTACAACTCAGCGGAAGCACAGAATCGCTCTGCTTGATTTATTATGTATGGAATAAAACATATAACAACAGCACAAACACAAGGCCAATAACATATCCCTGCTGATCCATTTCTCATCTCATACACAATTTAGACAGACAAATAGAATACATAGGCAGATAATCAAATATACAACAATTGAACTCAGGAGGAATCTCGTAAACATATCATAAACAGTTCTGTACATAGCCATATACATCAGTATCTTCACCACACCGTGGTGATACAAATCATATCAGCCCTCACCGAGGGTTTACAGAACTATACAACCCTTATCAAGGGTACAAAGCATAAACAAAAATCAAAACTGAGCCTTCAAGCTTCATCTGCTGCTCTCAGCTAAGCAGAAATGTCTCTACTCGGGCCTCCTGCCCTGAGACTGCTCTCTTCTGCCTGAAGAGTCACCTGAAATCATAAATCCCTACACGGGGTGAGATACATACCTCAGTAAGCTCAGGGTCCTTGGGAAATCATCCCCACCCTGGCCCACAATTCATAATACAAACATCAGACAAGCACACACATCAAATCTGGCCCAATGGCCTGGCCCTCTGACGCTCATACACATGAGCAGTTATCTGCTCCACACCCATGGCAGAGAACCCTCAATGATTTGGCAGAGAACCCTCAATGCCCTGGCAGAGAACCCTCAATGCCGTTCCACATGGCAGAGAACCCTCAATGCCTTTGGCAGAGAACCCTCAATGCCTTTCCCAGTTCATAGCACAACCAGGCACAAATGCACACATAGCAATATAAGTATGCGACAATCAATGCATGCATTATGAATATGACCACCACTCCCCCGGAGTGTGGTGTGCAACCAAGTGGGAAACCATTTCCCAGGGACTCAGAACTTACCTGGCAAAGTATCACTCTGCAGTTCTTTCCTTGGTTTGTGGCTCCCGCCACCAACAGTCTCAATATCACGCCCTAATCCAGGCATAGGGATTCATATCAAACTCAATTCAACAGTCCATCAATCACAGAACATAGCATATCAGAAATCCCCTATCCTAGGGTTCAATCAATTAAGCCTTCACTTAGGCTTCTCACAGACCATACAAGGTCTCTCAATGCAGAATACCAAGCATCTGAGTCATCCCAGACTCAATGCACAACAACTGCCTGAGCACAAGCTCTCATCAGCCTAGAATTCAATTATCACTGGAACGGTCCAAATCTCAATCAAGGCACCGTTCAACTAGCCTCTCAGGCTCAAACCAACCATAATCAAGGCTCTAGCATGTCATAAACTCAACTAGTGACTCATCACACGGTCACACATGCCAATCACAGAGCCAAGATTCAAAGTTCACCAAATCAAAAACTGAAAGCTAATCCTTCATCACTACATTGCTCTAAACAAGTTTCTCTACAGGACCCTGGGCTAATTCTAGCCCCAGCTCATATGGGTCACTATTCATAGAAAACCCCAAATCCTAAACTAACCGAGGAAACTCGAGTTTCTTACCTCAGTGGCGACCAGAAAGGCTGCAGGACAGCTTTCTCGAGCTCTGTTGTCCGTTCCAAGCCTTGGGTCTCAGCCAGACTTAAGTTTCAAAGCTTTTCCTTTAGAAAGGAATTCTCACTCACAAGGGGTTTTTAAGAGAAAGGATGAAGGATTCAAGCTTTCTAGGTGATTCTCTCAAGTTTATAGGTCATAGGGAGGTGTTTAGGCCAAGGTATAAGGTCCTAGGAAGCTTGGAACTGCTCTAATGGAGGTCTGGGCATGGAGAAAGAAGAAAATTGTTTTTCTTCTTCTGAAAACGTGATTTGCCCTTTAATACTGGGTCTGCCCGAGGTCTGACGCGGATCGTGCCACCTCTGGCGCCAGCCGCGCCATCCATGGCATGACTCGCGTGGGCTGGAAAATACCTGGCGCCCCTCGCGCCAGATTGGCGCCCCAGGCGTCAACCTCCAGAGAACCTAGCGCTCCCAGCGCCAACCTGGCGCCCTTGGCGTGGAATTCTAGTGGGTCTGGCGCCATCAGCGCCAGCCCTGGCGCCATCCGCACCACACCCTTAACAGGGTTTTCTTCCAAAGATCCCTGGTGCTGTCAGCGTGGGATCTGGCGCCAACCGTGCCATAAAGAGAGTCCTTACATTATGACAGCTGAGGATAGACTCCTCCATTATATCATTACATACATCATCACTCCTAGGGCCACAAATCATGCCCAAGCAACTGATGAAGACGTCCAATTGGTCTATGGGCTGAAGAACAATATACCCATGAATTGGGTGCTTATATTTGAGGAAATCATGCTCAAATCCAAAAGGCTAGTGAACTACCCATTCCCATATCCTGATTTTGTCTCTAGGCTGATTGATCACTTCAACATTGATGCTGAGAATGAAGTGGTTGACAACACAAACTCCTCCAACAGCCAAATAAAGGAGAAACATCTTACTAAGATGGGGATGAGGAAAACACCCAATGGATGGGTGATGGCTAATCAACAGGCAGCTGCTGTTGAAAGGGAAGAGATTGTTGCAGATTCTGAAGAAGAAGAGCAACCACAACATCCTCAGCCTGCCTATTCTGACTTTGAATCATTGATGATGCAAAAGATGGACAGCATGCTCAAGCTTCAAGAGGACTTCAAAGCTGGGACCCATGAAGCTTTGGAAGAAATTAGGAAAAGACTTGATTCAATTGAGGCCAACATGAATGACACTGCCTCAGTTGAATTTTAGGATTGTTTAGATTTCTTTGTGTTTACTTGTATTTTTTTAAGTCTGTTTTTTAAATTTCCTGATGTACTACCCCTTACATGATTAATATGAATAGTATTTGCATTTCCAGTTCATTATCCGCTGTGCATGAATTGTTTTTGACTTTTAACAAGCCAAATAGGGGGAGAATTGATTAAGGGGGAGTGATTTGAAAAAGCATTTTGTTTGCCCCTGTTTTATAGTTCAGTTTTTTGTTAAAAACTTGAAATGAATGATTGCTGGAATTTAGGGGAAGTAATTGTATAAACTAAAAACTAATAAGTTTGTATAATGCTTAATTGAATGTTTCATGAATCACAAATACTTTAACACTAGTATCTTGGCAAAGGCAATTGAAAACTTACAGGTTTTAAAAGCTTGAAGTTCATCTACTAAATTATCAATTATTCTCCAAGTCCCAGTGCTTAATCAACTTGAAGATTTGGCATGTTTAAAGCCAAAAAGGGGGAGAATGTTGATTCAAGAGGAGTCATGAGAAGTTGGACAAGGAATCAAGCTTTGGAGTTTTGTGCTTTCAACATGCCTCATTTCAAAAGTGCCATGGAAGCTTGAAGCTCAATTTGATTATTGTAAAAGGAAGGAAGTGGTATCTGATAATCCAATGTGCATATCATGCATATCATTCATTTAGGATTGTTAGATTGAAGGCTAATACAAAAGCATTTAATAAATAAGGCTAATTAAAATCAAGTTTTTGGAAAAATGAAGTTTTCCTGTTTTAATCGATTACAGATATGTTGGCATCGATTATTTTGTTCTTCGTGCCTTCTGGAAAACAAATCAGGAACATTGTAATCGATTACATATCGGATTAATTGATTACCTAGGCTAAAAAATGAAATAATAATCTTTCTGTCTTAATCGATTACAGAAGCTTGTAATCGATTACATATCATGCCTATGGTTACATGTTTTGCTAATTTAATCGATTACCAAAAACAGTAATCGATTACTCAGTGTATTTGGAAAATTATGAGTTCCTGTCTTAATCGATTACGTGACGGGATAATCGATTATTATGTTCATAGCTTAAACCCAGAACATTTCAGAAACACTTTAACCAATTACATATGCTAAATAATCGATTACAGGAGCGTGTTTAATCCATTATTTTCAGTTAGAATGCTGTTATAAATAGAACCCATTGCTCTATGATTTGTAGAGCTGAACAATTCGTATTCTGAGCAATCACAAACTTTCATGAGCTTTCATTAGTGAGTTTTCTGAGTTCAAAAACATCTAGGCTTCACCAAAATTCATATGGGTTTTTGATTTGATGAGTGAAGCATCATTAAGTCTCAAGGAGTAAGGAAAGGGATACTTTGAATTTGTCATTATTTCTTTCAACCTGGTGAACCATACATATGCATCTTGTTCATTGGATTATCAGGTGAATTCGTTCCCTATTCTTTGTGGTTGTAAATCTGTTATTTGATTTTTGTAAAGATTGGCTTATTGTAAATGGGTTTCTTGCATGATAACTAGAGATAGTGTTTCTCTAGGGGTTTCTGAGTAGTGTTCTCAGTGGGGTTGGTCTATAAGGATCTAATAGTGTTTTAGATCTTTGAACTTTATCTAAGGTTGATAAAGAGAGGCTTGTAATATCTTGTAAGAATATTAATTTGCATTAGTGGAACTCCATTCTAGTGTTGAGTGGAAGAACTGGATGTAGCTTCATAGTGTTTGAAGTAAACCAGTATAAAAATTGTGTCTGATCTTTATTCTATTCTGTTCATCTCTTTATTGCTTTAGTTTGTGAATCAAATTATTTGCACATAAAGATTTCAATTGTCTATTGATTTTCTTGACAGAGGAATTTGATTGAATATAAGATTCTTGGTTTCAAAACAAATTTTAAAGTGATAAAGATCCTGTGGAAACTCTGATTATAAAATTTTTAAATACCAAGGTTCAACCAATTCACCTCCCTCTTGGTTGTATTGAAGTATTCCTATCATTTTCAACATGAGCTCAAAGGGAAGCTCCCAATTTGGTGGCTGCATGATGGTAGAGGTAGTAAGCTTCTTCCTCAATCCTTCAAATGCCTCTTTGCAAGGCTGGTCAAACATAAAGTCTACGTCCTTTTGGAGAAGCTTGGACAATGGCAATACAATCTTACTAAAATCCTGAATGAATCTCCTATAAAAACCTGCTTGTCCAAAAAAAAAAATGCACTTCCCGCACAGAAGCGGGGTAAGGTAAAGAAGTAATCTCATCAATCTTGGCCTTATCGACCTCAAGACCTATACTAGAGACCAAATGCCTTAAGACTATACCCTTATGCACTATAAAATGGCATTTCTCAAAGTTAAGAACAAGGTTATGTTGGATATAGGGAGAGCAACAAGAAGAATGAAGCTTTTGACTTAGAAGATTGTTTTGAGCTTTTCACATCCCTTGAAAATTAAAATCCAAAATGAAGTGTATAAGAAGATAATCTGTTGATCCTTGCATTTGCATGCATATAATCATTTACATACTTGTGTTTTCATCAAATAATCAAAGCTATTTCAAAAAAGAATTAATTGAGTAATGTTTTTGGAAAAATGTAATTTCACTGTTTTAATCGATTGCACAAGCTATTCTAAAAATCATGTTTCACTAATTTAATCGATTACCATATATTGTAATCGATTACATAGGCTTATCTTTTAAAGAACCTTCACTGCCTTAATCGATTACCAAATATTGTAATCAATTACACAAGAGCCTTCAGATATAAAACTTCACTGCTTTAATCGATTACAACTCGATTTAATCGATTACACAGGAGCCTTGGAACATTTTAATCGATTAAGTGACATTTAATTGATTACTAATGTGTTTTAATCGATTATATGGCGCATGTAATCGATTACAGGTTGTTACAAAAGTCTGTTATAAATAGAAGGAAGGCTTGGCTTGAAACTTAACTTGAATACTTCGAAATTTCTGAATACACACAAGCCTTCTCAAAGTTCCAAAGTGATTTTTTGGATTTACTTACTTTTTGTCCCATTCTTTAATCTTCATGGGTGTTGAATGATTTCTTGGGCAAGAGATTTCAAAAGAGTAATGGAGAGCATGTTCTAAAATTTTGTTTCTGCAATTTAACCTTGATTGGTAACTCATATGCATTCATATTCATTGGATTATCAAGTTGTTTCTCTCCATAATCTTTGATTGTAATTTCGTTTTTGTAATTTCTGTTATTTGGTGCTATTGTAAAAAGTTCTTTGAAGCTTGTTCTAGAGTAGTGTTCTCTAGGGAAGAACAGAGTAGTGTTCTCTTATTCTTGATCATTAGGAGTCTAATAGGGTTTTAGATTTTTATTCTTTATCTAGGGTTAATAAAGAGAGATTATTGTAAAACTTGTAAGAACAGAATTTTATAATAGTGGAACTCTAATCTAGTGTTGATTAGAAGAAACTGGATGTAGCTTCTCTTGAGAAGTGAACCGGTATAAATTGCTTGTGTTGATTTTCTTTATCTCTATCTCTACAAGTAATCTTGTTCATTTGTTCTTGGTGTTATTATCATTACTCAACAAGTTCTGTATTGAGCTATTGATTTCTTGTGCTGAGTAATTTGATTGATTATTGTGGGTGTTCTTATTGTTTTCAGGTTAATCCCAATACATCGGTCAAGCACTCTAGAGAGACTATCCAAACATGCACCAAAAGAGGAACCATAAACAATGAAATCATCCATAAACACCTCCATGCAACTCTTTAAAAAATCAGAAAAATACTCACCATGCACCTTTGGAAGGTGTCAAGTGTGTTGCATAGGCCAAAAGGCATCTGGGTGTAGGAAAATGTGCCAAATGAACAGCTGAATGTGGTCTTGTGTTGATCATCTGGTGCAATATGAATTTGCATGTACCCGGAAAAATCATCAAGAAAACAATAATGTGATTTACCTGCCAACCTCTCTAGAACTTGATCAATGAAAGGGAGAGGGAAATGGTCCTTGCGAGTGGCCTGATTGAGTCTCCTGTAGTCAATGCAAACTCTCCAATTGTTGGTAACTCTAGTCCGAATCAACTCATTATCCTGATTCTTCACAACCGTGATACCTGACTTCTTAGGGACCACTTGGATAGGTGAAACCCAAGTGATATCTGAGATGAGATAGATGATCCCTGCAGCTAGTAACTTCATCACTTCCTTCTTCACCACATCAAGAATAGTGGGATTCAGCCTCCTCTGTGGCTGCCTCACCGGCCTAGAATCATCCTCCATTAGTATTTGATGCATGCAAATGGAAGGATTGATTCCAGGGAGGTCAGCAAGTGTCCATCCAATGGCCTTTTGTGGCTTCTCAAAACATGTAGCAACTTCTCTTCATGCTCAAGTGACAGGTTGCTAGATATGATGACTGGAAGCTTCTGAGCATCATCTAAATATGCATATTTGACGTGCTAAGGTAGTGACTTCAGCTCCAAGGAAAATGGCTGAATGGTGGAAGACAAGGAAAGGTTGGTGGCTGACGGAAGGGAAATAGGAAAATTAGCATTTGTACCTACAACACAATCAGAATCAAGTGAGGAGGAAATCTCCGCACATATACTACAGACAATAGCAGAATCATCACAGGTACAATCGAGATCAAAATCAGAAAAATCATCAGAAAGTAAATCAGAAATATCTACACTATCTACTGCAACACCAATTATATCAACAAGAAAAATAGAATGCTCCTCTATAGGAAGTCTCATGGCATCAAAAAGGTTAAATTGGACAACGTCATCACCAAACTCCATGGAAAGAGTTCCGACATACACATCAATTTTGGTCCTTGCTGTCATCAAGAATGGTCTCCGTAGGATCAGTTTGGAACCATGGCTGGAAGACTCATTCTCCATATCCAAAATGTAAAAATCTGTTGGAAAGAACAAATTTTTGACTCGCACAAGCACATCTTCAATAATTCCAAGTGGAAGCGCAACACTCCTGTTGGCTAAGTGAATGACCACACCAATGGGTTTCAAATCAGCAAGATGTAATGATCTATAAATCGATGTGGGCATGACATTAATGGAAGCTCCGAGGTCACACATGGCATCTACAAAAGTACAATCTCCAATGGTGCAAGGGACAATGAAAGTGTCAGGATCCTTGTCAAAATACAATGAACACACTTCAAATAACCAAGAGGGGGGTGAATTGGTTAAAACATTCTTTTAAAACTTTTCTTTAAAACAATTTGTGGAATTAAAACTTGGATCGTATCAGTCAATCAACATTTATCAAAAACAAAATTTTCTTTCAATCAAGATACACCATATAATGCATGTAATGACTAAAATGCTTCTTGTTGATTATATATTGATTTCCAAATATAAGCAATGAAAGAAACACTGATAAAGAACACAATACACAACAATGTATACTTGTTCACTGACGAACTTGGAGGCTACATCCAGTGTCTTCCAACCAACAGTAGGTTAGAGTTTTCACTAAATCAAATTATTCTTTTACAAGCAATACAAGTGATAATCTCTATCAATCTTAGATAAAGATATTGAATTCTAAAACACTATTAGAATACAAATCACAAAGATCTTGAAAAACCTACTCATATCTTTCCCCTTGAGAACCCTACTCAAGAAAGCTTGAAAGAACTAAAATGATTTACGTCACAAAATTCTAAAACATAAATTCTAAAAGAAAGAGTTCAAGAAATTCACAACCTGAGATCCTTAACAGATGATTGAATGAATGTTTGATGTTACCAATCAATCAGGTTGAATGAATGTCAATCATAGAATCAAGGAAATACAATGAGTTACTTCCAACATCTCCCACATTTCTTTTACACTTTTGCATCTCACAGTTCTAAAAAATACATCAGAAGACAAAGCAGATGTAATCATGTTTTTAGCTTTAAAATCATATTGGACAACTCTTTTTTCTGCATCTGACATCTCATCCCATTCTTTGGGAATCAATTTGTTATCAACTGTTTTCATTGGAACTAAAGGACCTTTCTTAATGGCATTCCAAGCTCTAAGATCATTGGATTGAATAAAGATTTGCATTCGATTTTTCCAAAAACTAAAATGCTAACCCTTAAACATCGGTGAACGATTGAGAGAAGCTCTCTCTCTAAAAGTTATTTGATTTGTATTCATTTTCTTTGAAAAGAAAGTGATCTTGAATAATTTTTAAGAACCAGCTCTTGATACCAATTGAAAATATAATGAACACACTTCAAATAAACCAAGAGGGGGTGAATTGGTTTAGACCAGGAATTTAAAATTTTACTTAAAACAATTTGCGGAATATGTAATCAGAATCGTACCACTTAAAATCTTTTAAAATCAGAACCTTTCTTCCAACCAAGATCACCATTGGAATTCAAGTAATGCCAGAAAATAAATCTTGTTGATAATTTCTTGATCACTCAAAAACAAACAATGAGAAATGAATAGACTTAGAATAAAGAACTCAACGATCTATACTGGTTCACCTCAAAACCTTGGAGGCTACATCAAGTGACTTCCAACCAACTCTTGGTTAGAGATTCCACTAAAACAAATATTATTATTTACAAGCTTTTACAACAGATCTCCCTTGTCAAACTTAGACAAAGATACAAAATCTAAACCCTATAGATTTCTTAAGATCAAGAACCTGAGAACACTGCTTAGTTCTATCCTCTAGAGAACCCTTCTCCAGAAACAACTTTAAAGAAACTATTTATTTTTAGAAAACAACACAAACTTTTAAACAAACAAAAGAACTAACACAGTCTAGATTTCAAGAAAGATATCACCTCATGATCATTAGCAAATGAATGAGATGAACACTAACAATCAAACAGAGTTTTAATGCATGAATGTAGAGAACAACTTTCTTGAAGACCTTTGTTTAAAACCTTGCTTAAAACTTCATCCACAATCAATTGTGAATCCTATGTTTAGATGAAGATTGTTTTTCACTCAGAAAAAAATCTTTCTCAGATTCTAAAGCTTTGACAGTATTGGGTATTTCATAGAAATGATTTATAGAATGTTACAAAACAATAGACCCACAAGCTATTTATAGAAAAATAGTTTTAACAGAATGTAATCGATTAAATCGTAAGTGTAATCGATTAATTTAACAAATATAATCTATTAATACACCATTTAATCGATTAAACTGTTCTTAAGTTTTCTGGAAAAATTTTATGAACATAATAATCGATTATAACGACAAGTAATCGATTAAAGCAGCAAAGCATAGTTTTTCAATAGGCTTATGTAATTGATTACAATCAATGGTAATCGATTAAAGAAGCACAACATGTTTTCCAGATATAGCCTATGTAATAGATTACAATGAATGGTAATCGATTAAAGGAGCAATGCATGAATTTAATTTAACACTATGTAATCGATTACAAGAACACATTAATCGATTAATGTGTTCTTCATGGCTTTTCCAGATTTAAATGAAAGCATGTAATCGATTAAAGCAGCAAGTTTTCATTTTTCAAAAACTTTAACCATGAGAACATGAACTTTGAAAAATCATTTAAAAACTTTAGTTTATTAATCAAAGACATGTATGCATGAGGATGACAATGCAAATGCAATGAAGGATCATAAGGAAATACACTTGAGCCACTTAGACAATTACAAATGCCATCAAAATGATTGGGCATGTAAAAAGCTAAAACTTCAAGCTATCCTTGCTTCAATCTTCTTGCAGCTTCTTTTAAATCCAACATGTTTCACCTTCCTTGAGGAGTTTTTTCTTCAGGCCATGTTTCGGTTATGTTTCCCAATGTCATTCTCCTCGCTAGCCATTAGGAGGACTTGGTTGCTGTTATGGATGTCTTTGTCAGAAAAGTCAAAGTAGTCACTCATGGGCTTCACCATCCACATGTCAAAAATTTTGTCCATGTACAAATGTGGCATGCGTTGTTCTCTATTGAGATATGTGAAGAATTATCCGTCGAGAGAAAGAGTAAGAAATTGAAGGAAATTTCTTCCTACATCATTCCATTTTTTAATACACCTATAACTAAATAGTGTAGTTTTGAAATTATCCTTCTTAATAAGGTTAAGTATGGACACAAATTGTTGCAACCGTTCTTCTTCTCTTGTTAGTTATAGTGTTTCCTAAATGCATAACTTTATTTGTCCATGCTGTTACAAATCTTTGTCTGTGAGGATTCAACCATGTGTCTTTCACATAATCAACAAAACATTGATCATGGTGACAAGCAATTTCAAACTTTATAAGACAATCATCATAGTCTTTCTCAGTAACACAATCCAGAAGAATCCTCTATGCTTCTATGATATAGTCCCATGCATTTTTCTATCGAATAAAGGTTTTTCATTTTGTCTTGACATTCTTGTCAATGTGAAACCGACACAACAAGTTGGTTGACTTAGGGAATACAGTTTTCACTGCATTCATCAATGCTGAATCTCTATTAGTAACAATGACCTTAGTGAAAAAACCACTTTTCAAAAAAATGCCTCTAAAGCGTTTAAGAGTCCACACAACATTGTTTATACGTTCGGCCTTCAAAGAGGCAAACGTAGCTGAAAATGTCATCCCAGTAGGTGTGACACCAACAATGTCAATTAAAGGGAGTTTGTACCTGTTTTGTACATATTGTCTATAAGGAATATCATATGACATGCATTGCTCAATTTTACTGCATCTGAATGTGTCCAAAATATGTCACGTACAACATTTACATCCTTTAGTCTATGCCAATGGATATACATATCGCGTTCAAGAAGTTTCATTAATTGTTGCATTTCAGTATTACCGCCTCTTACAGAAGATCGGTATGTATATTTTGCATTGTACACTTGCTTCATTGTTGTATAATTATTGGCATTGTAATCCATCAAAGTTAGAAGAATATTCTTTGATTTCACCATCGACCTTATTATATCAGCAACAATAACTCATCCTCAATTAGTCGACCAACATATGGATGTCCAGTCAATGACTTAGCCAAAGCGTGATTATGACTCTCACATATTAAGTTCACCATCCACCCTTTGCCTCCCGAGACTGGTTTGGTTCGCAACTTAAAAGGACAATCACATTTTCTAGTGCTAGTCACTGTTCGTACTAAAACTTTGTTGAATGCTCTATACTTTCCACTCCTTTCACAACCAATTAAAACAAAAGTGATCCTTCCCTTCTTTTCAATTGATGTGTCAGACCTCGGTATCATCACTACAAAACCAATACCATATGCAATAGTACGAGTCCATTTCAATACCTCCTCCCGAGAATGAAACACCTACAAAATGGATAATTCATGTTTAATCTTATTAATCATTCATTTAGCAACTTTAACCAAATACAAAATCTTACAAATACCTCAGAAGTATTGAAAGCATAAGAACAATCAACCTCACAATTAATATTTTCAAACAAAGCAACTTTGTCTCCATTGTCTTCAATACTGTCACACATCCACTCATCATTGCTATCTTAACAAACCATAAAAAAATTATTCATGGACAAAACATACTCATAATAATAATAATATTTAACAACATTAAAATGTTAATATAATACAAATTCAATACAATTTTTTTAGCAAGAGTATTATAAATTCAAATGAAATACAATGAATTGTTCATTAAAAATAATAATAAAGTATCCTAAAAAAATCTTTTAATTTCAAAATAAATAAATAAAAGAACCAAGTTCAATAGAAAAAATACATTAGAAGACTAAGTATCAAATTTACCCTATAGTAAATGATGGCAACAATAATGACAAATAATTTTTACGATTAAATTTTATAAAAACTGGTTAGTACAAATTGTATCACATTAATAATTGTATGAATTTTAATATTTAATTTGCCTATAAGTTTATATAACATCAATCTTTTATTTATTATATCATTATTTTTGTAAAAAAAATTCACCATGGTAAAATAAAATAATAGTTAAAAAAATAAAAAATATAAATTGTATGCTACATATATATTAGGTAATTCGTATGATCCATATGGATTATCTAATTCGTATGAAGCCAAATACGTAACACATGGATTACTTGAAAACCGTAACAATGAAACGACGATGAAGCCAGAGATAGTAAAGGAAGAACCAAAAAGAGCTTCGCCAACAACAAAATACGAATGCCCACCAAAAGGCGAAGAAGAACCAAAAAGGAAGACACAAAATCAAATACCACAAGTGAACAAGAAGCCGACAATAACAACAAGAAATAACAAACAAGGGTATTTTCAAAATATTATAAAATGAACTAGTATATTAGAAAAGGGAATGATGTAGAAAAAAACGCCAAAATTAAAGAGTGAAAGAGTGAGAATATGGAGAGACATGACACATAAAAAATTTTGTTGATGTATCAAACATCATTAAACTCATGTGACGAAATATATGATTTTGTGTTTAAAAAATTATACATTATAAATAAATGAGTTATCATTTAAAACTTTTCATAAAAAACTATATTGAATAAAAAATGTCATCTAACGGTTTAAAAAATATACATACATATATATATATATATGGGCATTCTTTATTAAGTTGATTCTAAAAAGAATAATTTCTTTTAATTTTTTTTTATGAAAGTGTATATTTACTTAAAATTAAGTTGAATTTTAAAGTAAGGAACATAAAATGTCCCTCACCCATGTGGGACTATAATTAACTATTAAATATATTATTTAAATAAAAATAAACAGGTAGATTAATAGGTTATTGTGTTCCATCTCAATCCTCTATTTATTTAAATAATATATCAAACTGTTAATTTTAGCTCCACATAATTGAGGGGCTCTCTTGACCCCTACCTTAGAATTCACCTAAAATTAATCCTAATTTCTGACAATAAATAATGTAAAAACTTTGCATAGAATCATTTTCACTATATTCCAACGGGAATCAGTTTTTATAATTTACAAAATCCAAAATTGCAAAATCTCCCGAGTACTCTGCTAGTCAGATAAGAAAGGTATAATTAAATTGATGAATATGTTTTATTTTTATTTTTTATTTTTTTACCATACTAGTTAGTATGGTACCTACGTTGATGCACAAGTTATTACATTTTTTTTCCTGATGTTATTTAACTATTACTTTATTTATATGATTTTTTTCATAATGATTTAGTCACTTTTTATTAAGTAGAACTTTTTTTTCTTCACCATTATATTTTAGCAAAATTTATATTCTATAGAAACCAAGAAAAATTTACAAAACAAAAAAAAAAACCCTTTTATATATTTCACTCATCATTTTCCTTAGTGGCTTTTCATCGTTTCGTTCATTCCGCAAGTTCTAGAGGAAAATAAGCTGCTGACGCATTACTCCTCAACCGATCTGGGAAAATAAGGCGTCTCTTCTTACAAGCTGCTGCTAATGTTTTTCCTGCCTGCAATTTTCCATCTTCCCTACAGGTTCTTCTTTTGCACAATTTCATTCACGAATTTGAACCAACCCTATCGCAAATTGGTACGGTTCTCCAGTGTGTTTTAACGAATTATGTGGCTATGACTCTATCTTTCTCTATTATGCCTCTTGGAATGGATTGCTTTGCATAGTGTCATCTTAAACAGAATCCAGTTGGATTGTTCTTATTAGATGCGTGTGATTATTAGCATTTGGTATGGTTTCAATGCATTTCACTTCAATTTCCATGTTTTAGTTTAAGTTATCGAACTTATATTGGGTGCCAAAAGTCAAAGGACTTTAGTTCAGTTGATTGCACGAGTTGTTGGAAACCCCTTGGTACCTGTCAATTCCTTCGGATAACAATACATAATATTGGGTGCCGAAAGCAATAGCTAGATTACACTATTTTTCACTGCAGCGAAATCTGCTTAGCATCTTTTGCTGCTGATGGATGTGTCTTTAATCGCTTGCTTTATTCAAGGGCATTGGGCACCCTCGCTATATATGTGTGTGTGTGTGTGTATAGTTTTGTGTTAAAAGTGAAAAGTGAGCTATAAACAAAAGGGAAGGTTTGGTTGGTGATGCTTTTCTTCTTGTGACATTGGAGTCGACTAAAGAGATATATGTACCATCGAAGTGAACATCTCACCCTTTGTGGATCTCAAAGCCGCCGTTGATATTAAAGGCACTGTACTTGGTATCAAACCTGACTAGGATGAACAAAAACTAGGATGAATATGACTATGTCATCATAGTCTGGCATCTTAGGATGAACATCACTAGGATGTGAAGAAGGACATGAATATTTCCTTAACATCTTATCTTTTCTGTTTTTGTGCCTCTCTTGGGGCATTGTCATGGTTCTTGAATAGGTAGCTTCTGTTTATATTCATGTTGAGGAACCAGTAGTCCTTGGTTTGGAAACTTTTGCAGAAGCATGTTTTCTTTTGTTTCATTGCTTCCATTACCGGCTTGGCAATCTCGGTAGTTGACTAGATGATACTCAGCTGCACCATTATAACTCCTCCTCTTGGGTCTGAGGGATGGTAATTCCTTGTTTCAACTCATCATCCCAAAAGGTTTGGCAATGACAACATCATCATGCACAACTCCTTGAACATGTGTGGCTCTGATCTGTCTCTTTTGCTTCATTGATTGATCCTCCAAATAGTCCTTATCATCATACAGGCAAAAATAACAACGCTGATCTAGCTGCAGCCACTCATTTTAAGGTTGAAAATGTTTCTCCTTGTGCCACTTAGCTGTAACATGACTGTAAAGCCTTTCCCTCTTTTGAGAAACCATATAGCATCAGTCTCTTCTGGCCATAACTCGGTGGGGGAATTCCTTCTATTGAAGGCTTATGGTGCTTTCTGTGTTAATGAGTACTATGCTTATGAGCTGAGGGACTTTTGGTGTTTTGCATGGCTTGTGATATATATCATGTATCCAATACCCATAAGGCCTAGGTTTTCCCATGGAGGATGATCTCCTCGATCTTTCCTCAGGTTTCCTTCGGCTCTTTCTAGAGGTCCTTGTGCTTGAGTTCTCACTCTCTGATCCATCTTGATGCATATCACCACTATCATAACCAAATTTTATTTAGTTTGTGATTTTGTTTATATAGAACTAATATTAATTTTAAACCAGAATTAATTGTTATAACATGTTATACACAATAGGTTTAATATATTGCATTCTTAATTTGTTTTTTATACTTTAAAAATTATTAAGTTAATTGTTATAGATGCAATCATATCCCATTATATTGTTGAAATTATATTAATTTATTCATAATAGGTTTCTTGCTAGTGCTTGAATTTAGAAAGCATAAAAGGGTCCAAATCAAAAGAAAGAAGAAAATAATAAGTTTAACTTGTACAGCATATGCATAGTCTTAAGATATGGTTATGATGACCGAATCTGCAAGCTGCAGATACTCTGTAACTAAGAGAATATAATTTCAACAACATTTAATGCAGCTAACTTAAATCCAACACGCAGAGCTCATGGCTGTCCCTCTTAGTGGTTAAAACAAACTACTGTACATATGCTAGATCAGTTGAACTCCTTACCTTTTAAATAACATTATAAGTTAAAAACTAAGTGTAGTGGAGTACAATCCTTTGGAACTTGGTCTGTCTGGGAGAATTAGAGCCCTCGCAGAAAACCCTTTTCATTTTGTTTTAATTTATTTCAATTTGAATTTCAGTTTTTAACTCTATTTTCCCTGTTCATATATATTTTCTAATGTGCCTGGATTCTACTGATCTTTTAGAAACTGCACATACAACAGTTTCACTGGGGCGTTGATTGAGAAGAAATGGGTGCTAGCACAGTTGACACTGCAATTACTTCAAAAAAAACGTAAAACAAAAGAATTTAAGGAGATAATTATAATCGCTACTTACTGCTTGTGTCATTTATATGATTATGGGTGTAATAGCATGGTATCATAATAATCATCTTGTTAATGAACCAGCCCATAATTGGGAATTAGAACAACGTAGTTTCCTTAATTGTCTCTACAAAGGTGCAGAGAAGTATTTTATTAAACGACTTAGTTCAAAATGAGCTCACGTCATACTGAGGATTAGTGTATTGATTGTCGCGATGTTTTTAAGGTGTTTTAAACTATTAAATAGTAAAATATTTTGTAATTTATAAAGGAAAAATGTTGTCGAATATTATTTTTGAACTATTAAATATTGATATTGACTAATATTAAATTTATTTTTGAATAATTAAATATTATCTAATATTGAAATTATTTTTGAATTATTAAATATTTAAAAATTGGTCAATGTTTTTCTTTGGCAAAGTTTAATATTAAAATTTTAATTTTTAAATAAATATTTAAAAATGAAATTTTGCATTTAGATGGAAATTGAATTATTCTATCAAAACAAGGAAATTAATGTGCAAGAAATTTGAATTACTTTATCCAAACAAAGCATTTGAAAAATGAAGGGGAATCAATTGCAAGTAATTCAAATGTCATGCATTTCAATTTTATTGAATTGCTAAAATTTCCCATCCTAACCCAAAGTTAGGGAAAATAAGGCTTTTTGCTTGTAATTGTGACGTTTCTTGTCTCTTGACCAGTTGTTTTTTAATAATTTACCCAAGATTTGATTTCATTTGTCAGCTGCATGAAACATATTAATTAATCCTTTCAAGAGTTATTGACTTAATTAACATTGAATTATTTTTTCCCTTGGCCTTTCTGAGGTGGATTCCGTTGTGCAGAAATTTCCAAAACAAATAGTTGTTGGTGATTTGTCAACATGAAGAAGTTGTTAGATTTGGGGAAGAAAGCCCTATTTTATGTTAGGGTGCTTTCTGGATATGAAGAGCGAAGAATACGATCTTATAGGCTGCAGCTTGAGCAACGTGTACAACAGGTCTAACATTTTTCTCTTCTATGATCATTTATATTCTTGTTTGTGTTAGTTTCTGTTCTCGTTTAGAAAACACAAGAAAATAAGGCTCTTTTTAAATTGTAGTAGCCAAGTAAGTCTATTTTAAAAATCAAATGAGACCTATATCAGAATCCAATTGCTAGATATGAGACTTGAGTCCCACATTGGAAGTATGTGATTCTAATGTGGAGTTTATAAGGCCCTTGGCTCTCCAATTACAATAGCTAGCTTTTGTAGGTTTTTCCATGATTCGTACGAACCTGCCTAGTGTTAAGAGAGAAGGGAAAACTGTAACCTAGTTGTTCTTTGGAAATGGCAGGGTAATCCCCATCAGCCAATTGATAATATAACGGTTTTTGATGAAGGTGTGATGCATTTAATTGTTGAAATAATAGTCAAATGTTGGTGATTGCTGAGGAGTTTCATCTTTATAGGAAAAGAACTTATTCAAGAAGATATTATTTGAAAAGTTACTTTTACATAAGTTAATTTGATGTTTGGATGATAAATTCTGAAGTGCTTGTTTAAAATAATGTGATACTTGGATGAAATTGTAATAGGTTTTTTACATAATTAAAATTACCAAAAAGGGTATTATATGCTTTGACATTATTAAAATTAATAATTAAATGCTTTAACATTATTACATAATTATTAAATGCTTTAAATAATTAAATATTATTAAAAATAATAAAATTACTTTTTTTTTCTAATATTTTTTTCATTTATAAAACTTCTTTAACTTTATCATTTTATTTAAAATATTGTTATATATTTTCTAGAAATTTTGATTAAAAATAATTATTTTTATAAAAATAAAATAAATGTATCTCATAAAAATATAATTATACGTTTCTCTACATAATTAATTTTCATATTTAAAATGTAATTAATACATTATTGCTTTAGTAATGCAATCACTTATATTCTAATTTATAATTTAATTATTATCTACGTAATTATAATTTATAACATATAACATATAAAATGTCATTAACCTCGTAATAATATCATCAATAATGTCATCCAATATAAACTTGTCCAAATGTACTCATACCATAAACATACAACCTTGTATTCTTAAAAAACAAAAAATTAAATGTATTGGAAACATTTTTTAGAAATTCTCTAAATCGTTCCATTTGTAAAGTACTTTGAGGATCCGGTTCTTCCCATGTTGTAGTATTAGGGGTCAACTTCATTTTCCTCCCCATCACTATCTTTATATTCGTTATCTTCATCTAGTGAATAAAATTTTCCATCACTTTTGTCATTTCTTTGAATGAAGTTATGTAAAGCCATGCAAGCAACAATGATATGGTTGTGTCTTCAAAGCAAAAGTGACATATTACCCAATATATTCCATCTCGCTTTACATAAACCAAATGCACGTTCAATTGTACTTCGAAGACTAGAATGATAATAATTAAAAGCTTCAACTCTTTCCCTGATTCTAGGCCCAATTCTAAATTGTGGGAGTTGGTACCTAGTTTTCTTGTACGGCCCTAGAAAACCCGTAAAAGTAGGACAACCAGAATCAATGAGATAATATTTACCTAAAGAATAAAACAATAGTGTATGTTAGAACACAAACTTATAATTATAATATATAAATGTTAAGTACCATGTGCAGACTTACATAAAGCCTTCATAAATATCTTAGTATCATGTACAGAACCTTACCAACCTGCCCAAACAAATGTGAAACACATGCTAAAGTCACAAACAACCATGACATTAGTGGTAGTGTAGCCTTTCCGACCAATATAGACTCCTTGTAGATGAGAGGGAATGGAAACTCGTATATGAGTACCATCTATTGAACCAATACAATACCTAAAATAAGGGCAATATCTGGCATCTTTCAGAATCTCATCAGGAGTATCTCTAAATGATGGATCAACAGGCTTAATTATGTCATTTGCAAACATGCACATAGCCTCTAAGACACTATGAAAATGTCTAGAAATTGTTTCACCTCTTCACAATTACGAACAGAACCTGGTTGATTCAACATGTTTAAAAACAAGCCAACTTGCTCATAAATTTCGACATTTCAAGTTTTCTTTAAGTTGTACTTGGTTTTCAAGATATCACATAATTCAAGAAAGACAAGTTTCTTCATTCTAAACACCTGATAATAACGTATTGGATGACCATTTAGAATTTCAGATACCCAATGATGGCATGTCATGCTTGAATCTCCACATGGATTTTTCACAAAAAATTCATGAAGTAATTGGTAACATTAGCTACAACAACATCAGCACTTTGTTCTGCGTAATGTGATCGTCATCATCAGATGAAGAGTCATTTGATGATAATGATGAAAACATCCTCTAGAAGGAAAAAAAGTCATAACATAACTGAAAATAAAAACCAAGATCCAAACCATAACCAAGATCCATAGCATAACCAAAATTAAAAACAAAGATCCATGACATAACTGAAATTAAAAACTAAGATCCATAACAAAATCAAGGTTTATAACCAAACAAAACTTGTAAGTGTCAATGATATTAGATAGAGGAGAAACTAAGGAACTTGTGGTCAAGTGTCAAACTTGATCCATCCAAGTTGTAGTTCAGGCTCTTCTAAAGAAACAAAGGTAACCTTTTTGCCATTTTTTTCATAAGTCTAGTGGCTTTGTAAAATAGTTCACTCCCACGCTCAAGTCCTGGTAGATATTTCAACTTTGCTACACATGCAGTAATGCTAGTTGGGTCTTGAGCAGATACACTAGATTCAAATTTTGAATAACATGATCTAATTGTAAGGAAACCTTGGCAACAACCCCAATTCTTTTGTCACCCTCTCTTCCTCTCTTCCTCTGTCCACTTTCCTTTGCCGAAGATGCTGTTTGAGTTGCCGTGTCTATCTCAGGCTTATTCACTTCCATCTCAGTGTTATCATCAATGTTATCATCTGTCTCTTTTGTTCTTTGTGTTGAATCCTTCATTTTGTCTTGAATCTGTAGATGGTGCATATGCTGCAAAACTAGTAGCAATAGTACCCTTAAAGAGGAATTACATCTCAGGTAAGAATTTGAGACCTTGATCTCTAAATTTTGCTATTTCAGGATTCTCCTATAAAATAAAAATAAGATATATCATATATATTTGGCATGGGAGCAAAGAGATAAAAATCGAAACAAACAATAAGAGTAAAGAATGGTAATAAAAATGATTGGAAAAAGAATAAAACTTGTTTAAAAAATATCATGAAAAAATAAAGAAGAGAGTAGCTAGTAAACAAGAAAAAAAAAAAAAAAGTGCCACGATATGCTCTCCTAAAATTGCAAAACACATCCAACAAACTTGGTACTTAAAAAATATAATAACATAAAAAAAAACTGAGTATAAACAAAATCTAGGAATTTTTAAAATAGGAATGAAGAAAAAAAGCCAATGATTATGCGAATGCAAATATTGGCCTTGAGGGAGTGAAATTATAAATTAACAGAATGAGCGCATCCACAGGCAGAAGGGTCAAACTGTAAAGTAAAGCCTCCAAACCCAATACTGAGTTTTCGCTTTAGAAAAAAGAAAAAGAAAAGAAAGGCATTTATAATATACGATCATATAATAAAATATTAGTACTGTAAATTAGTATTTAATTTAGAAAAGAAATGAATGAATGGCGATGGATGAAGCACTTACTAAACATCCACAGGCATCTCTTCTTTATGCATTGTACAGTGATCCAACTTTAAGGTTAATATATTAGTAGTAATTTGTCTTTATATAGCTTTAGAGGTAAATTATTGGGCAACGGACGACAGAAGTGGGCAATTGGTGGATACATTTAATTATTATTAATGGGTGAGTGATTAAAAGTAAAGGACAATATGGTCATTCAAAGATGGATATGTTAAAATGATTAATAATAGTATATAGATCATGCAAAAAAGAGAGGGAATTATCTCAATAGAATTGAGGCTAAAGCACAACATCTCACATTAACTAGCACGATGTTGTAGCTTAAAATCCTATATGATGCCTGTGAGAGATCAAGAATTAAAAAAAGGTTTGTGTATGACTAAACTCTAGAAAACACTACAAGAAAGGATTAAAAAAATATTGCAGAGCAGGGATACACGATACAAGAATTAAAATGATAGGTTACCCTTGAAATGAACTACAGAATTTGAGCATTAAGAAAGGGTCTGCTGAGAGCTTTTACTTTTGTATAAACTAAAAAAATTAACAACCAAACACTCTTAAAAAAATAAAGAAGCCCTTTTTCTAATAGATAAGATGCTAGAAGGTCTTTTGGCTTCATCCAAACTGCCCCATAATAGTGGTATTGGTTTATTATATGCACTTTGGCGGTAGTCGATAAGGCATCATCATGTTGACCTAAGTCTGAATAATTAGTAAATTGTTAAGAAGGATCAGGCTTTTATTGTACTGATATCACAATCTTATAAAAATAGGTAAAGCAAGATAGTGAAGATATTACATCATGATCTCTCTCTCTCTCTCTCTCTCTCTCTCTCTCTCTCTATATATATATATATATATATATATATATATATATATATATATAGATTTTATTCTTTTCATCACCTAGGAATTTAACCTCGTAACCTTCATTTTTTGCCGTGGTGATTGAGATGTGGGATTTCCTCTGTATTTCCATTCTAATGTGTATAATGTTTTCCATTGAAAAAGGCACAAGCAAGGAAAGCGGCCATAAATAAAGTACCTGAACAGATTATAATATCCGAGGTTCGTCGAATGGTTGAAGAGATGCAGGCTTTGAATAAGAAGCTGGAAGAAACAGTAAGTTGTATTATCAGGGGAAAATATAAAATTTGGAAATTTAGGATTTCAATACAGGTATTTCTTTTGGATTTTGTTTTATGAAATTCCTAATCCTTTTCCGTCGCTTATAAATGTGAAGGCAAAATGTCTTCTAAAGAAGTTTTATCTGTTCTTTTTTCACTTGTGAAGTTATACCAACATGCATTGAAAACTTCTGTGTGAAATGTGCTTTTTTTCCCTACTTTTGTTGATGTCGAAATTGGATGATTAATATTCTGTCATTTTTCTATTTGGATAGAAACATTTGTATTAAAATATTTGTCTATTATATGGAAGGTCTTGTAAGATATTTGATTTCATTTCCTTAATGTACACACTATGATTATTTCATTTGTGGCACTCAAATTTGTTGCATGACTAGATGCACATTTCATGCAGAAGGCAGCCGTTGAAGACTATTTCAAGCCTCTAGACGAGGAAGCTGAGTTAATAATGAAAATGCAACTACAAGGGGAAGAGAAAACTTCAGAGATGATGATGAAGGCACTGGAGAAACAAGCTTCGCTTCAACAAGTTGAAGCAGAAAAAAGTGCAAGTAAGCATCAAGTTGACAACTCTGAAACCAACCTGAATGAATCTGAGATGATGGAAGAAGAGAAAACTTTGAAGGAGATGTTGAAAGCACTACAACAAGAAGTTTTGCTTGAGAAAGCTGATGCAGAAAGTTCTGATAATTTGTATCAAGCAGATAAGTCTCATATCGACTCGAACTCAGCATCTACAACCACTCCTAAATGAAGCTGAGATTATTTTGAAACATTGGTGATTCCTGATTTTTAGCTTTGAAATGCATTTCAGCTTGTCTGCTGAAATGTCAATCATCCTTGGTGATTTCAACTAACCAAGGCATAGTTGTAGTTTACTTGTATTACTAATTTTATTCAATAAAATTTTCACGTGGAGGCGTGATTCAATTATTATCAGTTTTTTCATGAGATATGGTTAATTAATAAACTTTAAAATGAAAACAACAGGAAAAATGTTTATGCTAGTCTGCACATCTTCAATCATCTTAGCAGAGGGCACATTCTGTCAATTAATGTGGATAAATATTGAGGAAATGTGATGATCGGAGTTAAAGACCTATTATTAGTGCTGATTTCATATTGGAAATGGGAAATTTCATGTGCAGAAAACATGTCGATTTAGAACTATTTTTATTTTATTTGTACTATTCAGCATGACACTGTATGAGAGTGGGAAAAAGAGGCATTGGAAGTTAAAAATAAAGAATGCCATAATAAACTTAAGCTCATTATATTGTACTATTCAGCATGACACTGTATGAGAGAGGGAAAAAACAGGCATTGGAAGTTGAAAATAAAGAATGTCATAATAAACTTAAGCTCATTATAATTCAACAACAACATCTTTAACCCAAATTAATTGAGATCGATAAGTATATTATAATTAAAAAAATAAAAATTTTCCCTACATTTTCCATAATAGAGAGATAGAAAATAAAAAGAGCTTTATTAAGATACCACTGTATCCTGGGTGCACATAATCCACCTTTGGGGAATGAAACAAATTTAGGACACAATGTGAGATTATGACCAGGCTCTTGGGGCAAAAATCATTTACACTGTTTATCAAAGTATTGAGTTTTGGGAAGAAACACAGTGGCAAGTGGAGAGATCCTTAAACAAGGGAACAAAAATCACAAGCTAATCTAATTAAACAGGGAAGTTGCTCTGGTATGTGGCTATGTTCTCATTCCAGCTTCAGACAATTCACTATAAAGAATAGATAGATCTCCATTCTCTAAGGTGTGGATAAACTCCTCCTCATGCTATTTTGCATTCCCATGAAGATCGAGGTTTACTGTCATGCCCTATTAATTACTTAGAACCAATGATTCTTCAAAGATGTCAAGAGTCCAAGGGAGAAACAAGAAACAATTCTTAAAGTTGCTAAATTTTAAAGACTCCACATTGGATAATGAATCATCTCCGAAGTCCAAACCAATTTGGAAATCTTGTACCACCACCGCTCCTTAGTGACAACCTTTCCAATCTGAGCCACAAAACCATGCGTTTCAATAATTAGATAAGAAAAATGGATATTGGATTATTTTAAGAATCTATATACTGATGAAAACAAAAGATATTATCATGCTTCATTTACCTTTTAAGAAAACGAGCAAACCTCACATGCCAGTGTTAAATATATCATGCACAATGTTTTTGGCCCATTTCTGCATCGTACTCATTCTCAATAACCATAATATACCATGCTCATGCATGCTACAAATGGAGAAGAAAACTTGAAAGTCCAATAAATTGAAGTTGGCTATCGCTTTTTTCAGAGATCCTACATATCAATTAGATGGGTTGAATGTATCTACCAAAAATAGAATTCAAGGAATTTTAAGTCACACTATGTATATCAGTACGCAAATTGTATGAAATAGTATGTAAATTGAATAACATGCAAACCAAATACTTGACAGTCATTCAGATACAACTTTAAAGTTTTATTATAGGTTTTTTTCCTGATTTTCCTACAGAAGATAGTGTTTCGGAATTCAGGAAACATTTGAATATGTAAGGTACATAATATGTTATTACAGGTACGACAAAAACAGCAGCTTGAGAACATTAAGGAAGAAAAGTTGAGAAGAGACCAGGAAAGAAACCCAATCCATATCATCAGAAGCTGTGCAAAGAGCACACTCAGTTCATAATCCTTAATAAGTTTTCTCAATGATTTTTTGGTCTAACATTGATTCCAAAATAAAAGAAAACATCATAACCAAGAGAAAAAGAAATACTTTGCAGGAAAACTAGAAGAGGAAAGGTATTATGAGAAAAACAAAATCAACAAAATAATGTACAAAGTATGAACTAAGAAGAAAGAAGAGTGTGAGCGAGAAAACAAATTTATCCAACATGCTAAAGGAAGATGAAACCACTGTTACTCCCACTGACAGCATTCTTTATGCAATGGATCCAAGAACTTTCACACTTCATTGCTTTTAACATTTTCCTAGCGTCCTAAATATAAGGAATACATTTGGTTGGTATTCAAGTTCAACGGTACATATTCATAATAGAAGTTCTTGAATATAAACCAGAGAGTGGCTCAACCATCCTCTTTTAACAAATATTAATCAATTTAGGTGTAACTTATGTTGTTGTTGTTGTATGTTAAATGCTAAAAAGAAGGTGAAATATTTCAAATAAACAGATTGTATTTCAAAAGTTGCAAAGATATTGTGGAGAATAGATACCTGATGAAGGTAGGCATAAGAGAATTGGTGCATGTGTAATTTCAAACTCGTGGTTCATCTTATTGGTTTATTACGAACCCAAGCGGTTTCAATCTTGACAGTGTTTCCCCTGTCGGTTTTAGTGTTGGAAATCTTTCCCCAGACTTCTCCTTAACTCCTTTTGATTCTAGGCAACACTGATTGAGAAATTGACCATTGCCCGAAATTCTAAGAGTTGAAGAAATTCTGAGAGTTGAAATGGATTTGGGAACTCCATGCTTCAGTAAGCATTGGAGGCTGGAGCAGTCATCAAGAATCAATTCCTCAAAAGAGGAGAGCTGGTAGAGACCCTTATAGTCCAATTTTTTAAGATCTGGGCAATTATAGATTTTTAGTAGTATAATAGAAAGTGGAAGCTAATATGAACATGTTTTGTATAGAATCAACTTTTCAGAGTGATCAGAACAAAATTTTCAAATAGTTAACCTTGAGAATTTGAAAATACAAAAGATGGAATTTACAAAACCAAATGAGATTAAGATCAATTTATATTTCATTTCTAAAGAACATCAGAGGAAACACCTGATTGTTTCAAATAGAGGAAAACCCCTCAAAGGTGTTTAATTCTCCCACAGATAAGTGTTTCTTCTCAATTCCATCATTGATATGTTATAAATTAATTTTGCAGTTCATTTCCCATCAAATCAAAGTACATAATTATCATGGATCATTAGGGCTTTTTAGGGTTAGACATGACTAGAAAGAAAATCTTGATTTTTCTGGATATTCAAAACTACCTTGAGAGTAGGAGAGCAACCAAAGATAAAACACTGTTATTATCACTTCCTATTTCTTTTTCTATCAAGATATCCATGTTTCTCATATCAATCCTTCCAATCATCCAACATTTTTTACAAATTTAGAACACAAGGAATTTGTTTTTTTCTTTTTCTTTTCCTTTTCCTTCTTTCTTTTCTTTTGTAGCTTTCTAAATCACATGAATAGCCACTTTTTTAAACAAAGTCTTTTCCATCACATTAGCTACCCAACTGATAAAAGTTTCCAACAAAATAAAATTCCTCTTTGCTCTCTTAACCTAAGGTAAGGTAGGAAATTCTTATTCTAGGTTAGGGTTCCAACAAAATATCAAGTGTTTGGCTCAAAGGGCTTTGCAAATGATAATTCATTATATATTGAGATAGTTTTTTGGCCAGTGGCTTAAAAAATGTCCAAAAAGAAAGAAGGCCTAAATCATATCCATGAATCATATGTTATGACAATTAGAAATTCAAGCAAAATTAACTATAAAACATATCAGTGAGGACACTCAATGTAATTTTTGTGGTAGCACACACTCACTTAGGCTTAAGGTCTGTTTTCATGTTCAACTCAAATCAGTGTTTCGAAAGATGTTATTTATCAATTCCATGTAAAAAGATTTGCCTTCATTTGATCTTTGGAAACCATTCATTTGTTTTTCATTCTCAAAGTTTCCAAAATTCATTTTGTAGTGTTCTGGTCCAATACAAAAAGCAAGTTTCAAATCATTTATCTGTTGATTCATTTCAAAACATGTATGTCATTTAAGTCCCAAAAAGATAAAAAATGTGTACTTTCCAAAAAAAAGAGAAACCTATGTGTGCAATCAAAGTTTGCAATACCAAAAGGAATCATAAACGCACACAAGTATTCAAGCAAACATCAAACATAGTAAATAACAAAGTACTGAACGTAAACTACAAGTTCGTAAAGGAATATAAAAACAATGTCATAGATTTTTGAAGGTCATGGCTGAGGAGCTCAGTTTCCTCCATTCAAACAGGATCTGCCACATTCTTCATCCTCACCTGCTTTGCCTGTTCTTAACAAAATCGACCTGTACCCAAGTTCTAACAAAGCAGATAATACATTCAAAAAGATAAGAATTCAAAAAGTAAAGTTCAGACATATAATTTATAATTATTAAAATAACATAAAGCCAAAAATTAAAAACACTGGGTTGCCTCCCAGGAGAACTTTTTTAATGTCTTATTAGCTGGACGCCTTTGTTATGGCTTTGGCTCCCAACACTTGGACAATAGTGATGAGCCACTGGCTTTTGTATTTTTCTCCAACATTTTCACCAGTTTCTTTTCTTTTTCAGAGAGACTCGAATGGTTGATAACTGGTTTCTATGAACTCTCTGCAAGAAAAACATTTTTAGAATGTGGAGGTACTACTTTTACCTTTGTTTTTGATTCTTGATTCTTTTCTTCCTTTAACAAATCCTTAAACATAAATTGTTGGTAAGGAATTTTCTTGAAAGCATTTGGCTGTGGGATATTATCATTTTCTTCAGATTCACTCATCTCCTCTAATGCTTCAGCTAATATTTTCTCTGAACAATCTTTTCCTTGAACCAACCTCTTGGAATTAGAAATTTCTTCATCCAAGACATCCATTCTAAAACACTCCCTTGGTTCCTGTGTTTTTGTTGAAAAAGGTCCACTTCTATGCTCAGATAGTTGTTTTGCAAGTTGTCCAACCTGAACTTTAAGATTTTTAATGGAAGCCTTAGTGTTCTTTTGATTTGTGATGGACATCTGCATAAACTGAGTTAGAGTATCTTCCATTTTTGAAATTCTGTCAGCTTGAGTTTCTTGTTGTGGCGAACCCATATTTGAAGAACCTACATAAGAGTTGTTAGAGGGACCTGCATAAGAAGAGTTAGTGGGACCATAGTATGCATTATCATTTTCTTGCCTCCAGCCATAAGAACTTGGACCATCTCTGTAGCTTTGGTAATTTCCTTGAAAGTTCTGTTGAGATCTGGTCTGATTCTGCATATAATAAGCCTCCTCTTCTTGTTGGCAATCACCACGTGCTTGCTAAAATTGTTGAGGAAGTTGGCCTATCTATTTGGTCAAGGCCTCTATTTGTTGAGTCAAGAGCTTATTTTGAGCTAGAATTGCATTCTGAGTATCCAGCTCCATTATACCTTTCCTTTGAAGTGGAGATCTATTATGGTGAGACTAGTAATTACTAGCTGCTATGGAGTCAATGATTATAATTGCTTCCTCCGGGCTCTTTGACATCATGGTATCTCCAACTGAGGCATCAAGAATCATCTTTGTTTGAGGTCTCAAACCACTGTAGAAAATATGTAGTTGTGCAATGTCATCAAAGTTATGGTTTGGGCACCTCCGCATTAATGATTTGAATCTCTCCCATGTTTCACAGAGAGGTTCATTAAACCCTTGGAAAAAAGTAGCAATGGTTGATTTTGCACTAATGAATCTGGATGAAGGAAAAAATCTGGCAATAAATTTTTCCTCCACTTCTTCCCAAGTGCTAAGGCTTTTGTTTGGTTGGGATTGAAGCCATGTCTTTGCCTTACCAGTCAAGGAGAAAAGAAAAGCTCTGAGATAGACAGCTTCAGCATCTGCATCAGAGGCTCCTATGGTATTGCACAGCTCCATGAAGGTAGACAAATGAATATATGGATCCTCATGATCTAGTCCAGCAAATGGATGTGATCCAATCAGACTAAGCAATGCGGGCTTCAATCCCACCATTTTTTTACTGAAAGGAGGAATGACTATGCTGTTGTAATGTTTTGGTCCTTGTTGATAAGCATAGTCACCAAGAGTCCTCCTTGGTGGTTTATTTTCTTCTTCCCCTCCTTTATCAACTGTAATATAAATTGCAGGTGGCTTTACTGGTGAAGGAGAATGAAAATAGAAGAAGATTCACTCGGTGGCTCTTTGGTTGTTTGTTTCTTTTCCTTCTTTTATCATCTTGGTAATTTCTAAATTTAAATAACAATTTATCTGCAACAAATTTACCTTAAAAAGGAAAAGAACAAACTTGCAATAATTAGTAAGTACCGAGGTTAGTGAAAATAAAAAAAAATAAAACACAAGAGAATTTATACAAAATAAAATAAAAAAATGAAAGTAAAGAAAAATTCATATTCAATTGAAAAACTAAATTTGAAAGAACTGAGTGAGCGACTCAAGTCCCCGGCAACGGTGCCAGAAACTTGTTAGGGCTCTTGGCAAGCGTACCAATTTGTCGTTGTAAGTTACAAAATTTATAAAGATTGTCTCCACAGGGACTTGAGCTACTCAGTTAATCGAAATACAACTTAACAGTTCAATAGTTATGTACAATAAGGATGAACGAAATTTCATTTGATTACGAAAGTAACGAAAAATTACGAAACTAGTAAAATGAAATATATTTATGAGAAAGTGGGATTCGGTTTCATCATTCATACCCTTAGTATTCAATTAACTTTACCATGTATAAATCATTTTCCATCCTTATTGATGCACACATTATTTCACCCCGAATCGATCCCTCGTATTCGAGAATCCTAAGGATATCTACCGAATATCGATCTCTCGCATATGAAGTAAATACCCCGGCATTATAATTATTATCGCGTGCTTTATGCAATCAAAATGTTATGCCCTATTCCTAGCAACGTAACGTAATGATTAAAATCATTTAGTTCAAATCCTAAGGGCACTTTCTAGTCAAGCTTAGAATTTAAATTCATGAAACTAGTGATCAAGTAGAATCAAGCATTTAGAACAAAATGAAATTACTAATGAGGAATAGAAAAGATTCATGCATAAATAAATATTAAAAGAGATACATAGGGGTAAGAAGATTACATTAAATCCTTAAGAAAAGCTAGCCAATCATTGTGGAGAGCACCTCCTCAAGGGAAGAACTGATGAAGGGAACCATCACCGCTTCTTTCCGGCAGAGTCTCCACACTAATTCCTCACTTCTCTCACTCTCCCTAAGCTATCCTACTCTAATTCTACCTACAAGGAGAAGGAATTTCAAAAATGGAATGAAATTCTTCAAGTTATGCATGACTATTTATAGGATTTGGTCACCAGCTTGTGTCCACTCGCCCAGGCGAGTGTTATTGCCTGTTTTTACTCGCTTGGGCGAGCTAGCCTTATCTTCTTGGAACTTGAACTCGGCTGGGCGAGCAAAATATACTGCTTCCACTCGCCTGGGTGAGTTAAAGTCTTAATGGTGAAGAAAGGTCATGGGCCTGGACGAGTTTTGGGCCATTTTGCTTCTGACACCCCCAAATTTGATTTTGATGCCCTTTTCGCTTGCTTTGTTTGCTTGGATGCATCAGATGCCATCGGAATCTATCAAAATACAACACGTGATTAGACTAATCTTTCAAAATATGAAAAACAACATTTACAGAAGTACTAAATTCAAATTGACTAGGCTTAGGGTAAGTTTATAAGCAAATTTACTAAGATCAAAAGATAAGTGTCGTATTGTAAGTTTCAATTGTTCTAAAATAGGGCACTTATCAGAAGCAAACCTTGATTAGGGAAAGAGGCATTACCCGATTGCAGACATAACTCATTCATATGCTTATTATTTTGAAAATGAAGTCAATTATGCATGAATATAAAACAATTAGTCATGTAATGTAAGCCAATATAAAGTGACATACAGAATTGACAGCTGTAAAACGGAGATGTTCAGACATTGACCACCGTGGATTATTTCAAAAATATCCTCATGCTTTATGTACAACAGGAAGTTGTCGTTATACATCCCGAACAAAGTAGGGTCCCACGGCACCTACAAGGGTCTAAGGAAAAGCTGGGGGATGGTCAATGCTATCTGGTACAGGGGATCCTCAATAGGTTCCGGCTTATGTACAGGTTTCGTCGGTCCCTCAGGTACCTCTTTATCCTACACAATTAACGAACATAAGTCAATGATCGTCTTCAGTTTATATGACACAAATTTTTTTAAAATGATAATAAACACACAAAAAATGAAATACCTTTATCAAAATAGGCTGTACAAGATGTGTTGGCCAAGCAAGGAAGGTGTTAAGAGCCTGCCCCACTAATTGAACCTCTTCAATGGGTACAGGGACGCGAGCATTAGCATCTCGAACTTCCTCAACACCCACCTTGACCTGATCATTGGCCAGAGGAACGCTGTGCACGGTTGTCGATCCCTCATAAACTCTTCCAAGGACAACCAGGCGGGGAGGATTGTCATCGAAATACAATCCACGCCTGTCAGATGAACCCTTGTCTGGGTCTTGCCCCGAGGGATCGACACAACATTCCTTCATGATGACACAGGCACAAAAAGGAAAAACCTGAACCTCCGGAGGTAGTATGAAACCCTGAGACTGCATCTAAGACTGCATGTGGGACTGGATCTGGCTGAAGGACATCATGAGTTGCTACGTCACTTTTTCAGTGATCGAATGCTCCAGCTCTTCCCTGATGCTCTGTTTCATTCGATCCAAGTCTTCAGGGTTCATGGACTTAGACTTGCGAGAGGTTGATGAAGTTGGTCCGAAGTAATGTTTTATGATCACACTGGCTCCAACAGCACGGACACGGCCTAGGTGCTCTGGTTGTCCAATGGCAACAGTCAGTATGTCCTGATGTCCACTGGCGACAAAGCTTCCCTGTGCTTATTGCTCTTCCAAGGTATCTTGCAATCAACATAAACACTGCATGAGTTTTGTAATTTGTTGTTGTTTTTCTAATTAATGAACAATCAAACCATTGTTTGACTTACAATCCTTTCTGCAATCTCACATGCCACCTTCGATGTCATGTGTCCTAATTTTTTTTGTGTGAGCCATCTTCCACTTCATGTGTCGTCTAATAGGAGACGGAGGATGAACGATTTCCTAGGTGCTCCCGGATGGGGCTACTTCCTCCAATCATTTCTTTTGTTTTTCCTTTATCAACTTTTGTTCTAATAAATCATAACCCCCGCAAGACAACACGTGAGGGGCAATGTTTAGCTTTTGGATGGCCTGAGCCTTCTTTCTAACATCCTGCAAGCATTATACAAATAGTTGTCAACAAAATGCACTTGAAAATACTGCATAATTGTGAAATTCTAAAACAATGCATGTCAACTAACCTCCCATGATGTGGCTCTACGACTCTCACAGAATTGGGTGCCACTTTTCCTTGCTAATACCATATTTCTCATAGACAGTGTTGACTTCCTCATCCTTGCCATGTGCCAGAGCCCATTTCGAGGTCAGATCTAACTTAAACTGCCTTCATCGCTCTCCTATTGTTTGAAGAATCTTCTTCTTCGTCTATTGGTCGGACACTTCAGGTATATCAAATTCAGTCTGCGATTCCAAAAACAAGTTTATAATCGAAGAATAACATTTAAATTGTATTACTACAAAAATCACATTGACATTGGACATTTAATTGTAATGCCTAAATGTCCTCCCAAATTAACTCCTTATGAGCTGCAGGAACTTCCTTCGAGTTACCATGGTGACATCCACCTTGTCTCGTGCCATGATCCCTAGATACGTCCTCAATTTCTTTTTATGGGGACCATTAGCCTTCCCAATGACAGTATCCACATAAACCACTGGTCTGTCAATACCGATGGGTTTAGTAGCTAATGACCTTAGACGTGTTACTTTCCTGGTCTTCTTCGCCATATAGGTGAAGGTGCTGACTGAGGAGGAGAAGGGGAGCTCGATGGTGTAGTGATGTTCCTGTTGAAAAAAAAAATTAAATAAAGTTTAAGTGAAAAGTTAAGTAAGTTATGAAATTGTAAAAGTGGTAACAAGTTAACATAAAATAAAGATTACATTAAATGATGTTAATTAATTCTCCTTCATCATGATCATTATGATTTGCATGAACGTCGTCAACTTCTTCTGCCATAATGATGTTAGGCATTTATGCCGACAAATGAGTGAGACCAATACCAAGGGTTGAATCATCATCGTCAAGACCAATGGTTTTTCCATGTAGTACCACTAATGATCCGTGAGGCTTTCCCAGGCGATGTTTTCTATTTACATTCTCGTCTCTTAGAAAGAGCCAAAAGTCTGGAAGGCGGCGCCTAAACCAGTTGGACTTGCTTGAATCGATATGAGCCGAAACATGGATAACGTAGTGGTTTGAGCCGATCGAGAGTACGAGGTTCATCACAAGGATCTTGAACATAAAACACCTGTTTAGCTTGAGCTGCCATGATAAAAGGTTCATTTTGATAAGTTAGCTTCTTAAGATCTACCAAAGTAAATCCTGAATCATCGGCTTGCATATTGCTATTACTATTAACCGACTTACACTTGAAAATACACACAGTGAATTTAACATAATTAAGCTCCCAGATGTCATGAATGACTCCAAAGTAAGGCATGCACGCCAAACGAGGATTGTGATCATGCACAGTAGCAAAGTGTTGGGATTCATCCCTAAGACTAACCCCACAGTTTTGCATTGTGCTCTTGTCATCTTGTTCTTTGGTGTAGAACGAGAACTTTGTAACACCCTAATATTTTAATAATTATATTTGTGAATCATTCTTGTGAAATTATTGATGTGAATGTTAAATTAGGTAAATGTTAGATTCGAATAATCTATATTTTATATGAAATATTAATTAGAGGTATTACAAAAATAGTTTAGGTGTGATGACCATACTACCCTTCCTTTAAATAAGAAATGAAAAATATGTCCTTAAGGTAAAAAAGACGATAACGCCCCTGGATATTTTTGAAAATTATAAAAAATGCCCCTAGATATTTTAGTAAGATATTTTATGATGGAAATTATATAAATGCCCTTGGATATTTCGGAAAAGATAAGAATACCCTTAGATATTTTGGCTAGATATTTTAGGAGGGGAAATGACAAAAATGTCCCTAGAGTGAATGATGAATTTACTATAATACCCTTCAGGCCAGAAATGACTAGATATCCTTAGAAATTTTGTGAGAACCTGATGGAATTACAGAATACTCTTAGACAACAGATTATCAAAATACTTTGTGACAGAAAACCATAGAATAAAATTTCTATGAATTTTATAAGATAGTGACTTTGAAACCTTATTAAGAAGAATTCAAGCATTAGAAAAATATGGAAAAATGGTAAATAGAATCTATAGAATTTTCTCTAAATTATAGGATGTATAGATTCATTTAATAAAATAGTTAAGTAATTTTGATGATCAAGAATAGTACAGACCAATAAAAATTAAGATAAAAGCAGTTTTATAAGCAAGGTTGTGTATCACTTTGTATAGACTACTCGTAAGTATTTTTAACTATCATTGAAGCTAATTCTTGGAGATCTCTGGAGTTCTATTATTTCATATTATCTTTAGGAAAAAGAATTCAAATTAAACTTGACTTCCTATAAGAAAATACCATGTGAAAAACCATAATTGGAATTAGATTTTTCTTTAGCATCAAAAATGACATTTAATGGCATAAAAGGAAGAAAAACTTGTCTTTCTTCCCCTTAAGCTTGAAGTCCACGTGAAGAAGGATGTAGAATGGGCAAGAAAATTCATGAATAAGCCACTTGTAAAGGCAATCTTCATGAAAGAGACAAGTGGTGGACACTTGGGACATGTATACAAAATGAGAAGAAAAATCTTCTCTTGTCTCCTTTGGTAGAACACGTGGATAGCTCTAGACATTATTTCAACAATCCCTACGGTCAAAAGTTACATATGTGGGATAGTAGTGTACCTTTAAAATTTTAAGGAGATCCAACGGTTAACGAATCCAGAATTAGTATTTTACTAAAACAGGTTTTGTGATAAAAAGTGGAGAAGTTCCAAGACATGCCAATTAAGTGGGACAGTTGTCTTCCTTCTCCTTAAACTTGTAAACCACGTGAATGAAGGAGTAGAAGGGAGTAGAATCTTCATGATAAGCCACTTGGAAAGCAAAGCCACATGATGGAAACAAGTGGCATGACACTTGTATGGTGTATGTTAAGCTTAAGAAGATTTTTCTCATAAAAGTAAAAAGTCATCATTAACTTAGTTACAATTCAATGG
>PYAF01003208.1:114323-134619 GCA_007407185.1 Glycine tomentella
ATTATGTGAGCAATTTGGCTGAGGCTTGTTTCTCACAGCATTAAATTTTGCTATATGAACGTTAATTTCTCACAGCATCCTTTGAACAAGGATAAAAATAGGAAGAAAATATATAGAGAGCTATGTGAAATAAAATGGACCATGCGATGGAAAGACAAGGAAAGATGCTTTGAACATTAATCTTTTCTTTTTCTTTTCTCACCCTGTCCATAATCTCAGACACAGTTGCTTATTCTAATTTTCTCTAATAGCATTTATATTTTTTTTTTATAGCAATAACATTTATATTTTATAAGCATGTAATTAGTTATTATGCATTGCAAGCTAAATATTTTGTGTTGATAATAAACTGTCAGGCTCCCTGCCAAACCTCAGCTACCTGTAATTTGCAAAGCATTTAGCTATGATAATTATATTGTGATTGTTGTTACTGCATTTTGTACCCTCTGTTCATGTCGAAGCTTGTGATGGCGTTGAGCCCGAAGCCATCGGGGTGGACAAGGAGCAACTTCTGCGTTTCATGCTCAATCTCATGCTCCAGCTCCCACTTTCAAGTAATGTGGTCACTAACTAAACTACCTTTACTCTTCATTTTATTTTAGTTCATCATTTTGTTTCATTCAACTTTCATGCCCCATCTTAGTTATGGAAAAAATAGTGAGCTTTCAATATGAGATTCTACTCTGTAATGGGTTCTGCTTCCATTTACAATGTTCTTATTTAACGAGAAATGGTAAAATATGGTTAAATTAAGCCATTAAGGGAATGCCTAACAGAGGAATCATGGCATCTTGCTTTTGGTTTATTTTTATTTTCAAATAACTTAAGGTTAGGGGGAATAAAAAAGTTGTCATATACATGCGCATCGTGTGATGAATTCGGGTAACTGAGTTTGAAATTGAAATATTAGTTTTTTTTTGTTTAATAAGAAATGGAATGGTTGAATTGTGCAAAAATGTAAATGTTATTTGTGTAATTTATCATTTCCAATTATTTTCTTATTTTTCAGCCATAGTAGTTAACAAATATATGTGTTCTGATAAATTATCTTTATATTTTAAGCATAGTTATAGCCTAAGCAGAATCAGTTTTATTTTTATTTTTTAATTTATACTTCTTTTCCTCTATCACTATGATGTGGTACGGTCCTCTAACTACCAAATGTTTTATCCGATTTGTCTTTATTTAGGAAACTCTAAAATGCTGTTATTCAATATGTAAATCTAAGTTAACTGGTTAGTGGATTTTGGTGCTTGTATCACTTGGTTTGTTAGCTCTTTCTGTATTGATTTGAATTTTATGCTATGCAGATAAGAATGCAAACTATGCTGTGAAGGTGAGTGGAATGCCATTCACCTTTAAGATCCCAGCTTATACTCGTGAGTGTTGACTCAATTATATAATCTTTTGCATTGTATTTATTTATATATTTGCTATTCTTGTAATACATTATGTTTGTACGAGCTGCTTAACATGAAAAAATTCCGAAAAGAACTTGTTATTTAAAAACTAGTGATGTATAAGTACAAAGTACAAACATAATAAGCTTTTTATTTTGTTAGTATACAACTCTTTATGTTTAGATTTTGACCTATTAACTTACATTGCTAATGAGTGGAGATTGTACCTATTATTGATGCAGCTGAACCAATTCAAAGCGGGGACTTGTTATATGAAATTTCATATGCTGGAATAGAAGCACAACCTGCTACATTTCTCCATGATCTCTGTGAGGAAGCACTTTGTCCAGTACCTGCAGGCAACTTTGTGCTTGTTCACACCGAATTATTGCCTCCAATTACCCCACCGGTTAGTTTCCACTTTCCACTTTACCAAATATATTCACAGTTCTGTGTCTAATCTAAGAATATTATCCTATCAACAAAATAAAGTATGTGTTCCCTTGACATCTGTATGGGATTGGACCCCTTCAAATTTATGAACTAACTTAGCATGGCATCAACTCATTTTCTCATTATGGCATTATTGGACATTTTGCAAAGCAAACCTGCAATAGTAATTCCCCTTTCAGGTTTAGTTGTTACCAAAATTGGAGATATGACTTTGTTTGCCTTGTTGAAGTGATTACCATGGGAATTGGAGATATGACCATTTTAAAAAAAAAATTGCTTTTTAATTTTATTTTTAAAAGCATTCTAAGACCGTTCTTTAAAAAAACTGTCTTAGAATTCTCTATTTTTTATTTTTAATTTTTTATAAATTCTAAGACGGTTGTCTGAGAAACCGTCTTAGAATGTACAAATTCAAAGACGGGTACGCTTAATAACCGTCTCAGAATACCTTCTAAGACGGTTATACAGCATAACCGTCTTTGAAGGTGCTCCCAGAATAAAAAAAATTAAACACAGATTCGAAGACGGTTATTCTGTATAACCGTCTTAAAAAGCAGACATTTTAAGACGGTTGTACAGAATAACCGTCTTAGAAGGTGCTCTAAGAAAAAAAAAAAAATTCTAAGACGATTCAAGAACCGTCTTCGTAGATCCAACCTTTCAACGTCGCTCGCTTCAAAGACGGTTCAAGAACCGTCTTCGTAGGGGTATAATAACCGTCTTTAAAGCCTTTTTATGTAGTAGTGGAATGTCGATATAATTAGAACTTTGAAAAGAGATGCATGTAAGGATAATTTGGTGCGGCCATAAAGATCAAAACAGAAGAGTGACATTATATAAAAGAATACAATTATTATTTAGCACAAAGAAGGAACAATAAAATTTGAACTTAAGATGTCATACAAATTATTTAAACCTTCACTGCTGTCAAACCTATATAATTGAATAAATATACAATGTACGGTGTTTGCATAATCGTAGAACCAGAGTTTTAGAATGGCAATCTTGAAAAATAAATATACAAAAAAATAGAAAGAGACTAATCCTTGAAAGGAGGAAAATCAATTACTGTGATTTCTACTTGTGGAGTCTCCAATAAAAGCCATAGATTTTCCCCTTATAATTTCCACCTCCACTTCATGAACTCAGAATCAAGTCTCCCATGCTTGATGCAATTTTGGTGCTCATGAATTGCCCAACATGTTGTGGTTGTGTAATAATTGGCCTTCTTTCTTCTGTCATATCCCATTAATAAGAACTATATAGCATGTTGCCATGGACAAAGAAATAGGGTATAAAACCTACAGCAGAAAGAAGTTTTCTTGTCTTTGTATCCCACAGGCGTAAATAGCTGTCCAGTCCTGAAATGAAAAATATGAAATTGAATTGATGACAAGAACTTACTATATTTTTATCAGACTAAGAAAAAAGGTGATCCAAAAACTGCATCAGAGAGCCTTACTTATATTCAAGGAATATAATAAAGGGAAATCACGGAGTAGTACTCACCACAAGAAGCTATTACAGGTAACTCAGGGTGCTTAACTATGGATCTGATGCTTCCAAAGCATTTTCCAGAAAACATCCCAGCATTTTTCCTGCAATTATTTTTTAAAAAAAAAAAACTCATCCAAAAAAATCAACAAAAAGGCAACAACAACAACCAAGCCTTTTCTAAGTAAGGTCATTCCAAGAATCAAGCAACACCATAATGTTCCGCCATAAATCATGTCTAGATAAAATATCGATCTCTAAATCCTTATTAATTATTTTACCCATAGATTTTCTCAGTCACTTGTTGCCTCTATCAATTAGTTAGGCTACCCTCCAATCTAATCTACTCTCCTTAATGAGACTTCAACAAATTTTTTCCACAGCCCAAATCACCTAAGGAAAGTTTCTACCACTTTAATTGCACTAAGAACCAAGGTTGTCGAATCGCAATACGTATCGTGAATCATTTGGTTGTTTTTTTGTATCGTGAATCGTATCGAATTGTAAGATTCAGAAACAAATTAAAAATAACTTTAAAATATATAAATATATAATACTATATAAATCCAAATTAAAAAAAAAATACAATAAGCATATAATTTTACAGCTTACACTTTAAAATAATATAAAATACATTCAACAGTTCATCCCATATTCACTTTAATTTAATATAAAAATAAAACTTTAAAAGGTTGTGCATCACTGCATTGTGCAAGTTGCAGTTCCCATATCCACATTAATTTAATATAAAACTTCAAAAGGCTGTCCATTGTGCAAGTGTTGCAGCCTTGGTCACGTGGTCATAAAGCCAAATTGCCATTATAAAAATATATAATACTATTATTTTAATGTCAAAGCACTTTTGTGAAGTTACAAAGCTACCAGTGGACCACCGTAACTCACCTCTCTTCTCTGCAATTTATCTACTTCACGAGTTCACCTCTGCAAGTGCGTCGCGGTTCTTCAGCTCTTCTCCGTGGGTCGTCGTCCTTCTCTGTGCGTCCTTCTTCCGTTCTTCTCTCTCTGCAAGGCTCTCCTTTCTCTGCAACTTCAAGTGTCACCGTCTTCTGGACTCCTCTCGTGAGTCACGTCGATTTCTTTTTTCTTTCTTTTTTCTTTCGGTTTTATTTTGTGGGTTATTCTCCTTATTAATTGGGATTTTGAATCCCTAACTCTTCGGAAACCAATTGACATGTGACCGTTGGTTTTTTTAATTTAAATTTGAATCGGAAACTTTCGCCAATTCACGTTTCCGTTGCGTATCGGACGATTTTCACGATTCACGGTTACGATTCAACGCAAAAACGATTCATATGTCCGGTTCATATCATTTTTTGACTGTATCGGATCGTATCGTGCGATTCGTATCGCGTATCGTACGATACTAACAACCATGCTAAGAACATATAAGTAGCAGAGATAGAAAAGGCTACATAAGGCTTTGTTTCTGAAAATTATACATTTCAAAAGCACCAAACTCCAAAGGCAATGATTATTTGCTTTTACTGTTTGTTAAAAGGTCAAGTGTTATTTATTATGAGGAATTTGCTCAGAATATATAATATGAAGTAGGTTTGCCCACAAAGCTGAAGATTTATTCTGGGGTTTGTGTCACTATATAGAGGAAGATGGTCTTTTGAAAAACAAATTTATTTGCTAATCATTATTTCTGGGGAATAACTCTGTCTGATCTTCAAAGCAGAACAATCCATTATTTGAAAATCATTTCCTCTTGTCAATTCCCATTATTTACCATGCCTAGTGAGTGGTGACTTGTCTTATATTTTCATCACTTTTGTATTCAAAAAATGCTTCAGTATCAAAGTTGAATAAATAATTTATTCAAACTGTCTAATATTAACACATATGCAAAATGTACTCACCCTCCAAATAAAGCAAACTTCTCATTTCCGTCCACCTTGCAACACAAGATGTTACCACCAGAACATACATTCCATGTTTTTGGAGAGTCAATACAGGAAGATCCTGTAGATGAATCAGCAAGTTCAATTGACCTTATGCTTGCATTTCCTTTGGTTGTGCATGTAAGTAGAGTATAATCCCTAAACAATCACCACATCCAAATGATTTAGAAAGTACAAAAACACAAAATCAAGTAGCTGCTAACACAGTCACACACATTTACACGTATATACATACATAAGAGAATAATGCAAACAATTAATGTATTTTGAAAATGAATGAACAAGTGCATGTACACGCAGACTGAAGATATACTTTAAGGGAAATACTAAAATGAGGATGCAGGTTGAGAATATACAGATAAGCACAAACAATAAGGAAATCTTTTTTTGATGCCCTCCTCCAACTCTGAATCCATTAGTATCCAAGTTCAAAAAGAGCAAAAGACTGATGTACCATTAGGTACCCAAGAATTCAAGTACCTGAAATCCCAACCCAAAACTAATTAACCAACTAACTAATTTCTTCAGCATCCTGGTTAGGTATATACCCATTAGTTAGGTACGAAGGTAGTTACTTAGTTAAATAAATGGCACCCGAGATTGTAGCCTGAATATCTCTGTTTACAGGGCTCAAAACTTCAATATGTAGAATGAATACATAGAGTTAAGTGCTAAATGTTTAAAAATAAATATTGAAAATTAAAAATCTTACAGAACAAAAATAGAACTATAGAACCTTAAAAATAATTTACCTGGTTGTTTTTCCTTGCTAAAGCTAATATCTGCAATCCTCTCTACCACCTCAGGAGCTCCTCGTTGCTTATTGCGGGCCTCCACAACTAACAACACAAGCAAAAGCCAGAAAAAAAAAGAAAAGAAAAAGAGTGTGACATGATATGAAAAAAAGAGAAAAAGATCATCACCTTTGATGAGACTAAGCGCGAAGCAGAGGGCAACCGGAGCACTCGATAGTGGTTGTACGAGGCATCTTCGACAGTCAGAGAAAGCGAACCAGAGAATAAAATGGCAACACCTGCAAATCCTTTTGCTGATGCACCTTTTTAGTGCTTGATTTTACAAATCCTTTTACAAAATGAACCTGATCCAAAGGAGACAACCCTCCAACGTCGTTCTACTTCACGTTGGGCTTCTCCCTTATGATGATCGAGTTGAGCCCGACTCGAAGCTTGGCCTACTCGGGGTCGTCGCTATCGCCACCGCCTTCACCGTCCTTTGGCTTGGTCTTGGGCCTTACACCCACAGTCACGACCTTGTTGGAGACCGGATCGTGGCCGCCGTCATCGAGCATGACCCGAAGAACCCACGATTCTCCGTGTCGAAGAAGGCAAAGAGAGCGCAAAGTGAACGACATTGTTGGGATCGACAGAGGAATGTTGGGAAGGGCTGACATCGACAGAAGGGAGGGGAAGGGGTTTGGGGTTTGGGTTGACAAATTTCAGGACCAGAGGAGAGAAGGGAGAATGAAAAGTTTTGAAAATAAGGGAGATTGTGAGAGGGCACGAATAATATAGACATAGTTAATCACAACGGTTTTTTGGTTTTTTTACAAAACAGACTTTGACTAACTAATTTCAAAGGGTTTTTATAAAAATCGTTTCTGAAAATATATTTTTAAGACAGTTTCGCAATATTCAATTTTGAAAAATTTTCATTATTTACAAAAATGTCACTGAAACTCAAACGATGATGATTTTTTGATAACCGTCTTAAAATACGCGTCGTGAAAGGATGTTATTGTAGTAGTGATAGTAGATTCATATGTCAAGGTTAGGTCTCTTTTCTAAAATTTGACAAAATTTCGGCAGCATTTTGTATTGGTCTTCACTACAGTCTAGTATGCACCCGGAGAACAAAGTCAAATGCATTGTACCGAAATTTCATCAAATTTAAGAAAACAAACTCAACCTATACATATGAATCTACTATAAAAAATGACCATTCCCAAAGTGTCCAAACAGACAATTCAAGAATTAATACAATGACTAATCTAAACTGTCCGAAAGAATCACTGTATTGAATTTCAAATGGGAAACTAAGGTTCACTCATAATGATCATGAATTGTATAAAAAACAATAATGACATAAAACAAGTTATAACAACATTTGTAAAATAAAAACATCAAAAGTTTATGAAAGACATTCGTACCTGTGAAGATGGTCACTGACAATAACAATCAATGTTGTGATGAGATGCAAAAATAAAAAGGGAAAGTGCCTACAAATTACAATTACAACTATTGATTAGTGAGAATAAAACAACAACAAATTACAAAGTAGATGAGGGATGTTGCAAAGTGCTGTGGAGAAGGTGTTAAAACAAGGGCCGAGAAGTAAGAGAAAATAAATCAATTAAAAAAACCCAAAGGGAATCACTTTAGATGCAACAGCTAGTAAGCCAAATCAAAATACAAGAATGAGAACCAGAATCTAGTAAAAAAATAGTCAATATTTTATAATAATGTCTTTGTTCTTACGCAAGAAAGAGATTCAGAGGATCAAACCCAATAATCTTGATATCAATCACAGAGAAGCTTTCAGTACAGCTGCAAAGAACGTAAGGACCAGATCAAAATTACTGCAAATAAATTATGTACCCTTGGTTGTATGTGCGTGTGTACTTCTAAATTCTTTCAATTCGGTTCAACAAAAAAGCTAATTAGACAGCTAAGTGCAAGATTTCTCATTATCCCATTCCTTTAAGCTTTTACCAAATATGCCAAATTCATATAAATATATGATATATCTTCTACAAGAAACCTCTCTTTTAACTTGGAATTGGAATTGGAAGCTTCATTTGAAACTACCACAAATTCTAGATCTCCAGATTTGGTCCCAAAAATCTTGGATTTTCATTTTGCCACATGATACACAAACACACTATTAGCGTAAATTAATTGTTTCTATATGAAAAGAGGTAAGATATATATATATATATATATATATATATATATATTAAAAGATAGAGTAAATTGTAGTGCTCTCTTAGGAATGATGCGAGTATTACTACTATCTATTACACAATCATATTAATCATCATCATCTCCATCTCTTGTGTTAACATATACAATTTAGTTTATATAACTTAATATTTTGTTCATATAGAAACTTAACATTGTTAACATAAATTATTTTCCATCCTTTAAAATATGCAAGTATTTTTTACAGAAAAAATGTGAGCATTATAGGACCACTTTTATGTTAAAATATATAATAAATTACACATTATTGTCCTAATAAATAAAAGTATTCACATTGTTGAGGTGTAAATACTGATAAGCACATTAACCTAGTGTGCTTTTATGTTAAAATATAGAATAAATTACACATTAGTGCACTAGGCTCAAGCTGCGAGGTACAGAGAGAGAAAGCACTAATAATAAGCAGTGTAATCCAGCAAGACCACCAAACTTTGAAATAAAGATGATAATATAGTTCCCTCTCTAGTGTGCTTTTCATTGTGAATATTGTGGTAAGTTTCGTATTTTATTTTTTATTTTTTCCAACTTGGTTAAAAAAACTGTCACTTTCATAAATCAATGTTAAAATGCATGGCTCAATTTGCTAAAAACAAGCATTGAGAAACAAAAATACAGGTTGTATCTGCATTAACCTAGTTTAGAAGTCAACTAATCTTTATTTAAGAGAGATAATCAATTGTTGTGCCATGCATTAATTTTTGAGATTCCTTATCAAATCAGTATCAACTTCTAAACTAATATTTTGTTAGACTTGAAAATTGGACTTGACAAAGCTATTCTATCATGTGTTGTGGAAATCCGACTAAATACATCTAAGTATTTGGCCATGGGCTAATATTATTAACCTTCAATGGCAAATCAATGTTTGTGGATGTGAAATAACTTGTTATAGTTGGAAAGATAAAATCTCAAACATGTAGGTGAAAGTTAAATAATGCATGTCTCTAACAAGTAACAAACATTGAATTTGTCTAGAACCACATTCTAATAGCATACACGGATTAAGCATTTTATCAAGCAATTAGTGGACAAGAATAGCAAAATCACATAGTGGCTTTCATTCAACCCATACGTTACTTAAAAATACTAATGCAACATCAGAAACAAAGATTTAGTTGCGAGATAGGTTCATTGGGTGCAAGAACACTACTAACGTGGGATAGAGAGATGAGGCAAGAAGCTGAAGTTGCGAGGTACGCTTCGAGTGAGAGTGACGCAAGAATGTTGGAAGATCGCGAGAGTGACAATATCGTGAGAGAACGAGACAAGTAGCAGCAAAATCGCGAGAGTGAGAGTGAGAGTGAGAGATGAGGTTTCTGTATAGGTGCGAGAGTGAGTGTTTAATTTAGGGGCCAACGCACCTTTTGTAATAACAACAAAAACATCAGTTTTCATTGAAAAACCGATGTTAACGTGTTCTTGTTAACATCAGTTTTTAAGTTTTTCTTTTTTTTAAAAAAACGATGTTAAGGTGTTCTGTTAACATCAATTTTTTTAAAAACTGATGTTAACATGAACACATTAACATCGGTTTTCTTAAATCTGATGTTAACAAGACACGTTAACATCGATTTTTAATAAAATCGATGTTAATAAGATCCTGTTAATTACGAAATTGTCACCGTGTTTTCGATAACATTGATTTTTGAAAAAACTGATGAACTAAACAATGTTAAATATAATATTTCTAGTAGCGTTATTGGCTTACATTTCAGATCGGAAGAGTTGGTTATAAGCAAGAACAACATCTTATTAAGTACCAAAATGAAACTGTATGGTGGAGGGCAAAGTGTGCTTGTTACAAGTAGTGAAATTTTTTATTTCGGTGACTATAAGTATAGGCTAAAGTATTTTGTTGGTTGGCTAACTAAGATATTTTTGGTTGTTTTATTAGAAGGTTCGACATTGTGGCCAGGCTTGTCTCCGATTGCATTAGTTGGGATTACTAGTGCTTCGTATTTATAATAATAAAAAAAATCCACTTCATTTTGACCTATTCTTCCCTCTTCAGCATGTCCTGATTTGATGGATTTTCCTTCTCAAGGTCTTCTTCTGCTGCCAAAGCTCAAGACTGGATGAAAACTGCTATTGGTGTCTCGAAACAGGATTTTATGGAAACTTGTTCTTCTAGTGGAAAGGTATTATGTAATTGTCCGTGAGTGAGGCAGGGTAATACTTTCACTACTACAAACAGGGGCTTTTACGATGATTCTTTAGGCCATTTTACGTCGGTTATTGAACCATCTTTGAAGCCAACGTCGTGGAAAGTCAATACTTTCCACGACGGTTCTCGAACCGTCTTAGAATAACGCATTTTTACATCGATTCTCGATAAAAATCGTCTTAGAGTATATTTTTATTTAAAAAAATTAAAAAAATTGAGGATTCTAAGACGGTTCTTTCAAAGAACCGTCTTAGAAAGTGAATTTTCAAAGATGATTTTCAGAAGGACCATCTTAGAAAGTCTATATTCTAAGACGGTTCTTTGAAAAACCGTCTTTGAATGTATACTTTTATGACGATTTTTAAAAGGACTGTCGACCAGAGTCAATGGTATCAAATATTTTCTAACTATACTTTACCTATTATTGGATTTGAAGTGCGTAATAGCTCACTGATTGAGCACTCTTGTAGAATGTCTTTTTTTAAAAAAAATAAAAATGAGGATTCTAAGACGATCTCATGAATAACCATCTTAGAATCCTTTTTTTAAAATTTTAGCATATTTCATTATCATATTGCACTACAAACTTACAACGAGAAACAACATATTAATAAGAAAAGGGAAATAACAAAAATGGTTTTAAAATAATAATACAAATTGTAATGGACAGTGACTACAAAATAAAGAATAATAAAAATGAAGAACATGAGAACTATGAAACTATAACAAGAAATCATGAATATATGAAAACAAAAAAGACATGGAACCCAATTTCAAATTAGAATAAGCTAGGCAAACCTTGAATCCTTGGCATGTGTGAGATCACTGCTGCTTGGATATTGAACCTGCACAAAGTCGAATATCAATATTGTTAGATTATATGAAATATAGATTATCCATGCTTACACATATCAAGCACCTGTTTTGCTACAAACAAGGCTGCTCTGCATTCTAGATTAATCATAGCTAACTGCCCACCTGTAAATCATACAACACAAAATGAATGCTGAAGTTGTTCTCGAAAAATACTTAAGGCAAGCTATAATCTCAACAGTACCAATGGAGAGGTGGGAATAACAAGTTTATGACCATTAACAAATTAGAACTGTATATAAATAAACATCTTCCTATTTTATGTTTTTAGATTACAAGTTGTTTTTAACTGGAGACAATCCTATTTCAATTGATATGATTATCATAAGTGATAAAACTTTATATCTAAATATACTATAAGACTTAAATTAGAAATCTCAGCTCAAACAATCAACATTAATTTATCTATAAACTTGGTATATTATAAGACTCTTTATATAATAACTTTTTAAAAATTATGTACATTAATTTTTACTAACCTGCTTAATTATTACAAAATTATGTACATTTCCTTGGTCATAGTACACCTTATATTTTTATATGGAAGAGACTCTTTTCGACTCTCTTCTCGATGCATTTTTTTAGGGATCAAAATTTATGTGGCCATGTTTAATTTAAAAATAGGACTCAATATATATATAAAAAAGACCTACACACATTTAATTAAATTTACATCAATTTTATTCTCTCGGGAAGGGAATAAATTTTATTCCCTCTAATAGAGAATAATAGAAAGTGTCTCCCCAATATTCCTCTTTTATTAGCCCCAATGTTTCCTATTTATGGTTTAAAAGAAAAAGGAGACAACTCAAATCAATAGAATAGAGAAGTCATACCTCTGGTTTATCTGAGTGGACAGACATGAAGTTTCCAGCAATTAGGTGGACTCAAATCAATTATACAACATTTACCTTCCTAGGCTTTGAATATTCAGGCAGAGGAACTGCCGTTAAGTACTATAGAAGTGGTCCTCTTTTTACATCTAACCTTAAAAAGGCTTTCTGAAGGGAAGTTCCTATATCTCCAGTTAAGTATGTCTCACTTTTGAGCACCTGTTGATGAAGAAACTTGGCACAAAACTTTGCAACCACCTTACCTGAAATTTTGGGATTAAGTGAGAATCCATAACCCAATATTGATTTCAAACTAGACATAATATATGCAGTATTTTCGTCTTGTTCTGTTGGGGAATATTTTGTAGCTCAAGTAAAAGTATATGGCTTTCATAGTAGAATCCCAAGTAGTAGAGGGAGCATAAGCATAAATGACCTTGACTTTTGTACCAGAATAATGGTCTGAAAGGGCAACCAGAATTTATTCGTTTGAAAATATATGTAGGAAAACAAACAAATGGGTACTAGAATGAAGACATGGAAGCGCAACAGAAAATCCAATTGAGCAAGAGATGAAAGCCCTGTAGGGTTTTATCTACAGGAGCTAGAATCAAGACGTACGGATTTCAAAGGGTACCGTTGTTTTACAGGGTATTGTTTTTTAGCTTTTCTATTTTTAATTATATAGGGCTTCTCATTTTTTTCCTTTACTCTTTACTCTCTTATTTTTTAGAAGATATTGTATACTAATATTCCATGCCTTATTAGACAGAGAAAGTAAAAAGTAAAATAAATCATTCTAACATGGTAAAAAAGCATTTGTAATTTGTAATAAAGTAGTAAAAGCATCATTCTGCCATCAATCCAAGTAGCCTAACTTTTCAAACCTTACCTCTATGACCATCATAGAAACCAAAAAATGAAGTGGACTCATCCAAGTAAATTAATATTTTATAAAAGGATAAACTCATCTTTGATTGGACTTGCGATTGGGAAACCATGTGGAGTATAATATTCTTTTAACCCCTAAAATACAACAAAAAGAAACAAAAGTCCTGCACCCCATGAGAGAGAGAAAAATAAATGGATAAACTCAAAAAGGGTTATTTTCTTTATCTTAAGCAGAAAAGAGTTTCACGTGGATCCTAGGATAATTTTTTTGTCCTTCCCTTATTTTGTCTCTACAGTATTCTAATTTTTTAATAATATTTATATTTTTTTAACACTTTCCTTATGTAAAAATATAAAATTACTGATTTTTTTTAAAAGAATTTATATTTAATAATAAGATACCACACCATAACTAATAAGATTTTCAAATACTTCTAAGTGTTTCTTTTCAAAATGTCTAACACCTGTCAATAGAATTTAACTAATTGATTAAATAAAGTTTGTGAGTAATTATATTTTTTTAATCGTGACTTTCTTTTTTCTTTTTTCATAGATTAAAAAAAGTATGGCACATTGGGTTAATCTTTTTATTTTAAGAGGAATGGGGTTAGTATTTTATAAGTTGAATAAATTTTAACCTCCAAGGAGTTATATATATATATATATATATATATATATATATATTTAAAAGAAAACTCATGGCTTCCCAATCTTAAGTTCAGCACCCTGAGGCACTTGGTCAACACCACTTGGAAAGTGTCTCTGGATAACATTAAATAATATCTGAAGGATTAACCACCTAATTTACCAACTGTGATGCCAAACATGGTAAAGGATAACTAATTTGAACTTTGGTACTCTTGGCAGTATGCAGCGTAAGGCTCTATATTTTGACACTTCGTTGCCTCAGCTTAAAATAAGGCCTCAAGGGTGCTTTCTGCCTTTAACTACCTGGTTGAACAAGCTTCTAGCTGGTCTGGTCTAGTTTGAAGTTTCCAATATATTGCTTTCATCCCAGTGCCATAGATAATATAACTATAGCAACATATTTATGAGAAGTTAAGGGAAAATGTTAAAGATAGCATAAGACACTGGAATGACGAAAGATGAGGAAAAACTTTGGTAATGCTGCATTCCAATTATAGTTTGGAAAAAAAATATTGATGGGGAAATGTTTTTCTAGTCTGAAACTAGAAAGAAGACTCTAGCCACCAAAGAGCCATCTAAACTTACACTTTTGTCTTCAGTCACAAGATTCAAGAAAACTAGCATTGATACAGGAGAAACGGAAAATATGTGTTGGAAACTGTTTATATTCCCAGGGAATTATTGTCAAGAATTCATGATTAGTGGCTTATTATTATTCTAAATATGACAAGGAACAATGGGCTTCATAACAACGTGTAGTTGGAGATGTTGGAGGGAAAAAAATGCAATTTTGAAAAATATGATAAGTTTGTACACACAATAATTTCATAATTTTGAACGTTAACAAAATTAGCTACTGGTATATATTTTAATAATCAATCATAGTTTAGAGGACAAGCAGAAGCAGCATACCTATATGCAATCTAGATTACATAAGGCACCTAACTATAGAACTAGATTATATAGGAGAACTTACTAGTATAGCCACACCAACTATGAGAAGAGCAATACTTTGTTTAGTTAAAAGCTTTTGGTAGGCCATTGAGTATATCTCCTACTTAAATAAAAACTAGTAATATTAGTCAATTTGTTAATTAAAAAAAGAACTCATGCTTTACTATTAGTCTATCACAACCTTCAAAGCAAAGTCACTTATGCAAAATAGACCTCACATCCTTTAGAACCACTCTACATAACAAACTTCAAAACACCATAGCTTACACAGAGACAATAGTATGGATATTCTACTTAATACAATCATGATAGAAAAACATATACCTTGTCAATTTTTAGCTTATTGAACACGTCCTGAAAATTTTTGTAATTCTGGATCATATCATACTCAGTCTTTGCATCAAAGTTCACCTACAATAAAACCCACATTAAGAAAATTACCCTTAATGTCATCATAGCTATGAAGGAAAGTTAAAACAAAGTAAGATTTCCACCTTGTGCATTGGAACAACCCCTGGAAACATCATATCCATCATCTGGCATTGCACAACCCCAGATGCAACCTAGCCAAAAAGCATAAACAAAATAGGATCAGAACCAAAAAGTACATTTTCATCCTAGATAATATTCCTAGAGATACTTTAGTAGCATAAACGGTATGGATGTCACATACACTTGCACAGTGTTTTTTAACTAGTTTACCAGACATGTCATTTCAAGATTACTATCATTATTGAATTAAAATATAAATAGCTCCTTTCCCTGGATAAAAATACCTACACTAGGAATTTCCCGTTGTTTCCCTTTAAGAAGAAGGATTTTTTTTCTTTCCTAACTCAGAAATCAGTCAAATTCCTGAAAAGAGACCTTCAATGATTCATGCGTTGTAGTTAAATAGTGATTAAAACTTCAGAAGTCACAGATGAGAAAGCATCAACAGCCATAGAGAAATTCTGCAAGAAATACATGTTCATATATGCAACACAGAGTATATACACATACATCATCCTTTTCAGCAGCAACAAGTTCATTTTAAGGTTTTCAAAAGCTTAACTTCATACATATTTGATATAAAATAAGCCAAAAGGCATGCGGTGAGACCCTGCAAATACACCTTGGACTTGAAGAGGATGAATTCGTAACCCTTTGAAGATCAGATTGTAAAGAGAGAAGTGCAAGGGGTTGAACCTGAATTGTATATAATCAGCTACCAGCACATTGGCATAAACCCTAAATCAAAACATCAGATTTGTTGAAAAAATATCTACACGTATTACCATATATAGCTTCATGAACAAAACTTGTTTTTTAGGGGGGATCTATTCTCTCTTGACCCTTCTTCGAGGAAAAGAAAGTACCTTGGATTGGAACTTCGCTTCTACTTTCCTTTGTTCATTTGTTTTCCTCCTTTTTTTCTCTTTTGTTGGATGTTTGGTTTGTGGTATCATCCTAAGTTCTAATGTGGTCTTGTCGATTCCCAGTGGTCCGGCTAGAAGAAGTGCCCGGCCGGCCATCTTCTTCTGGCGTATCATGTCAACCATAAGACCGGATGATTCTCTTGCCTCAACTTGTCCAACAAACCCAGCAGCAAAAGGCAATGCTTTTCCAATTGCCTGAACAAACAATCATCAAACAAACTAAGTGGTTCAATTTTAACAATTATTTTTCTTTACATAACAAAAAAAAAATGAAGATTATTAAAGAAAAAACAAAAAAAAAACAGAGAGGTCGAAAAGGAAGAGGAACCAACCTCGAGACTTAGGCCTTTAATGTGAGTGTGGGTAGCAACACGCTGTTTCTTTGTGGTTGATAGTGTTAGAAAAATAGAGAATAGTGAATAGCACAGAATAGAACAAGAAGAAAAAGAACTAATTGACAGTTGTGCTGTGGAAACCACTGCCCTGAAATCCAAAATGTTGATTGCTTCCCAAGGTTAACACAACGAGCCTATGAGCACGTGCACTCGTGGCCTTAGGCTATGGAAATCACATAACAATTGCCCAACTTTTTTTAACTTGTCAAAACAGAAAAAGAAATAGAACAAAAACAGAACAGCTGAAAAGGAATGGGAAAAATAGAACAGCTGAGAGTGATTTTTCTGCTCTCTTTCTCAACCATGTGTAGCTCCTTTTAAATAGGATAATGGGCTAAAATCTGTTTTCCTCATTTTCTATAACAGCTCCATTATTCCTTTAAAATTAGCATCACCACTAAAAGCCTTTTAATGAGTTTAACAAATGCTAATAAAAAGGATGTTTCAAAAACTGATTTGATTAACCAATTAAAATAATTTAAAAGCTATACTAATGTGGGACAACAAAAGGCAACAAAAATAAAAGGTGCTTCTGTTTTCCATTTTCAACAAATAGAACCTCTTCATGGCTAGACCTATGACTTTGGTGGCTAGATCTGCAACTTCTCCAAGGCATTTTGTGCGTTAGCGTCCACCCCTGGTTTAGAGATGGTGTGTTGGTGTGGGTAGGGTTTTCGAACCTTCTTGTCCCTATTGCCGCCGCAAAGAAGAAGCGCCACTACAAAGGAGACTGCTGAAAACGGACGAGACTGAACTCAAAAGCGACGCTAAATGCACACAAGCAGTGTGTTTCGAGGAACACGAAGCAATAGAAAGTTCAGTGACAAAGGGAAACGAAGAAGGAAGCATGATGTGTTTGATGCATGATAGTTAGTGAGAGGGGGAATAAGAAATAAAGCTTGAGGTAAAGGGGGAGTCAGAGAGGGAGAGGGAGAGTGAGAAACATTAAGAAAGAGCACGAGAGACCAGAACTCCAGAAGGAGACGTGAAATATTAAAATCAGCACAAAACCTTCAAAGACGATTTTCACGTGAAAACCGTCTTAGAGTGACAGGCTATTAAGACAGTTTTAAAAAAATGTCGTGAAATGACAATCATTCTAAGACGGTTTTTGTAAAATCGTCGTCGAGTGATAGTTTCTAAAATGGTTTTCGTAAAATCGTCGTAAATTAGTTGTATTTATTTACAAAAATGCCATCATGTTTCTTTCTAAGACGGTTTTTTATCAACAGACGTTAAATCGATGTTGTAAAAACACTTTTTTGTAGTAGTGTTTCATGTCTCATTATTTTCTTTAATTTCAGGATCCAAAGTCATTTTCTTCATTTATTTTGGCAATTCTTTCAAGGTAATCTCTTTTTCTGTTTGTTTTACATGAAAATTTTTGTACTGTGTAACATTAGAGATTAGAGATTATAGAATAATACTTTACTGGCTTCTTCTTAAAGTTCGCATCATGAATCCGTGAAAGCTTAGAAAGCAATTAATGAGGTAAACTTATCCTGCACCTGATTATTACAATTTCATTATGTGCTTTATAATGTTTATCTTTTCCTTGCTTTCAACAGCTTTTTGTGAAGTACAACATTCAATTTTTTGGAGTATCCAGAAGCTTTCAGGATATCAGACAAAGAAAATCATACTGATGGGCTGGGGTTTTCAGATTGGGTTTCTGAGATTGGCTCTATGAGTTTTGGTTCTACTAGTTTGCATTGGAGGTAAATGTTAATTAGTTTAGTTTGAAAATCATTGACACTAATGATAGAATAGTTGCTCATGCATATTTAGATTCTGTCTTTGCTATTTCTTTTGGAACAAATGTATTAAAAATAAATTGTAGAAACATTATTTTCTTTTTTTTTGTTTGATTCTATGATCATTCAAATAGGGAAGGTATCAGTTTATCACATTTTTGAATTATTTTAAATGCTTTTGATTTTTGAAGGAAACATCAAATAAGGATTTGTTAACATTAGCCAAGGTAGCATTTTAACTGCTTAAATGGATGATTGTTTGGGAACCTCACCTTCAAAAGGTTTTATCTTTGGCTAATAATGCTGAAGAAGATTGACACAAACGAGACCAAGACAGTGGTTTTAGAGAAGTTTGAATGGTGTACAACTGCATTGGGATTGAAGAAGCATGCAAAGCATTCGCCAAGTGGGAGAATGTTGGGTATGGCTCATACTTTACCTTCAGAAGATAAGCCTTGGGTTTTATTATTTGTAGTTTGGGATTGGGTCCATGAATTGCTATGGTGCTTATGGTTTCTAAGCCTATGCATTTCTTTGTAATTTGAGTGCATTATAACTGGTGTGTGAATAAAATATAGAGAATAGCTAGACGTAGCCCACATTGGGTGAACTAGGGTAAACACTGTGTGTTATTTTCTTCTTCCCTTTTCTCTCTCGATTGGGCTCTCTCGATTGTTGTGTGATTGCTCGGTACCCAACAATTGGTATCAGAGCTAAGGTTTTACGACTAGGGTTTCACTGTTTTAAGGTTTTTTCTTGACATTAAGGGATGTCAACTGGCCAATCACGAATTGAGGTTAAAAAGTTTGGAGGAAAGGGTTTCAAGTTACGGAAACTAAAGATGGAGGTCATGCTTGTTGACAAGGACCTGTGGTACATGATCAAAGATGGACCACCTGAGTCTAAAAGATCAAATGAGATGCATACTTGGATTAAAAATGATCGAAAGGCGCGAAGCATGATTTGGTTATGCCTTACTAACAACTTTTTGGTGAACATGAACTCCTATAAGACCATGAACGATCTCTGGACGAAGCTGGGCAGTCTCTACCAGAGCAAGTCGCTCGTGAATAGGCTGTTCCTGTGAAGGAGGTTGCATAATCTACAGATGTCTAAAGGTGATTCTTTTTCTGCACATTTAAATGAATTTAACACTATCTGTGCACAACTCACATCTGTAGATGTCAACCTGGATGATGAAGATAAAGCATGCACCTTGTTGTATTCACTGCCAAACTCTTGGTACAACATTATTATCTCTATTGGTACTAGTGTTAACATATTGTCCTTAGAGATCGTTATTGCTGCCCTGTTATCTGAAGAGATGAGAAGGGTAGGTTTTGAGGGTACTGCTAATAAGGCTCTATTTGCTAGATGGAGGAATACTAATAAATCAAAATCAAGTTGTAACGACTTAAATATTATACTGATTTTTATAAATTTTATTATTACTTTTATTAGAGTTAAATTTTTAAGAAGCGTACATTAGTAAATATTCTAAAATGTAAAACTTACAAAAGATTTAAGACTAATATATTATACATAATCACAATTCTCGTTACAAAAGTCAATATTATACAGATACAATATTTTCCATACTCCAGCCTAATTTATATCTTCCTTCATACATCACCACTAATCCAGAGCATCAAGGAAACTTACCATTGTTGCCATCTAAAAAAAATGAAACAAATCTAGTGAGAAATAAAAATTTCTCAGTAGGCAAAGCTAAACCACCGACCACGTTAGTACGTTAGTAAATCATCAATATATTCAAACAAAATCCATAAAATTATGCAATTGTATGAATGCATGAAATGAACTATCCCAAGGTGCAAATGGCCTCTACATATCGTACTGTATGTAGCTACACCTTGTACTGGATGTAGACGCTGTGATCGTCTTACGCAAACATGCATGAATTTTGCCATGTATCTGCACCTGGGTACTACATATCGTACTGTATGTAGTATCAGATTCTGTTTCACAAAATCTCGTACTGGACTTGGAAACATGAATCAACCTATCATCATATCAATATCATTTCATAATAAAATCCATAAGCAAAATACATATCCCTTATGGAAAATATTTT
>PYAF01003208.1:134719-152701 GCA_007407185.1 Glycine tomentella
ATGCATGAATTTTGCCATGTATCTGCACCTGGGTACTACATATCGTACTGTATGTAGTATCAGATTCTGTTTCACAAAATCTCGTACTGGACTTGGAAACATGAATCAACCTATCATCATATCAATATCATTTCATAATAAAATCCATAAGCAAAATACATATCCCTTATGGAAAATATTTTCATCATACCATCATACGGACCATAAGTATGGTTAAACCACCAGACCTTAATCAATTAAGATCATTACCAACTTAGGCATGACCAGAGAATATCCTTAACTACAGAAAAATTATGTTAGAAATCTAACTAATAATCCACAATATATCTTTCAAATAATTTCTAATCTCTTTAAATTTTCACAATAAAAGATTCGATCCTAGTATGCATCTTTATTCTCTTTTCACCTACCACCTCACTACTTAATCCTCAAAATTGAATCATTCTAGTATTTGAACCATTTATCTACATACCATTCATCCTCTACTTCTAAAAATTAATTCAAAACATTTCCATAAAAATATATACAAACAACCCTAATATCATCAAAATCACCTTCAAAAGATCATCAAATGGGCTTCCATACATCATGCTTATAAATCATCACCTATCCTATGGCTTAAATCAACATATTCTCATCAAAGAATATCCTTGAAATAACATGAAATTCAAGCCTAAATGATAACCATAAATCTACCTAATAAAACATATGAATTAATCCAAACCATTGATTAACTAGAGATTTAAGCTTAGCCTACCTCAAGTGAGTTTGAGTCTTGAAAGTGGAATGGAATAATGGATTCCTTCCTTGGGAAATCCTCTAAGAATTTGAAGTCTTGATATCTTTCTACTAAGCTTTGTCAAAACTCTTCCTAAGATTACTAGCTTCAAACGTTATTTCTTCAAGGTGGTGGAGTTTTTTCTTACTTGTTTTAAGCTTTAAAAGGGAAGGATGAAAGTGAAATGAAGGTGATATGAGGGAGAGAGAGTCTTCACGTGAATTGGATAGGGGTGTCTTGAAAAATGGCTTGCACTTAAGGCCCACCCCTCCTTTATATAGTGTTTAGAAAATGATATAATATTCAAGAACATTTTTGCCCTTCCTAACTTAATTACCTTCATTTAGTTCCATCCTAGCTTAATTACCTTCATTTAGTTTCATCCTAACTTAATTACTTCCTGTTTCTTTAGATTGTAACTAGGTTCATGATGACTTCCTTACTTTATAAAAAAAATCTTCTAAGTCCATCATGTGCCATACAAGTGTCCTTCCACTTGTATTCATCCTATGGCTTGTCTTTCCAAGTGGCTATTCAAGAAACTTTTCCTCCCTTCTACACTATGCTTCACGTGATTCATTAAGATAAAGGGGAGGAAGACAAATTTTTCTTCTTTTCATGCTACATGTGTCATTTTTGACGATGAAGAAAAACCTAGTTTCAAATATGGCTTCACACATGGTATTTTCTAGTAGGAAGTCAAGTTTAATTTGAACTCTTCTACCTAAAAGTAATATTGAATAATAGAACTCTAGAGATTCCTAGAAATTGATCTCTATGACAATTTAAATTAATCACAAGCAGTCTATACAGAGTGCTATATATAAACCTTATATACAAGACTGCTCTTTATCTTAATTCTGATTGGTTCATACCACTTCTGACCATCAAAATTACTAAACTATTTTATTAAATAGGTCTATTCATCCTATAATTAAGAGAAAATTCCATAGATTCTATTTATCATTTTTCCATATTTTTCTGATGTTTGAATTCTCTTGAATAAAGTCTCAAAGTTGTTATCTTATAAAATTTATAGAAATTTTATTCTAGAGTTTTCTATCATGAAATATTTTGATACTCTGTCAGCCAAGAGTACTCTGTAATTTCATCAAGTTTCCACAAAATGTCTAAAGATATTTGGGCATTTCTGGCCTAAGAGCATTTTGGTAATTTTGTCATTCATCTTAGGGGTATTATTGTCATTTCCAAAATATCCAAGGGTATTTTTGTAATTTTCACCTTAAGGGTATTCTTGTAATTTCTACTTCAAGGAAAGAGTGATATAGTCATTTTTCTTTAAACATGTTTGTATCCAAGTATCATCACATTTCCACAAATTTATTTATAACTGTGAATACCATTTTGAGGAAGCTACACAGGTTCCAAAGGCAAATCTCGGGGAAGGTCAAAGTCTCGTGATATATCTGAAGCAAGGTGCTAGAAGTGCAAGCAGGTTGGACACATAAGAAAGAATTGAAAAAATAAAAGTGTGGGCCCTGAGAAACAATATGAGTCATCATCTTCTGGTACAAAGAAGGATGATGATGATAGCGTGGGAGATCTATATGTAGTGTCAAATCCTCATTGCGACTACAACGAGTGGATAATTGATATTGGAGCATCGTTCCATATGACACCTCACAGGGAGTGATTCTACACTTATCAAACATGTTTTGGTAGTACAGTAAGAATGAAAGATGACACGACCCTGGAAATGGTGGGGTGTGGGAAGGTAAGGCTGAAGATGAGAGATTGAATAGTCAAGAATCTACCGGATGTAATGCATATTCCGGGTCTGACTAGAAATCTTATCTCCGTTGCAAGTATGGTAGATGCAGGTATAAATTTCAGTAGTGATAAATATTTATGCAAACTTACTCGTGGAGCTATTGTAATTGCCAGAGGGAGCGTCATGAAAAATTGTGGAAACTATGGGTCACACAGTGTTCAGTGGTGAGGGTTGTATATCTGAGCATGCGGAGGAAGACACAACATTGCTATGGCATAAGAGGCTGGGTCACATTTGTGGGAAAGGTCTAGAGACTTTAACATCAAAGGAGTTGGTAGAAGGGATTCCGAGCTGTTCTATGGGCTTCGTGTTTTGTGAGCACTGTTTACATGGCAAGCAAAATCGGGTATCTTTTGAGTCCATTAGAGGAAGAGCTGAAGAGATTCTTGACTTGATACTCAACAAGTTTTTTGGAACTACACCTATAGCATCATATGGAAAATCTAGATATTATGTTTCTTTTACTGGTGATTATTCTAGATATGTGTGGTTATATTTCTTGCATAGCAAGAATGAGGTGTTCAAAAAATTACACGAGTTCAAAACATTGGTAGAAAATCAATTTGACAGAAAAATCATGGTGCTGAGAACTGCTAGACTTTTGGCAAGTGTACCAATTGTCGTTGCAGGTTATAGAATTTGTAAAGATCGTCTCCACAAGGACTTGAGCTACTTAGTTTTTCCAAATAAAACTCAACAGTTCAATAGTTATGTACAATAAGGATAAGCGGAATTTCATGTGATTACGAAAGTAACGGAAAATTACGAAAGTAGTAAAATGAAATATATTTATGAGAAAGTGGGATTGGGTTTCATCATTCATACCCTCAGTATTCAATTAACTTTACCATGTATAAATCATTTTCTATCCTTATTGATGCACACATTATTTCACCCCGAATCGATCCCTCGCATTCGAGAATCCTAAGGATATCTATCGAATTCAATCCTTTGCATATGAAGTAAGTACCCCAGCATTATAATCATAATCGCGTGTTATTTGCAATCAAAACGTTATGCCCTATTCCTAGCAACGTAACGTAATGAGTAAAATCATTCAATTCAAATTCTAAGGGCACTTTCCAGTCAAGCTTAGGATCTAATTTCATGAAACTAGTGATCAAGTAGAATCAAGCATTAAGAATCAAGCTTAGAATCTAATCTCATTATCTTCCCAAGCTATACAGGCTCTTTTAGGCTTTCCTTCTCTCTTTGTCTTGTTTTCACTTTGTTGCTTTTTCAAAAAGATAGAACACTCAGATTTAATATGGCCAGACTTACCACATTCAAAGCAAGTGAAGTTGTTGTCACTCTTTTTGTTGTTGTTGTTGCTGTTGTTCTTTATGAACTTTCTGTTCTTGTTTCTTCTCAAGAACTTGTTGAACTTTTTGACAATTAAATTCATGTTGTCCTCTTCATCTTCTTCACTTGAGTATTCCACCTTTTCCACCTTTGAGGATGCAGCTTTCAAGGCTATGCTTTTATGTTTCTTTTCTGCATCTTCTGCATTGGTTAGTTGTGACATTTCAAGTTCATACTCAAGAAGCTTACCAAATAGTGCAGCCATGGAAATTTTGGATAGATCTTTCAATTCTTTGATTGCTGTCACCTTTGGTTGCCATGGTCTTGTGAGACACTTCAAGATTTTGATATTCAACTCTTCAGCATCAAAAATCTTTCCAAGACCAAGAAGATGATTTACTATGTGAGTGAATCTTGTTTGAAGCTAAGATATGTTTTCTGTGGGATTCATCTTGAACATTTCATACACATGTATTAAGGCATGCTTTCTTGATCTTGTTACTTCATCTGTACCTTCATGAGTTATCTCCAACATCTCCCACATATCCTTTGCACTTTTGCACCTAACAGTTCTAAAGAATTCATTAGAGGAAAGTGCAGAAGTAATCATATTCTTAGCTTTAAAATCATATTGAACAACTATCTTTTTAGCATCTGTCATTTCATCACATTTTTTTAGAATCATATCATTACCAATAGTTTTTATAGGAATCACAGGACCTTTTTCTATTTCTTTCCAAGCACCTGGGTCATTTGATTGAATAAAGATTTTCATTCTATTTTCCCAAAAGCTGAAGTGTTCTCCTTCAAACATCGGAGGACGATTGAGGGAGCCACCTTCTTTGAAGGTAATTTGTTTGGTATTCATTTTCTTTTTAAAGAAAGATAGTGATCTTGAATAACACTCAAGAACCTGCTCTTGATACCAATTGAAAACAATAGGAATAACCCTCAGTATTCAATTAATTTTACCATGTATAAATCATTTTCTATTCTTATTGATGCATACATTATTTCACCCCGAATCGATCCCTCGCATTCAAGAATCCTAAGGATATCTATCGAATATCAATCCCTCACATATGAAGTAAATACCCCAGCATTATAATCATAATTGCGTGCTATTTGCAATCAAAATGTTATACCCTATTCCTAGCAACGTAACGTAATGAGTAAAATCATTCAGTTCAAATTCTAAGGGCACTTTCCAATCAAACTTAGAATCTAATTTCATGAAACTAGTGATCAAGTAGAATCAAGCATTAAGAACATAATAAAATTACCAATAAGGAATAGAAAAGATTCATGCATAAATAAATATTAAAAGAGATACATAGGGGTAAGAAGATTACATCCAATCCTTAAGAGAAGCTAGTCAATCATTGTGGAGAGCACCTCCTTAATGGAAGAATTGATGAAGGGAACCATCATCGCTTGTTTCCGGCAGAATCTCCACACTAATCCTCACTTCTCTCACTCTCATGCTATCCTAAGTTAGTTTACGTTCCTAAGCTAAGAAATTCGTACAAGGCATCTTTTTGCTCCAAGTTTGCATGGCTATTTATGGGATTTGGTCACCTGCTTGAGCTCACTCGCCCAGGCGAGCAATTTGGCCTTTTTTACTCGCCTGGGTGATCTAATAACTTTTTCTTGAAACTTGAACTCTCCTAGGTGAGCATTTTGTGCTGGTTTCCTAGCTTGGGCAAGTTAAAGCCTTCCTGATGAAGAAAGGTCTTAGCCTAAGCGAGCTTTAGGCCATTTTGGTTGCAAAAATTTCCTCTATTGCCCTTTTTGCGCTTATGTGCTTGTCTTGCTTGCTTGGATGCTCCAGACATCTTTGAAACCTAACAACATACAAAATATGATTGGACTAATCTTCCAAAATGTGAAAAACAACATTTATATAGTTACTAAATACGAATCAAATAGGTTGTAGGGCAAGTTTATATGCAATTTTACTGATATCAAAAGATAAGTGCCAGCAATGTAACCCTAATTTTACTAAAATAGGGCACTTATCAAGAACTGACAATGGTGAAGAGTTTTGTTCTGCCAAATTCGACCAACTATGTGTGGCTAGTGGTATTCCAAGGCAAAAGACAATTCCCTATTCACCTAAATAGAATGGGGTGGCAGAGAGGTTGAATAGGTCTCTCATTGAAAGGGCACGAAGTGTAACACCCCGTGTGCACCCGGTGTATTAACATTGTTATTAGATCAGAATAGTGCAGCAAACATAATAGTAAATCAATAATGGAAGCTTAATTTAAATACGAATATACATTATATACATATATGGTGAATTTCTTTCATTTACAACATACTCTTTCTCAAAACTGTACAAATACAGGCATAACAAAAAAAATGTGAGCCAACATGCTTAGTCATCTATGCCTAGGGTTTTATCAACATCTATCCCGACTCAGGCCTCTTGCCTTGGGATCTATCTGCTACTCCTGAACCATCACCTGTAACAAGAGCCCCAACAGGGGTGAGATATTAATCTCAGTAAACTCAGGGTCCTTGGAGGTTTCCCTCCCCTGGTTCTCTTCCAAGCACATATATAACATAAATAATATCAAATAAGCATCACCCATACAATAAGCCTTCCCGGCTCACATACAATACATTACACGCATATCACAATATAGGGTAACAATATATGTACCCATCACACATTGCCTGAGAAAGATCATCCATTAAAGGGCACGTTCTCTCAGGACTTCTCATTGAGTGCCGGAGGAAGATCATCTAATTAAAGGCACATTTCCTCAGGACTTTTCCCGCCCATACCTGAGAAAGATATTCCATTAAAGGGCACATTCTCTCAGGAATTACATGGATGCCTATGGATTTTCCTAAAGAAGATCATCCAATTAAGGGCACATTCCCAAGGGTCCATAGTTCCCTATTCTACTGGCCAGAGAATTCTCATATAACCACATCACACAGCATTATCATAACATTCATCTTATAACCAATACAAAGCATAACACTATCACATTGTTTAGCTAACATCAATCATCATCATGCCATAATGGTATTTCTCTCACTATCACATACATGTCTCAATGTAACAACAACACACAATATCCAGATGCATAGCATACCAAACCATCACCCTCTTGGGTGTGGTGAAACATAAGCAAGGGAAACATTCCCCAAGAATGATGAGCTTACCTGGTCTCAACTCAATACCGGCTCTCCCGGCCTCGTGGTGACCACCACCAGCAGTATGAATCTCACGCCCTACATCAGGCATGCAGACAATCAATCAATAACGGTTCTCAACCGTTAGAAAAAAAAAGGAAACACTATTTCTTTCCATATCGATCTCTGTCTTCTAACTTAAGGTTCATCATAGCCCAGCTCTCACTAGGCATCTCATAGACCCTCAGTGGTCTATCTCAGCCTAATCAAGGCATCAGAGTCACCACAGAATCAAGAAATCACTTAGGGCTTGAACGATCCATATCACACACAAGACATCGTTCATATGGCCTCTCAAGCACATCAAAACCATTAACAAGGCCCTTGCATGTCATATAAACATCAAGTGACTCAAAACACAAGCCACACATGCATAACTCAGAGCCAAGAACCAAAGTTCACCAAACTAACATCTAGGAGCTAATCCTTCATCCTCACATCATTCTAAACATGTTTTTCTAAAGGACCCAAGGCTAAAACAAGCCCTATCACAAGTGGGTCACTATTCACCCAAAATCCCAAATCATAAATCAACTGAGAAATCTCGAGTTTCTTACCTCAGAAATGGTGAGAAAGGCCTATGGACCTCTTTCCTTAGCCCGGGTGTCCGTGAAAAGTCGTTGTTCCTCGCCAAACTCGAGTTCTCCAACCTTCCGTTGAGAAAAGGAACTCTCTGATTAAGGGATTTTCAGGGGAAACTGATGAAGGATTATGGCTCACTAAAGGTTTCCAACATGTTTTGTGGTGAAAGGAAAGTATTTGCGTGAACTATGGTGCAAAGATGAAGCTTGGAGCTTCAACAATGGAGGTTTAGGCGTTCAGAGGAAAGAAAAGGCAAAAATGTAATCTGACCCTTTTATACTGGGCTGACCGACATGCCGCGCCAATCGCGCCACTCTGGCGCCAACATCCAGTGCATCTGGTGCCATTGGCGCCACTTTGGCGCTACGCCAATTTCCAGCATCTGTGGCGCTACGGGCGCTACGGGCGCTACTCTGGCGCTATTGGCACCAACTTCCAGCATCTGTGGCGCTACTGGCGCAGACTCCGTCCGCTGCTAAATCCGTCACTAATTCTGTCGCTAAGTCCGTCACTAAGGCTTTTGCGACAGAATTTTATAAATTTAAATTTTATTTCTTTTATTCCTTTTTATAAAAGCCTAGGTTATTATACGAAGCATGCTAAGTGGTGCAGGGGTGGCAGCTGATGCAGTTGCTACTGCTTGTTATTTGAAGAACAGGTCTCCTACATCGACTTTGAAGGATAAACTCCTTTTGAAGAACTGTTTAAAAGAAGGCCAAACATCTCTCATGTCAGAGTATTTGGTTGTGAAGCATATCTACACGTAGCCAAGGGTAAAAGAAGCAAGCTTGACAGTAAGTCTCAAAAGTGCTATTTTATTGGGTACAAGGATGTCGTCAAAGGATACAAGTTGCGGAACCGATAAACTAAAAGTGTAACTTACAATAGAGATGTTGTGTTAAGGGAAGAAAAGTTGAATTAGATTTTTCTAGAAGCTTCTAAAAAGTCACAAATAGTAGAGTTGATGCTTATAGCTCACAGGTTGGAGAGGAAAATTCAGATTCTAAAGTTGTTGAATATGACGAGGTGGAAGATACAATTTCTGATATCGAGGTTGAAGTTGAAGTATAGAGGTTGAGGAGATCCATAAGGAAGAGAAAACCACCTGAAATTATAATTTTTGTGCCACTGACAATAGTTATGCTTTGAGTATCACAGATGATGACCCGAGCACTGTAAAGCAAGCTAAGGATTTGGATGCTGCCAAACAGTGGAAGGAAGCCATGAACAAAGAGATGAACTCTCTGATCAAAAATCAAACTTGGAGTTTGGTGAAACTACCTTCCAATCAAAAGGAAATTGGTTGTAAGTGGTTGTTGAATAAGAAGGCTAGTGTTAATGGGGAAATAGAATGTTATAAAGCTCATTTGGTTGCAAAAGGATATTCACAGATAGAATAGGTTGATTATGGTGAGGTATTTTCACCTTTTGCAAAGTTAAACTCCATAAGACTTGTTTTATCTTTGGCAGTTACGTATGACTTAGAGGTGGAGCAACTGGATGTGAAGACGACATTCCTTCATGGTGATTTGGAGGAGGTTATTTACATGAACCAACAAGACGGGTTCATAGCAAGAGGTAAAGAGGACTTTGTGTGCAAGCTTAACAAGTCTCTGTATGGCCAGAAGCAATCCGCCTAGATATGGTATCAGAAGTTTGACACTTACGTGTGTTGAAACATGTGTTTGACCGTTGTGATGTTGATCATTGTGTTTATGTGAAAAGGGTAGAAGATAGCTTTGCTATTCTAACCTTGTATGTTTGACGAGATGCTACTTGTTGGTAATAGTTTGAATATGATGAGTGTTGTAAAAGGTCTACTAGCAAAGAAATTTGAAATGAAAGATTTAGGCCCTGCAAGTATGATCTTGGCCATGCAGATCAAAATGGAGCATCATAGAGGAAGGTTATGGTTGATTCAGAGGAAGTACATAGAAAATGTTCTGAAGAAATTCAATATGACTGATTGTAAACCGGTGCTGACTCCCATGTCTAAAGGTTTGAAGTTATCCACTTATCAGTGTCCCAAGACTAAAGAAAAAAAAGAAGTGATGGTGTCAGTTCCTTATGCTAGTGCAATTGGGAGTTTGATGTATGCTATGATTTGTACTCGTCTAGATATTGCCCAAACAGTGGGAGTATTGAGTAGGTTTATGTCCAAGCCAGGAAAAGAGCATTGGATGGCAGTGAAGCGTGTATTTTGTTATCGTCATGGTAAATTTGACCTTGGGTTATGCTATGAAGGCTTGAAAGACTCAAGGGGACAACCATCATTAGAGCTAGAGTGCTTTGTGGATGCTGATTGGGGAGGCGACATTGATAGTAGAAGGTCTACCAGTGGATATGTTGTTTCTTCATTTGGTGGAGATGTTAGTTGGATGAGCAAGAGGAAGAGCACCATTGCGATATCAACTACTGAGGTTGAGTACATGTCCTTGGTACATCCTGTCAAGGAAGTTATTTGGTTGCGAAGATTGTGTAGAGAGCTTGGCCTTACACAAGGAGATGTGACTATTAGGTGTGATAGTCAGAATGCTATATTTCTGGCTAAAAAGCCAAGATACCTTGTGAGGACCAAACACATTGGCATCCAATACCATTTCATCAGAGAAAAGATTGAAGACAAGGTAGTAATGCTGAAGAAGGTTGACATAAAGGAGAATTGTGTTGATTTCCTGACCAAGGCAGTGGTTTCAAAGAAGTTTGAATGGTGTACAGTTGCATTGAGATTGAAGAAGCATGCAAAGCATTCGCCAAGTGGGAGAATGTTGGGTATGGCTCATACTTTGCGTTCAGAAGATAAGCCTTGGTTTTATTATTTGTAGTTTGGGCTTGGGCCCATGAATAGCTACGATGCTTAGGGTTTCTAAGCCTATATATTTTCTTGTAATCTGAGTGCATTGTAACGAGTGTGTGAAGAAAATATAGAGAATAGTTAGACATAACCGACATTGGGTGAACTAAGATAAACACTGTGTTATTTTCTTCTTCTCTTTTCTCTCTTTCTGCTCTCTCGATTGTTGGGTGATTGCTCGGTACCCAACAATTCTTACTGCTACCAATGATTTGATAAGTGCTATATCTTAGTGAAATTCGGGTTACATTTAAGGCACTTATCTTGTGTTTTGACTAAGAATATCTATCAAAATTTGCCCTAATCTAGTTAGTTTATATTGAGCACTTAGCATTTATGTTTCTCGAAGATTCATCCAAACTTTCTTTTTCATTTTGCTAGCGTTCGTGAATTCCGGAGCTTCCGTAACTTTAAAGCAAGCAAAAAGACTAATAGAAGCAAATCTGGGAGGTGCAGCAAGTAATTTAGCCCAAAAGCCCAAAAGAAGCTCCTGGAGGTGCATTTAACTCGCCCAAGCGAGCTAAGCTAGTGTATTTTCCTCGCTTGGGCGAGCAACATCAGCAAGTGGGCCTCCAATTTGGCAAGTGGACATGCAAGTGGGCTGCAAGTTGTATTTAACTCGCCCAAGAGAGTATTTGATGAAGGAATTGGTCGCTTGGGCAACCAAACTCGTACAGACCAACCTCTATAAATAGCCATGCACCCCCTAAGGCATTCCTCATCTCTTGCAAGCCAAATTCTCTCTTCTCCCTTGCTTAAGCTTGTTTCTAAGCTTCATGTTTCTTTAATTTTTGTTAGTGGAGAGTTTAGGTTAGTAAGAGAGGGAAAATTAGTGTGGAAACTCTGCCGAAACGGAAAGCGTTGATGAATCCTTTCACGTATTTTTCTAAGGAGGTTCTGCCCATGCTTGGCTAGCTTCTCTCAAAGGATTGGATGTAATCTTCTTATCCTTATAGTATTTCTTTTGATATTTATTTATGCATAAGTCTTTTCTATTTATTATTGGTAAATTTATTCCGTACTTAACGCTTGGATCTACTTGATCAATAGTTTCATGAATTAAGGTTTTTAAGTTTAACTGGGAAGTATTCTTAAAACTTGAATTGGATAAATTTACTCTTTACGTTACGTTGCTAGGAATAGAGCATAACATTTAGATTGCAAATAACATACGAATATAATCGTAACGCTGGGATATTTATTTCATATGCGAGGAATCGATATTTGATAAATATTCTTAGGATTCTCAAATGCGAGGGATCGATTTGGGGTGATTTTATGTGTGCATCAATAATAAAAGAAAATAACTTATGCATGGTAATATTAATTGAATACTAAGGGTATGAATGATGAAATCCAATCCTACGTTCTTAACTTAATCAAATTCGTTTTCTTAGTTTTCGTAATCTTCCGCAATTTTCCGTAATCTTTCGTAATCTTCCGTATTAAGTTTATTATTTCCGTTTCTTCTAAATTTTCATCATTTCCGTTAATTCGCAACTATATTAAACTCCGTTCACACTCATTGTACATAACTATTAAACTGTTAAGCTTTATTTAAATTAACTGAGTAAAAATCAAGTCCCTGTGGAGACGAACTTTTATAAATTTTGTAACTTACAACGACAATTGGTACGCTTGCCAAAAGTCTAACATGATTCCAAGCAATGATCTTGTTATTGGTTTTCTTTGGCGTACAATACTCTAAATGGTTGCATGCTTATTCATTATAGGCATCTAGCTTCATGTTGAAATATTTTCTTAATGAAATAATTGTATTATGCAACTTGTTCTTAATAGAGTTTTTATCATTGATAATTAATTTTTTCATTTAATTGAAGTGATTTCATATTTTTGTTATGAAGTAGATGCAAATAAAGTTTTGTTCCTTCTTTAACAGTCACACTTATATTCTCTCAAGTTCAAATAAGCAAGAAATTTGGAGAATTGTTGAGAAGTTACTAGTAAACAATCAAATTGAGGCAAAACTCTTTCTTAAACGCTATTTGAATAGAAATGCAAAATACTTTTTTTTTCTACTTTTTATATTTAGAAATTTGGGTACTTTATAGAATATACCATCCTTGTAGAAAAGGTTTGACCTTGGTGTGGACTCTACTTTTTATGTTGCAAGGCATCTCTTTAGTCTTTCCCCTTTAAAAATTGGGTTACGGACGAGACCAAGACCATATACCACAAGAGCTTGTTGACTTGTCTGTAGAGGAAAGCACGTTATACTTTAAAATGTTTGTTTGTAGTCACCAATAGTTGTTTTGCTTGTGTGGCCAAAATCTGTATCAACATATATTTTAGGGAAACCATGTACTGACATGTGTTATGTTGCTTTTCTTATGCTCATCCATTATTAATGGTTGTCATTTACATTTGTCTTATGTGATTATGAGTAATTCATTATAAATCATCTCATTATGGAAGACTCAATCATTTCTCTAGGTAAGAGAACATGTTGCAACAGTTTTAGTAGGCTTATAAGGAGGCAAGTATTGTACAAAAGAGAAGAAAGTCGAGGTTATTCTTTGCCTCTTCTTTCTTTGAAGTTTAATTTTTTTTTTTTTTCAGAAATGGGTTTGAAGCAAGACTAAATTCTGGTTCATTTGTTTTAATTTAACATCATCTATTATTCATTTATTATTTTATTTCTTGATAATTCTTCAAATTAAAATTTGGATATAAGATATGGTTGATTGCATAGCTTGTATAATTTCCATATTTTATTTCATAGATTATTTTATTTTATTTTATTTAATAAATACATTCTAATACGTTTCTCTAAAAACACCATCTTAGAATTCTCAATTTTTTCAATTTAAAAAAGACATTCTAAGACGGTTTTTGCAAAAAAAACATCTTAAATCTTCAATTTTTTTATTTTTTTAAAAAATACATTCTAAGATGGGTTCTCTGGAAAACCGTATTAAAATATCTATATTGTAAGACGGTATTTTTGCAAAAACCGTGGTAGAATCGTCAATTTTTTTTCTATAAAAAAACCATTCTAAGACGGTTCTCCAAAAAACCGTTTAGAAAGTCTATCTTCTAAGTCGGTTCTCTAAAAAACTATCTTAGAATCGTCAATTTTTTTTTAAACTGTTCTAAGACGGTTCTCCGGAAAACCATCTTAGAAAGTTTACATTCTAAGGCGATTTTTCGGAAAACCGTCTTAGAATCGTTAATAATTTTTTTAAAAAACAAAAAACTTTCTAAGACGGTTCTCTACGGCTTTCCAGAGAATCATCTTAGAATGTAAAATTTCTAAGATGGTTTGAAAACCGTCATCGAAAATCTTGACTTTTTACGACATCGACTTCAAAGACTATCACACAACTGTCGTTAAAAGCCTATAATAACTGTCTTCGAAGCTTCTTTATGCAAGAGTGGATTAAAAAAATGGTGATGTGTATTTGTAAAATAAATTAAATAAAAGTGTTTTTAAAGCAATATTATCGTCTAAAATTGAGGTGTTACAACTTTGTGTATAAAAGTCTTACAATGGTTTTCAAGGCTAGAGGCAATCCTTTGCACTTTTCAACTATCTTCATACCAATAATTTCCTTTAGTTCGACATTCAACTGAGAAATATCATCTTCGAATGCATGTTTAGCAAAAACTTGCCAACGATTATATTCTTGTAATGTCTCTAGACCGCATGATAGAAGCAACTTTCTTACTTCGCGTTGTAACAACTCTACTTCCCTCAGCCCCAATATTGAGAGGGGTTTGCACAACTTCCCTTTTCTCCTAACTTATGTTCCAAACATCATCCAAAACGAGAAAAAATTTCTTCCCCGTCAATTTTTATTTTAATCTTCCAGAATCATTTGTAAGTCATCAATATCATCTTTTGGTTTAGTAATTTGCTCAAGGTTTGCTCTTGTTACTCTTAGAAAATCAAAATCATCCGAAACACACCCAAGATTTGATGTTAAATTTAGCTTCCTCCATCTTTGGGTCATTGTATACATGTTGGGCAAGGATGTGGTCTTACCCATCCCACCCATGCCCATAGTAGAAAGTATTGATAGCTGATTATGATTCTCAAAGTCAGATGTGAGATAATTAAAGATCATTTATTTGTCATCATCTTTGTCATAAATAACACTTTCAACCACCAAAGATGTTGATGGAAATTTTTGTGACACTTTACTACCATATCCAGATACAACATCCGTAGCCTTTTTTAGACAAAGATCACCGTTTAGGCTTGAGAGAAATTTTAGTCTATCAAGGAGTTCTTCACTACTAGAAAAAATATTTTCCACATCGACGTTCTTTAGCACATACCACAATGGTTCAAAAACCGTCTTTGAAGCCTCCGTAATGGAAAGTCAACACTTTCCCCAACAATTTTTAAACTGTCTTAAAATCTCAATTTATACGTTGATTCTCTTCAAAGAGTCATCTTAGAATGTCTTTTTATAAAAAAAATAAAAACAAATTGAGGATTCTAGGACATTTTTTTCCAAATCGTCTTAGAAAGTTTACTTTCTAAGATAATTTTTCAATGAACCGTCTTAGAATGTCTTCTTTTTTTAAAAAAAAAATTAAAAAATTGAGGATTCTAAGATGGTTTTCCCTAAAACCGTTTTATAGAGTAAACTTTCTATGACGATTTTTCATAAAATCATCTTAGAATGTCTTCTTTTAAAAAAAAATTAAAAATATCAACATGTCAATTACATTATACACGAGTACACAATCCGAATTCTAATAGTCTTATTTCGAAGAGGGATTAATCCTAGGAGTTTAGACATTTTAATTTTTAAATTGGTTCAATTAGGTTCTTTTATTTTTAAAAGTTTCAATTATATCCCTTATTTATTTTAAAATGGGTTCAATTTGGTCCCATTTGAAACCAAATTCGGTCCTTATTTTTTAGATTTATGGAGCATATGGAAGAAAAAAGGGACCAAATTGAACACAATTTAAAAAATAAAGGAACTAATTGAACACTTTAAAAGTAAAGGGGCCTAATTGAAGCTTTTAATAATAAGAGAATCAAATTGAAACTAAAAAATAAAGTAGAAGACCAAAATAATAATTAAATCTCTTTTTTATTAAAAAAATAAATAATAATACTAAGAGGAAAAAGAGCAAAAGGAATGGCTCTCCTTTAGTGGAAAAAAGAAAATAGCAACATAGAGATAAAACACAGCCACACAAATAGTAACAGGTTAAAGCACCCTACTTGCATCTTCCCTAACAGGAGGGTCAACAACTTTCTCATCTTCTTTTCCTTGAAATGAAGGTAATGCATCACCCATATCATCTTCCATATCCATGTCAACCTGGAATATGTGCGATATGAAATGAAACCAGTCAGTCTAGGAGCATTCCTAAAAGAATTTGTATATTAATAGGGGAAAGTAATTTATCAGAGAATTTAAAATTCTATAATTCAAAATTCATTGTTTGGATGTTTTTATTTGAAGAATTTAAATTTTTGAAATTTTAAAACAGAATTTTAAACAACTAAAAATGTGGAATTTGAATTTCCTTCTAAAAGGTAAGAAATTGAAATTCTCTTCTTCTATAGAAGCTCTAACCACACCACTCTTTGTTCCATCTTCATCGCCAATGAGTACTCCGACCTCCGCTATTCCCACGATACCCATTTCACCCGTCTCTCCGTGCATGAGGTTCAAAATTTAAAAAATGAAGACATTTAATTTTTTTTATACAAATACAAAATTTTGAAAATGAAGAAATTTAATTTCTTTATCCAAACACAAAATCTTGAAAATAAAAGAATTTTAATTGATGCATTTTAATTTCCTTAAATTTTAAATTTCCTGAAATTTTAAAATACTTCATCCAAACATACTCTAATTGAATTTATCATTTTAAAATATTGTAGAATTGTCAAAAATAAAATCAAATAAACAGCTTGCAGGTATTTGACCAGCAACACATATCCTAGAACTAACAGGATTGGAAATCAAAACATAAGGTATACTCCAAATAAAACAAATTTAGTTATTATTATATCTAGATGACTAAAGGAATAATTACCCACACCTATTCTTTTAATTTTTTGCAAGTATTTATACCTGGTCTGAAACCCATTTAGTGGATACTTTCCCTCCTTGTCATGGTTAGTTTTTGTTGGTACGCATTGGGTCCAAATACGATTGTCCAAAAAATGTTAAAAAAAAAGAAGATAGTTTCTCTCTCTGACACTCAACGTTATTGGTAATGGCAACTATCTGTAAGAGGCCTATTCACATTAAATAACTAAAGTTTAACAACCATTAGTCTCTCTAGGGCAGAGAGTGTAAATTTTAATTTACCTAAATAAACAATAAAATCCAAAAAAAAAAACATAACAAGATTTTGAGCCTTGGTTATCTTAATACTCACAAATTAGATTTTGACCAAAGTTGCAAGTTTCAATAGTTCCTTTTCCTTTTACAGAAAGATTGTTTGAAGAATAGCTATTAGAATATAACAAAAAGATATGATAAAAAAAAGTGACTAATATTTTACCTCATACGTAAAGCTGCCTCCTGAGGTTGCTGGCTGGCAAAGAGAGGCATTAAAGATGGAACCAGATGCAGGCAGAATACACATCTCACGCTTACTTCACTACAAGAAAAAGCGGAATTTCCGACGGAACAAATCCGTCGCTAATGATGAAAATCCGTCGGAAAAACGGATTTTTCGACGGACTAAAATCCGTCGGTAAAATGGTCGTAGGAAATGTTAAGCGTCGGAAATTTTGTTGGTCCAGCGGAAAGTCGACACCTTCTAAGACGGTTTTCCAAATAACCGTTTTAGAATTTCATTTATAATAAAAAAAATTGAGGATTCTAAGACGGTTTTTCGCATAACCGTCTTAGAATATATTTTAAAAAAAAAAAAATCAAATTCATTTAAATCATATACAAGTTATATATCAATTTAAAAATTCTATTAGAACTGATAATAATAATAATCATAAATACTAATACTAATAATAATCATAATCATAATTATAATAATAATAATCATAATCATAATCATAATCATAATCATAATAATAATAGGACAACAGCAGTAGTTATGGGATGGTATTAAAATAGAAGAAAAATAAAAAGTATCTGAATAATCAAATAAAAATATTGGATGTGGACACTAAGTATTGGGAGGCCATGATGTATGATGAATTATCAAGTCTTTCTCTTTGTATTTTCCAGGATGAAAATTCTCGATCATTTCTCAATTTCATAGTCATAATAGGAGGGTGTAATTGGTAGTTTACTCCTTAGTCCTTAGCCCTTCCTACTAAGATTAATATCAGCTAATGCAGGCAGCCTCTGTCATCTATATTACAAGTACACAACATAACTAGACCTCTTTCTTAAGCTAAATTGTTTCAACTCAAAATCAATTTGGGACCCAAAATCAATGCTGAATTCTTTTCCAATGTGAAACCAAACATGTAAAAAATTATCTAAAATCAATTCT
>PYAF01003208.1:152801-174793 GCA_007407185.1 Glycine tomentella
TTTGGGACCCAAAATCAATGCTGAATTCTTTTCCAATGTGAAACCAAACATGTAAAAAATTATCTAAAATCAATTCTAAGCCCATAATCAATTCTCTAACATGAAACCAAACACACACTAAATGAAGCTTATAGATGCTCTTGTTATCAGTATCAACCATGATTATAAGAAATGAGCTTAGAATTGATTATAAGAAACATAAGTGAAAGATATAAAATCACCTAGTCTTGATCAGCACATTCCTGGTTAACACAGGAATCCACACCCTCCATATTTTCGTCAGCTCCCAAGTGTACCTCCAAAATGCCATTTTGCTGTCAACATTAATCATAAAGTATAGGCAAAATTTGTTGCCATCAGAAATATAAAGAAACAATAAGAAATAAAATCAGTAGCATCGCTGTCAACACTCACAGGTAATTCTGATGTAAGTTATGATACTTCCTATTGCTGTCATCAAGGCCATATTGGTAGCAAACCCTGTGGGACAAAGAAGGCAAGCCTATAGCATGAATTCCAAATTATCATTAATAATCACTAAACAGAACAAAACACATTATGTTCAATACACTCACATATATGCAGAAAACCAAAATGTAGTGGAATCAGAACAAAACGCATTTCTTCTCTAAGGTCTATTATGTATTCTGCCATTTTCTCTCCTATGCCCGGAAGGAATTGAATCCCAAAAGTTACAAAATGAACAAAAACAAAAGAATAATGCATTTTTCAAGATAAAGAAATAGCTCTTCATATGGGGCATTTTTGAGACACTCCACCATGTACCTTTAACTCAAGTAGTTCCTCTCTGCATGTAAGAATTGAAATCAATGTTAAAACACCTTTAATAGAAGGTTCAAAGAATAGATATACAAAGGAGAGTGTTTGCTCTACCTGCTTGCATTATTCAAGAAATCAATGTATTCTTGAACTAGACAGTTCTGCACATTAAAATATTGGTAATGTGAGCATGGTGGTTCAAAAACTACATTTGTTAGTGGAGTGGAGTCAGATAACCTGCATTACCTTTAGTGTAGAACTTCGTGTGCCAAATTTGCCAAGTGGAGTGTCATTCTTTTGTTGCCCTTTATTAGTGGAGAATTTAATGGCCCAAGTCTTTGTGAACTCTTCCTAGAATATATTAACTAGTTAAGTTTTGTTTCATTTCAACGGGTTGGTGACAATTTGTGATGACAAAAGATTCTTGATTAAGGGTAAATTAATTTTTTTATTAACATCTATAAGACGATAATATTAATACCAAAATGAAAGGATGCCAGAAAAAGTAATAAAAGCATATGAAAATGACATATATTATTATTATATCTTGAAATAAGAAAATAGAACAAACTACTTTTACACTTGTAAACTATCAATATTTTTATTATTCAAAATATTTAACAAAATAGAACAAAGTTAATTATATGATTTTGAATGTAATACATAGCTGCATAATGAAGTTTCAACACTAAACACATTGCAGACTTAAAGTTTCGATTAGTATCACTATATGAACATAATACATAGCTGGATAATGAAGTTCATTGTGCTAGGGAAGGAAACACAAGAATTAAAAGAATAAAGAATAAGAGTCATAACCTTTAGCCTTTCCTGATCTTCTCTGCCACAGGGCTACTAGAAATCTTGGACAAACCTCCTTGTGAATTGATCAATGATCGAAAATACAGAATTTAAATATGAACAATATTAGAATTCCCCGTAGAAAATGCATGCACCCTATGCTTAAAAAAAATGACGATGGACAAAGATGTGGCTTAAATTCATAGGATTAGGAAGATGATTCTTTATGATCTAAGGCAATGGTAGGCCAAGTGTACTTTGCAGCCGTAACCTTGAAAGGTCCTCATTTTTTTATAATCACAGCTACTTATATTTGTTTGAAAAAGAAGCACCCAAGGAAGAGGACAAAGCAGCATAATATATTATTGTAGGACAGGTAAGTAAGAAGATATATATAAAAAAAAATATTGAGTGGTTGGCCTACAACTGAATATAGTGGTGATGGTGCATTCCGATTTTATGGTAACATCTATTTGCAAGCATAACAAAAGTTTGAGTTAGTTTGATGTAAGCACCAGCAGCCAAAGTCAAAAGGATTGGCACGGTTTCGATTTTCACATTCAGTCCTTATCAGTATAGCAAAGACACGGCTACAATTAATGTTGCTAAATTTGAATGGAGCCATTTCTGGTTTGAACTTTGAACCTTAAGTATTTTTACTCTAAAAACAATAAACCTTTACTTCTTAATAATGGTCTTAATCCTAAAAAAAAATTATTATTATTAAAACATGCAGTTTTATATTGGAATTTGTAGAAGTACTTTTCAGTAAGTATTAGTTAATATTTGGTCTACCATATTTCTTGTCTTCATTAGTATATGAACTAGAAGAACCCAAATGGTCTGGGTCACTTGAAGCATCTGGAACCTATTTTTTTTTTTTTTAAAAAAAAAAAATAGATACAACTTAATCCAAGCATGATGCAACTCAAAAGTTTAATCCAAGCATTATGTAGCTATTAGTAAATATGTAGCTATTAAGATCCAATCCATTTAAGTGGATATGGATTCGATTTTCACATTATTTATAAAATTTTGATTTTTAATCATATGAAATGACGTACTGTGATTCACATAGATGATCTTACCTTATGGAATATAAGATTTTCTTGTTATATATTATAAACTTTCATGTTATAATTAACATATTCTATGCAATGAATTAATGCAGATTTTTTGTGATTGCTATGGCATTTGTTGCTGGCTACCTAGTCCTATCTCTACCTTTCTCTATAGTCACTATTATACGTCCCCATGCCTCTGGACCAAGACTTTTCCTCATTAGACACTGTAAGCTCTCTAATAATATCAATTTTTCTATTCATATATAGTATAAGTATGGGATACAAAAGGTAAATTATGTTTATGGGCGAGTACAAAGATTTTTACGTAACTAAATGAACCAAATTGAGCATGGGAGCTTAATTTGAAAAGTTCATCTGCAGTTGTAGAAGACATTAATTTCTACTAGTTTTATTTAGATTATTGTACTTAATAATTACTCAATTCCTTGGTGATACATTTATCCGTTTATATAATTATGTATTATGTGCAAAGAGGGGGTGGGGGGTTTACTTTTTTTATTTGAATGATTGGCTCACACTCACCTACTACCTATATTTAAATTTGAGTTAGAGCCTTTAGAAAAAAATTAAAATTTGAGTTAGGAAATGTCTCTAAATAAGATATAGCTTTCTATTGAGTTAAAATGTAGTTGTTTTGTCAGTCCATTCACTAATTATACTTTTTTATTTTTTTATAAACAATGTGTTAATTTTTAAAAACAAATAATAAAACTGCAAGGAATCACGAGGTGAAGGGGAACATAAAGGCACGACAAGGTTGTCTCTCACGCCCCATTTGATAATGAAAAGAACCAAACAGAGTTAGATTGCTACTTTGATAATGAAAAGATTCAGCCCAAGGTTCTAGATCTATAAAAAAAAAATTCCATCAACAATTAGCAAATGTTTTCACTAAGGAATTAGGCAAGATTATTTTAGAACAATTTTATGCAAGCTTGAAGTACAAAGCACGAATTTATCATCTTGAGGGAGGCAAGGAATATCAGTTTAATCTGCAAGCTAGCTTTGTCTATTATCACAACTATGTAAAATAATCAGCATTTACTAAGCAACAATATGAGAAACAAACCTGCAGATGGTACAGGATCTCATGGTTTAATGGAAGCTTTCCATCAATAACAAGGTCAAGGTAACTCCTGATCTCTTTAAGTCTTGCATCCAAACCCTTCAAAGCTGTGAGTTTTGCACTTACCTATGTAAAATAAAGTTGTCAACATTCAGCATCAATTAATTTGCTTAAAAGAACCACAAAACTATTAAAGAGTGCTTGGCCATCTCTGCTTTTCTTTGATGCATGTCTGCTACTACCTTCACTTCCCCCACTGTTTCTCTAGTGAGCTGCAATCCAAATTATTATAGTAACTCATCAAACAAACAACTTCATAGTAAATCAGAAACAACTTTTGTGTGTGTGTGAGAGAAGAGTGAGAATTGCCACAATAATATAAAGTGGCTATATGGAACTAGGAGAGAAGGACAAAATGGTTCAGAAGGGAAGACCACAGATTGCCAGGTGTATGTATTCATGGATAATAAATAATAAATCTTATAAATAAATAAAATGTGACTTGTTTGTGAGTGAGCTCAATATACTAGTTCCACTCATTAGGAACCGCACATGAATCACAAAAAAGGACAAGTGTGTTTGAAGTTCAGATATTGGGATAACAAAAGTATGTTCACTTGAATGCCAAAGAATTGGAACAAGAGCATATATTATTATTATGCTAAGATAGGGAAAACTAGTTGAATGCCAAAGTATGTTCATCAGTATATGTATATGTTAATAACTCTGATTTCCTGAATCTAAGAAAGCAGAGAAGTTGAAATGAAAACTAGTTGACTATGCCAGTTTGTAAATCCTAGTATCCTAGAAAAGCAGAACTCAAACAGGCCCTTAATCAATATCACCAACAAACTAACACAGACATATACAGAGCAAGAAAAGCAGAACTCAAACAGGCCCTTTATCGAACACTTGGCACGCAGAGATCCTTGCATTTTCCGTACACGTTGACAAAGGAGTTGGCCACGGCGATGAAGGACAGAGGCGCGTGGATTTGTTTTCCCAACCTAAGGTCGTGGACGGCGGCGGCAAACTTGAGGACTGCGGGGAAGGGATGAAGCACCCACGGTGCAGACCATCGCCGCTTCTCTTTTGCCAAGTGAAGGACTGAGGTCGTGGACGGTGCAACCTTGAGGACTACGGGGAATGGATGAAGCACCCACAGTGCAGGACCATTGTCGCTTCTCTTTTGCCAAGTGACGGACTGAGAGAGGGAGTGATACACGCTGAAGGGTTTTGTGTGTGCGCCGCGATGCCGAGTGAGTGAGGAGTGAGGAGTGCGGTGGGAACGCATGTTTCGTGGCTTTGGAGAAGGAGAACTTGTGGTTCGTGACTTTGGAGGCTAGGGTTCAGCTGAGATGGTGTTTTGTGATAAATGAAGATTTCCGACGGGCTCATAATCCATGGGAACAGGCCGTCGGAAATGAGGAAGGTTTCAGACGGAAGAAGTGCAATGGGAATCGGCCGTCGGAAATGAAGAAGCTTTCAGACGGAATCCATGCGGTGGGAAAGAGGCCGTCGGAAAGGGGCGTTTTTTTTGTAGTGCTTTGTTGCATAAATAACATAATGTTCTGGCCAACATCCTATTGAGTGCACATTTAAATAGTTATAGAAGAAGCACATATACAGAAGAAAGCTGTAAATAAAACTGGACAAATGACAAAACATAGTATATTCAAATTCATGGATGGAGGAAAATTTCAAGTTATATAAAGAGTGGTGAACTACCAAGAAGAAATGGAATAACATCAGAAAAAATATAGAAAAGCATAGTTCACTTAAATAATTTTTTATGTTTGGAAATGCAGAAAAAAAAAATCAAGAGAAATTATTCTGACTCTTAACAGTTCACAACTTCACATCACATCCACAGGTAAGCTAGGTATTAGGCACACCCATTGTGCTTCACCTGGATCCATTATAGGAACCCTTAAGCAGGTGCAACTTGGTGAACTTCAGCCAAGAGACCCCCAGTGTGACTATGATGACCCCTAAAAGACATTATCCCTGAATTGCGATAGATCACTCCCTCCCAATACACCATCTCAATTACAAGATACATTATTGTCACATTATTTATCAAATCTCTCCCATAAACTCACTAAGTAACATAGAACAGGATCTACCACGAAATTACCATTTGCAAAACTGAAATCACCACAACACAGATGGATAACCATATAGGATTATCCATATAGGATGAACATATACTGACATGACTATATATGAGAGGGTGGAATAAACCATATAGAAATTACTAATTAGTAGGATTGTAAATGAGATGAGCTATTCATAAACTACTTAAACTTGACTTGTCAAATGTTCCATCAAGCTACAGAAACCAAACTCGAGCTTTATTTTTTATAAATAAGTCAAAAGTAAAGCTTTTAGTTAAGCTTGTTTAAATAAATGTGAGTAATCCATTTATTTTACAAGCCAACTCTAAATTTTCAGTTATACTCTTACTAATTAGTAAGAGTCACCAATTGAATTTTCCAATTCTAACAAAAGCCAGTAAAATTATTTATAGGGCAGTAGATAATTAAAATTACATGCATAACTTAGTTGTCGTATGTTAGCAGAATATAATATAGATTGTCGGGCTGTTTATATATATATATATATATATATATATATATATATATATATATATATATATCGACAAATCTGTATATGTAAAGATTGCAAGGTAATAAATATGCTAACTAAAGAACATACTACTACATTAATTTCTATAATTAAAAAATTAGAAGACTCTTTTATTAGAGATGAATTTATACAACAATTTAATAAGTTAATACAAAAAGATCATGTTAACAGAGAAGAAATAAAAACTATAGAAATGAAATAAATTTATAATAGGTTTAGACAACCTAAGAATCAAGTAACAATAAAAGAATTACAAAAAGAAATAAAAAGTCTCAAAAAAGAAATTAAAGAATTAAGACAAAATGATATAGCTTTGGAATATAGGTTATTAGAATTAGAAGGGAAAGAAATATTAAAAACCCAAGAATATATTCATAAGATGCCTAAGTTACAAGAGAATAATGTAGATGAAGAATCACCAGAATATAATAATTATATTAATTTATTAATTCTAATTACAACTCACAAATGACATTGTGAAATTACTCTAGGTATTAAACAAGAAAATAATAACTTAATAGCACTAATAGACTTTGGATCAGATGTAAATCAAATTCAAGTAGAATTATTACCTACAAAATACTATGAGAAATCTCTAGAAAAAATTACTAGTGCAAATGGATCAAGAATGAATATAAGTTATAAACTTTCAAAAGCCAAGATCTGTAATAATAAAATTTGTTATAATACTTCGTTTGTATTATTAAAATATATGAATTGTGAAGTAATATTAAGAACCTCATTCCTAACCTTATCATATCCTTTTCAGGTAATTGAGAAAGGATTAGTAACCAGTACCTTAGGAAAACAAGTATGTTTTGAATTTCTAAGACCACCCAAAAGTAGTAGAGAATTAAATCTATTAAAAGAAACATCAACTAGCATAATACAATGAAAGAAAAACATATTAACATGTTAAATACATAAATTCAATTTATAAGAATAGAAGAACAACCAGAAAACTCGAGGATTAAAGAAAAGAAAACTCATAAAGAAGAAAAGACTAAAAAGAAATTTGTGAAACAAATCCAATAGTTTTTTTGCATCGTAAGAAATATAAAATTTCATTATCTTATATTGATAAATTCAATGAAAAAGATATTTCCACAAAAGCAAAACCCATTCAGATTAGTCAACAATATTTAGAATACTTTAAAAAACAAATTCAAGAATACTTAGATATAGGTTTAATTAGATCATCAAAATCTCCCTAGAGTTGTTCAAGATTTTATGTTATGACAGCCTCGAAAATAGAAAGAGGCACTCCAAGGTTAGTTATTAATTATAAACCTCTTATTAAAGTCTTAAGATGGATAAGGTATCCATTACCGAACAAAAATGATTTAATTAAAAGATTAAATAGTTCTTTAATATTCTCCAAATTTGATATGAAATCAGGATATTGTCAAATTTCAGTAAAAGAGGAAGATAAATATAAAACTACATTTGTAGTACCTTTTGGACATTATGAGTGGAATGTTATACCCCAAGGATTAAAAAAAATGCTTCAAGAGAGTATCAAAATATTATGAACAATATATTCTATCAATATTTAGATTTTACGATAGTATATTTAGATGATATTTAAGTATTCTAAAAAAACATTAATCAACATGTAGAACATTTAGAAAAATTTATCCAAATAATTAAAGAAAAGGGATTGGTAGTCTTAGAAAGGAAAATACAAATATTTGAAATTAAAATTAGATTCTTAGGCTTTGAAATATACCAAGGTACCATTACCCCAATTCAAAGATCAATAGAATTTACAGAAAAAATTCTAGATGAAATAAAAGATAAAACACAACTACAAAGATTCTTAGGATGTATCAATTACATAGTGGGCTTTATACCTAATATCGTGATTATGTGTACACCTTTATATACAAGATTAAGAAAAACTCCTCCAGTCTGGTCAGATGATATGACCCAAGCAGTGAGAGAATAAAATAGGTAGTCAAGAAACTTCCATGTCTAGGAGTTCTTGACCCATAAGCCTTTCTAATAGTAGAAACAGATGCTCCAGAAATAGGATATAGAGGTATCCTTAAGCAGAGAATACCTCAATATTCAAAAGAACAAGTTGTCATATATCATTAAGGTATTTGGCATCCTTCCCAACAAAACTATCAAGAAAGAAATACTTTCAATCATTTTATGTTTGCAAAAATTTTTTCAAAATGATTCAAACAACAAAATATTTTTTTTATTAGAACTGATTGTAAAGCAGCCCCAAATGTCTTACAGAAAGATGTAAAAAATTTAGTTTTCAAACATATTTTTGCCAGATGCCAATCTTTATTATGTTTTTTTTGATTTTGATATAAAACATATAAAAGGAGAAAAGAATTGTTTACCTGATTTTCTTACAAGGTTCAGCATGAATTCTAAAGTCAATACCAATACAAAAGCAACTACAAAGGAACAATATGGATCCCCATGGGGACTGATAGTGACAAAAAAGCAATACAACCTTTGGCAAATACTGGAACTTCGAATTAATCACAAACCCAAATATCAAGCCCAACATATTATCTAATGTTAAATGTCCATCTCCATCAACCAATAAATATACCATTTGCATTATCTTAATACTTTGGTAGGACCTTGAGATTTCGAAAGTTTTAATACCCAGAATACCTTACAGACCAATACTAAAGAAGATACTGATTATATTGCAAAACAAGATGTTATACCAATTTTGGTGGTTGAAAAACATTGGCTGAAGCTACCTCTGGTAGATTTGGCTGCAAAGGTCTTTCCTCAAGATGTTCATTACCCAGTGGTACATACTCTATTGAAATCTTTCATAATAAAGATGTCAACAGAATCGTACAATTTAAATAAAAAAATATTCTTAAAGTTTTATCTGACAAGGATTGGGAGTAACCCCTATATTCTCAATAATGTTTTTCAAGAAGTTTTAACCCAAAAGAGTATAATTATTATGATTATAGAGATGCTTGGGATAAAAAATTGTACTTAAAGCCAGATAAACACTCTTGGATTATTTTGCTCAAGAAAGGGATATCATTTAAATTCCCAAGATGGTTAATGGACTTTGGACCAACCAGAACCCTCTTTCTGCAACCAGTTCAAGAAATATATGAATACTTCAAAAAGAAAACCACTTTCGTAGAAGGATTAATATCATTTGTAGCCTCCCAAGGTATTACTTGGATAATGTACTGGACATACAAATACTCGAGAATGGATAACGTCATAGATATTTACATGTTGTTAAGATAGTAAAAATAAAATGATGAGAAAAGTTTAATATTGATTTAATTAGTAAACAAAAGGTAGTCTAGTGAGCTAAATCCAATAAAGTTCCTAGATCTCTCCTAGATTATCAAGCAAATAGGGAAGCTTTATTTTTAGCTCAAAAGAGCCAAATTATGGTTGAATTAGCAACAACCACTTCTCAAGATGAATTCGAAGAAAAGTTACAAAGGATGAAATCAATAAACTCTCAAAGCTAGAAAATGATTAAAGACAAAGGTAGCAGCACAAGTACCAATCCTTATCAAAAGAATAGAGACATGCTATATTATTTTAAAAAAGAAGAGTTCTCTGATTAAGACCAATAACCCAATCAAAAGTATCAACATAATAAACATTTGTAATAATTGTACATTATCCTTATCTTTGGCCAGGTGTAAAAGGATGACGGGCACATCTTTGCTTTTTATCTTTTAATGAATTTTAGTTAAGTCCGAAATTCAAGTCCGGGGAATGTTTATACTATAAATATCATAATTTCAAGCTTATTGACAAAATCGATAAAAATCAATAAATTCATCAAATGATTGAAGTGGTATCAGTATTTATGAGGAAGATTGAAGACTTAATTGTCGGTAAATAACAAAATAATCTTGAAATTCATAATTTACAAAATCATAGATCAAATCTTTGAAATAAATTGTTCATGGATATATAGTTATCATGTATAACTAAAACAAAGAATATTGAAATTATGAAAAAAAAATTCATTAATAAAATCTTGAATTAGAACCAGGGCAAAAAGTAAGAGGATAAAATGGAGAATTTTGAAAGGTAATTAGAGTCTCAGAATAAAGAAATTTAGTTGATACCTTCCCTCATGGTTTATTATGATATTTATAGTACAGACATTCCCTGGACTTGAATTCCAGACTTAACTGAAATACATTAAAAGATAAAAAGCAAAGATGTGGTCGTCATCTTTTTACAGTTGGCCAAAGATAAGGATAATGTACAATTATTACACATGTTTATTATGTTGACAATTTTGTCATTTTATGCTGACACTTTTGATGGGGTTATTGGTCTCAATCAGAGAACTCTTCTTTTGTAAAATAATCTAGCATGTCTATATTCTTTGATAAGGATTGGTACTTGTGCAACTACTTTCATCTTTAATCATTTTCTGGCTTTGAGAGTTTATTGATTTCATCCTTTGTAACTTTTCTTTGAAATCATCTTGAGAAGTGATTGTTGCTAATTTAACCATAATTTGGCTCGTCTGAGCTAAAAATAATGCTTCCCTATCAGCTTGATCATCTAGGGAAGATCTTGAAACTTTATTGGATTTAGCCCACTGGACTATCTTCTCTTTACTAATTAAATCAATATTAAAATTTTTCCACCATTTTATTTTTACCTGTCTTGACAACATGTAAATATATGTGATGTTAATCATTCTTGAGTATTCGTATGTCCAACACATTATCCAAGTAATACCTTGGAAGGCTATGAATGATATTAGTCGATATCCTACTACGAACGTGGTTTGCTTCTTGAAGTATTCATATATTTTTGGAACTAGTTGCAGAAAGAGGGTGTTTATTGGTCAAAAGTCCATGAATCATCTCATGAACCATCTTGGGAATTTTCATGATATCCTTTTCTTGAACCAAATAAACCAAGAGTATTTATCTGGCTTTAAGTATAGTATTTTAACCCATGCATCCCTATAATCATAATAATTATACCCTTTTCGGGTTAAAACTTCTTGAAAAAGATTTTTGACAATATAGGGGTTGCCCCCAATCCATATCGGATAAAACTTTAAGAATTTTTATTTTTGAAAACTGTATGATTCCATTGACATCATTATTGTATCAACTAATACAAATCATAAAAAAGTCTTGATTTTTGTTCATGTACCATTAGGTAATGAACGTCTTGAGGAAAGACCTTTGCAGCTAAATCTATTAGAGGTAGCTTCAACCAATGTTTGTATGCCACCAACATTGCTATAACATCTTGTTTTGCAATATAATCAGTATCCTCTTTAGTATTGGTCTAGAAGGTATTCTGGTTATTAAATCTTTTGTAATCTCGGGGTCCTACCAAAGTATTAAGTTATTGCAAAAGGGTATATTTATTTGTTGATGGAGATAGACTTTTAACAACATAAGATAATATGTTGGGCTTGATATTTGGGTTTGTGATTAATCTGGAAACTCCAGTATTTGCCAAAAGTTGTAAAGCTTTTTTGCTATTATTCCTTTGTAGTTGCTTTTGTACTGGTATTGACTTTAGAATTCATGTTGAACACTGTAAGAAAATATGATGAACAATTCTTTTCAACTTTCATATGTTTTATATCAAAATCAAAACAAGATAATAAAGAGTGACATCTGGCAAAAATATGTTTGAAAACTAAATTTTTTACATCTTTCTATAAGACATTTGAAGTTGCTTTAACAATTAGTTTTGATAATAAACAATCTTTTGTTGAATAAATAATCTTGAAACTTTTGCAAACATAAAATGATTGAAAGTATTTCTTTTTTGACAGTCGAATATTTTTGTTGGGAAGGATGCCAAATACCCTAATGATATCTGACAACTTGTTCTTTTGAATCTTGAGTTATTCTTTGCTTAAGGATACCTCCATATCCTATTTCTGGAGCATCTGTTTCTACTATTAGAAAGGCTTCTGCCTCAGGAATTCCTAGACATGGAAGTTTCTTGACTAACTGATTTATTTCTCTCAGTGCTTAGGTCATATCATCTGACCAGGTTGGAAGAGTTTTTCTTAATCTTGTATATAAAGTTGCACACATAATCCTGATATTGGGTATAAAGTCCGCTATGTAATTGATACATCCTAAGAATCTTTGTAGTTGTGTTTTATCTTTTATTTCATCTAGAATTTTTTTTGTAAATTCTATTGATCTTTGAATTGGGGTAATGGTACCTTAGTATATTTCAAAGCCTAAAAATCTAATTTTCATTTCAATTTTTGTATTTTCCTTTATGAGACTGCCAATCCATTTTCTTTACACTACTACAAAAGCTCCTTTCAAAGATGGTGGTACACCTCATACAAAGACGGTTGTACTACCGTCTTTGTATCGAGCGTCGTCGAAAGTAATGACTTTCGACGACAGTTAATAAACCGTCTTTGTAGCGGTCACATTCTAAGACGGTTCTTAGTAAAATCGTGAGGAAATTTTTTTATTATCGATGGATTTAGGCCCAACTTTAGAAATGATAAGGTTTAATAGAGATCCAATGAGAGTAAAGCCATAAAAGACAAATGATTGGTTTGTTATGGTATTGGAGTCCAACCCAACATTAAAGTCCCTATAGCATTTATGGAGACATTACGTCCCACCCTTTTAAGTTCCCTCCTTTTCAGGAAACATGTGATTGTGCGTGTTGTTGGAGCATGGAGCCTCATCGTGGAAGACGTAGGTTAGTTATTTTATATCTTTGTGTATTTTATTATATGTTGAATGATGTGAATGTTATGAGAAATAATTTGTATTTATATTATATATGAAAATCAAGTTGTAATGTTTATATGTTAGCTTTTGCAAGAGATTGTTGTATAAATATTTTTAATTTTCATATTTGAGAAACATAAGTGTAATAACATTAATACCCTTAGCGCGTTACATTTTCGATAATGGTTTTTAAACCGATGTGGAATGCCCAAAAGAGTAATTATTCTTGCTGTCAACATCAATTCTGATTTCAGCTGATGTAGAAAGTAGCCCAACAACAATGGTTTTCTAAAAGAACCAATGTGTACTTTCTACATCGGTATTTTTGATAACTTATATATGTGTTTGTGTGTGTGTGCGCACGCGCGCGCGTGTGTGTGTGTGTATGTGTGTATGTATACATATACACACACGCTCATGTGGTAGTTTTGAGTTCTAAAACCAAAATTAATTAGTCTGCAAATATATTATTCTAAATATATGGTAGAAATGTTCTTTAAAGATGCATACAATATATACAGTTGTTTAAGACTACCTGTGACCACTCAACCAAAAGGTAGACCACTTTGGATTGTTTCCCTTCCTTTCGTTTTAGAATCTCTAGTCTATTCATGGCTATGAGTAACTAGTCTCCCCAGTTTGGAGATTATGGTGTAACCTACCTTGAACTCCTTTCTTGATTTTAATGAGATTCTTGATGTTATTTTCTTAATTGATTATCTTCCTTGCTTTTAATTTCTATTTGGAAATGGTTATTCTAATAAGTGAGTGTTTTATACTAAATTGCATGCCCAAACTGGCTAGGTAATCTCTGGTAGGTTGATTAGGAAACTAATTAATTACTTTCATCTTTATTCTTATTCATTTGGTTTAAAATAATATGTCAACCATCACTTGAGTATCGTTTAAGGCAAATAACATTATTAGACCACCCTTAATGGCTAATAATTGACATTGGGAAACCGATAATTAACAAGCATAAGAATCTGGTTACAATTAGGATCGGGGGAATTGGTTAGTGTGAAACCATAATCCCTAGATATTCATCTCATCTTATCTTTCACATATATCTTGCTTGTTTAGATTCAATTTTTGCATTAAATAATTGCTCAACAATCACATGTTACTTCAAATTCTTTCTTTAATGGCTTAGTTATAAAATAAATTATTTTGGGAACACAATTAGTCCTTTGGATTCAATATCTGGATTTTCAGTCCTTGATACTACAACATAGGGTACACTTGCCCTTGTACATTCATATTTTACGCATCAAGTTTCTGGCACCATTACTAGGGACTAGCTGTGGAGTTCTCGAGTAATTAATTTTGTATATAGTGATTATTTAATTCTTTCCACTACTAGTTATGATTTGATCCATTCTGCTTGTCTTAACAGTGCATGCAAACAGGTCCCAAAAGCCTGAGTTGCTACAAGAAATTGAGATAGAAAAGCTTACTCATAGACTAAAAAAGAACAAAGAGAAAATCAATGGATAAGGTAGAAGATGCTACAAGGACACTAATGGATTATCTCATCCCTCATGTGGGAGAAAACAACAGCATTCAACTGCCAACCTTAACCCAACCACCTTTGACTTTAAACATGGGTTCCTCCAAATGATTGAAAGCAACCAATTCAATGGAGCTACCCATTTGGACCACATGGTGCACTTGAGAAGCTTCTTGCGGTTGTGTGACATGATCAAAAACCCCACAATATCAGCAAGGAGTACATAAGGCTAGTTGTTTTTACCTTCTCTCTAAATGCGAAAGCGTAGGATTAGCTTAGTGCACTTCCAAAGAATAGTATCATCAACTGGACCCAATGTTCCAGTGTTTTCCTTTAAATATACTTCTTTATGAAGAAGATCAATGAACATCGAATGGGCATTGGCAACTTCACTCAAGGAAAGCATAAGAATCTGTCTGATGCATGGGAAAGATTGCAAGAATTGCTCATAAGTTGTCCACACCATGGGTTCAATGAGCAAAGGATAATGCACATATTTTTATAGTGGAGTGTTCTTTCATAACAGAACAAGCCTTTGAAAACAATAGGAATACCCACAATAACCAAGAGGGGGTGAATTGGTTTAAACTTGGTCTTTTAAAATTATTTATAAAATCAGAGTCAAAGAATCTTAGTCACTTTTAAACCAAGAATGTTTTTAATCAATCAAATTACTTAGCACAAGAAATCAATAGCTCAAAACAGAACTTGTTGAGTAATGATAATAACACCAAGAACAAATGAACAAGATGACTTGTAGAGATAGAGATAAAGAAAATCAACACAAGCAATTTATATTGGTTCACTTCTCAAAAGAAGCTACATCCAGTTTCTTCAACACTAGATTAGAGTTCCACTATTATAAAATTCAGTTCTTACAAGCTTTACAACAATCCCTCTTTATCAACCCTAGATAAAGAATAGAAATCTAAAACCCTATTAGACTCCTAATGATCAAGAACAAGAGAACACTACTCTAGAACAAGCTTCAAAGAACTCTTTACAATAGCATCAAATAACAGAAATTGTAAAAATAAAATTATAATTAAAGATTATGGAGAGAAACAACCTGATGATCCAATGAATATGAACGCATGTGGTTTACCAATCAGAGTTGAATGAGAAACAAGATTTCAGAACATGCTTTCCAAAACTTCTTTAAGAATTCTTGCCCAAGAAATCATTCAAAACCCATGAAGATTAAAAAGTGGGACAAGACTTTAGTTAACCCAGAAAATCACTTTGGAACTTAGAGAAGGCTTGTCTGTATTCAGAGATTTCGAAGTATTCAAGTTATGATTCAAGACAAGCCTTAGACATATTTGTAACAACTTTTTGTAACAGACTGTAATCGATTACACACGCCACATAATCGATTAAAATGACTCATGTAATCGATTAAATTATCACTTAATCGATTTAAGTGTTCAAGGCTAAATTCTGGATTTAACAACGAACAAAAGAATCGATTAAACCGAGCTGTAATCGATTAAAGCAGTGAAGTTTTATATTTGTAGCCTCTTTTGTAATCGATTACAATGTTTGGTAATTGATTAAGGCAGTGAAGGTTCTTTAAGAACAAGCTTATGTAATCGATTACAAAGTATGGTAATCGATTAAATCAGTGAAACATGATTTTCAAGATAACTTGTGTAATCGATTACTGTTTATGGTAATCGATTAAAGCAGCAAAGCATTACTTTTGTTTTACACTATGTAGTCGATTACAAATGTTTGGTAAACGATTAAAATGTTCTTCAATGCTTTTCTAGATTTAACACTTAAGCAAATAATCAATTATACTGTTCTGTAATCGATTAAAGCAGAAGGTCTGCATTTTTCCAAAAACATTTCTAATTTACTTCTTTTTCAAAATAGCTTTGGATTCGTTGATGGAAACACTTAAGCATGTAAATGATTATATGCATGCAAATGCAAGGATGAATAGATTGGCTTCTCATACACTTCAATTTGGATTCCAATCTTCAAGGCATGTGAAAAGCTCAAAACATTCTTCTATGTCAAAAGCGTCATTCTTCTTGTTGCTCCCCCTATATCCATTAGGCTTGATGTTGCATGTCAAGCCAATTTAATGATGAAGCCACCAACTAATGCCATCAAGATCATAGAGGACATGTGCTCCAATCCCTACAACAATTTTGAGATAAAGGAATCATGAAGAGAGCAGTTAACCAAGTGGAGGATGAAGCAACTACTTATGGACTTGGACAACAAATTCAAGCTTTGACTAAGAAAATTGATAGTTTAATGAAGGCCCAACCTCATTCTCATGTTCCTAAATCCATACCACTTTATCATACTTGTGATAGGTGTGGATGTCCATGGTCCAAGAGAATGCAAAGTGGAACACGAATGAGCTTAACTATGTGGGAGGTAAGAGCAATGGCTACGAGCAATTCTCCAACAATAACAACTTCCATCAAGGACAGAGCTATAGATAGGGGCAAAATCAAAACTTGTTTAGGCCTCCCCACATGCAAAATTAGAGGCCTAGACAAGAAGAAAGAAGATCCACGGTGCAAGAAGCGCTAATGGAATACCTCTCCCAACATAATCGGTGCATGAAGCTTGTGGAAACCCAACTTTTTTCTATACACTCTCTTTTGTCACAAAGGGCTCCTGGCACACTTCCTTCTGTAAAATATGGGAGTACTTCACACTTAACCAAGAGGGGGGTGAATTGGTTAGTCTTGGTAATTTAAAAATTACTTGATGAATCAAAATCAGAGTTTCTTTGCCCTTTGGATCTTTATCACAAAAACAATCAAGAATCTTTATCCAAGATCAATCCAAGACTTGTAATGCCTCAAGAAACAACATGTAAAAACAGAATTCGCAAAGAGAATAATCAAATATTCAGAAAATGAAAGAACACAAGATTTATATTGGTTTACCTCAAATACTATGAGGCTACATCCAGTTTCTTCTACTCAACACTAGAGTAGAGTTCCACTATTGCAAATATTATTCTTACAAGCAATTAAAAGCTTCTCTTTATCAACCCTAGATAAAGTTCAGAAGTCTAAAACCCTATTAGACCCTTAGAAGCCACACCCACACTGAGAACACTACTTAGCTGTCTTTAGAGAAACACTATCTCTAGCCTTGTAAGAAAAACCCAATTACAATAGAACTTCACATACAAAGATTCAATCAGAAACCTTACAACAACAAAGAGTAAGGAAAGAATTCACCTGATGATCCAAGAATGATATGCATATGAATGGAAAAACCAGGTTGAATGCAGAAACAATATGCAGAACAGCTTTTCCTTAAACTTTGTAAAGAATTGTCTTTGCTTCACTAAATTCTAATGACCCATTTTTGTTTGAATGGAAGCAAGACTTTTAGAACCCAGAAGAAATCCTTTGTGAATGCTTAGAAAGCTTTTAGAATGCTCAGTGCTCAAAAATTCAAGTTCTACTTCCCTTTCTTAATCAGACAAGGCAGGGTTCTATTTATACTAAAAACTGTAACTGAAATAATCGATTAAAATTGCTCCTGTAATTGATTGTTTAGCATTTGTAATCGATTACATACACTCCCGTAATCGATTAAACTGTTCATAGCAAGTTCTGGGTTACAGCAATGGGTCATTTAATCGATTATCCCGACGTGTAATCGATTACTCCAGGAGGTATGAAAAATCAGTTTATGCTGAGTAATCAATTAAAATAATTGGTAATTGATTAAGACAGGCTTTGTAAAAATCAAGTTTGTGTAATGTAATCGATTACAACACATGGTAATCAATTAAAGAAGAGTAAGTAAAAAATCATGTTTAAGTAATATAATCGATTACAACAAATAGTAATTGATTAAGGCAGAGTGAGTGCAAAATATGTAATGAACTAAGTAATCGATTAAAATGAATGGTAATTGATTAAGGCAGTGTGATCATTTTTTCTAAGTATGAAGTGTAATCGATTACAGATTGGTGGTAATCGATTAAACCAGTCACTAAGGCAGATTATCAGTATGTTAAGATGAAATAATCGATTAATCCGATGATGTAATCGATTAAATTGTTCTTGATAATTTTCCAGAAAGCTTGAAGAACAATATAATCGATTCTTTATGTGTATTAATCGATTAAAACAGCTTAAGGCTATTTTTCCAAAACACTTAGCTTCTTTTTTAAGTTCCAAAACAATTACTTAATGTCTTTGTGATGTAATGCTTAAATGAATATGAATGGTATGCATGCAAGGACTTGGATCAACAGAAAGCTTTCTTTCCTTTTACATTTAATCACAATCTTCATCTTCAAGCCTTCAAGCATGTTGAAAGTCAAAACATTTCCAAGTCTTCACATTGCTTCAATCTTCAAGTAACTCCCCCTCAAATCAACAATCTCCCCCTTTTTGGCTTTAAACATGCCAAATTTGAAATTGAAAAGCAATGGGTCTTGTGATTAAATGGAGAAGCTTCAAACCATTTTTATGCACTTGCTTAGTTCCTAAAAAATTCAAAACCCTTTGCAAGAACAAGTGTTAAAGGCATCTGTTATTAACTCAACATTCATTCCTAACATATATGTGTTAATTGCAATCAATTTAAGCACTTAACTCCCCCTAACTATTCCAGATTATGCATCTGAAATTTCAGTTCAAAAATAGCACGAAAAACAGGGGCAAACAGAGTATGATGCAGAGCATGCTGGTTTTCAATTGGTTTACAATTATTCTTCTCCTATTTGGCTTTTTAAAGGCAAAAATGTAAGGCACAACGGATTTAAGCATAAGCAGAAGCATAATATGGCATTAATTTGAGATTGAGGAGTACATAATAAAACTTAACAAAGAAATAAAAATAGAGTACATTAAAACATAAAAAACTAAGGCCTAAATTTCTTCAGATTCTTCATCTATCCTTAGTGTGGCCTCTATGTCATCTAGCCTCTCATTAATCTCCCTAAAAGAGCCTTGAACTTCTGCTTTAAATTCATGGTGCATTTGCAGAAGCCCATCTATCTTAGCCAGCATCAGGGATTCAAACTGAGAATGAAGAGGCTGTTAAGAAGTGGCTCCTTCACTTGCAGAATCACCAAGGAGCTCTTCACTATCAGCAACAAAAGGTTCCTGCTGCTGAGACACTTGTGGTGGCTGGCCTCCCATCACCCAGCCATCTGGGGTCTTGTGCAATCCAAGCTTTGATAGATGCTTCTCTTGGATGAGGCTGTTGGAGGAGTTGGTGTTGTCCACCATTTCATTTGACACATCAATGCCAAAATGATCAATGAACCTAGAGACTAGGACAGGATAAGGAAAGGGATAGTTAACAAGCCTTTTAGATTTCATCATAATTTCCTGGAAAATAAGAACCCAGTTCATAGAAATGGAGTGTGTGAGACCATACATGAGTTGTAGGTCCTCATCAGTAGCTTGGGCATGGTTGGTTGCCCTTGGGGTTAAAATATAGGTTATGAGATAGTGGAGGAGCCTATTTTCTGGTGTCATAGGACCAGTGCTTAGCCTATTCCTAATGGGTTAGTTTGGGTCAGTGAGGCATTCCCTATAGGTTCCCATCTTGGTATAGCCACCAGGGGTCTCATCAAATTTCCTCTCCCCATCATTTACCACCCCAGCAATGGATTCCCAAATCTCAGGGGTAATCAACATTTCTACTCCCTTAACAGTGGACTTAAAATAGCCTTGCATAGAGCCTTTGCCACAGGTATAGAAGACTCTAACAAGATCAGGCTAATAGGTACCCTTCATCTCCATGAAACGCCTAAGGCCTTGGGTTTCTAACAGGGCAGGAAAAACAAAACCTTCTTTTATGAACCAGTCTAGGCTAATGTATTTGGGTGAGCAGATAGGCTTGGTGGCATTATACTGCAGATAAGTCATTTTATCTGCTTCTTTGGTGAACCAAAGGCTTAATCTATTAGGTGGAGGTTGGGGTTGAGGGTTTGATGATGACTCTCCTACCTTCATTTTCCCAGTTCTAACACGTTTGGGTGCAGACATTATGAACAAGGCAGAGAGGAGTAATGAAGGTTTGAAGGTTACAGAAGGAGACACAAGAAAATGCAAGAAAGGATAGAGTTTGGTGCAAGGAGGAATTGAAACACTAGTTCACTATTTATAGGCAGAGATTAAGCACCAAACGACCAGATTTTTGAAAAAATATAGCTGTTATAGGTAGTTAATGCAAGTTAATGGAGGTTAAGTGTAACACCCCGTAGGCCTCCGGTGTATTAACATCAACAATATCAGATTAGCGCTTCATTAACATTAATTACAATTTAGCGAAAGCATAGAATCGTTTTCCTTGATTACATTATGTATGGAATATAAAAACACATTACACAACACATAAACCAGGCCCTTGCTGATCCAGTTTGCCATACATAAACATAGGCAGATAAATAAACATTTACAATATACTCAGGAGGAATCTCATATCATATCATCAATAGTTCTGTACATATATATACATCAGTGTCTTCACCACACTGTGGTGATACAAAAGAATAACTGCCCTCACCGAGGGTATACAGAACTATACATCTCAGGTGCACACACACCATCATCAAGGGTACAAAATTCAATCCAAACAAAAATGAGCCTTCACGCTCTATCTCTCTGCTGCCACCGGCCCAGCAGACATGTCTCCTCTAGGGCCTCCTGCCCTGAGACTGCTCTTCTCTTCCAGAAGAGTCACCTGTCATGATAAATCCCCAAACGGGATGAGATACACATCTCAGTAAGCTCAGGGTCCATGGAGGAATCTCCTCCACCCTGGCCCACTTCCATAACACATACGTCAGGCAATCACAACAATTGGCCCACTGGCCAGGCCCTCTGGCCCTCATTGTAATATCTTGAATTTTAAACATGTAATTAAACCTGGATTAAGCATGAGTTAAGCTTAGGATTAAGATTAGGCTTAATGAAACATGATTATGCTCGATAATTTCTAGAGAGGAAGCTTATAAGAGTGAGAAAACTGTGTCTGGCCTGCGGCGCGACCCGCATGGCGTGTGGCGCGACCCGCGCCATATGTATAAATATGCCATTGCTGTCTGGCATCTCACGCGAGTAGCGTGGGAACGGCGCAAGTAGCGTGGGCTGACCGAGAGTATGGCGCTAGTAGCGTGGGAACGGCACGAGTAGCGTGGGGAGTGCCCTAGAAAACCATGTTTTCCTCTGGAGCGCCACGCGAGTAGCGTGGATGTTCACGCGAGTAGCGTGGATTGGCAGTGCTGTGGCGCGACCAGCGCGGTAACTGGCGCGAGCCGCGTGGGATCGACGGATTTGTTTTATAAGGGCCATTTCAGGCTGAAGAAGAGGGAGAGAAAAGAGGAAAGAAAGAGAGGGAAGCCATTGTTGATTCCTTGAGCTTCGTATCTTCTC
>PYAF01003210.1:2353-28294 GCA_007407185.1 Glycine tomentella
TCCTTGTTATAAGGAAAATTACTGTGCACAGATTTGAATACTTAGTCGTTGTTTCGTATTATCTCGGTCCTGATCAAGCCGACGTAACTATCATGGGTGAATCATCGGGTCGGCCGAAAGAATTACACTTAAATGATGTTACAAATACGTTGACAGTTGCTAAGTCGGGACAAAGATCCCAGAACGACATCTAAAGGCCTGACCAATGGTCCCGGCCAAATATGTTCAGAGTCCGACCAATGGTTCCGGCCAAATATGTTCAGAGCCCGACCAATGGTCCCGGCCGAGTATGTTTAGAGCCTGACCAATGGTCCCGACCAAATATGTCTAAAGTCCGACCAGTGGTCCCGGCCAAATATGTCTAAAGCCCGACCAATGGTCCCGGCCAAATATGTTTAGAGCCCGACCAGTGGTCCCGGCCAAATATGTCTAAAGCCCGACCAATGGTCCCGGCCAAATAGACGCTCGACAATTGGAGCCACGATACACAAAAGAGAAAGAGAATGCAAAAGACACAGAAGCAAAGAGCAAATAAAGCACCAGAATAAAATACAATGAGAAAGGGGCAAAAGCAAACTCGGACATCGATCACCTCGACAAGGGGCAAAAGCAAAACTCGGACATCGATCACCTCGACAAGGGGCAAAAGCAAACCTTACCTCGGATATCGACTACCTCGGCTCGGATTCTCCACACGAGGGCGGCCCCACACGAGGTCGGCATTACTAATACAAGGTCGGCCCCAAACGAGGTCGGCATTACTAATACGAGGGCGGCCCCACATACGAGGTCGGCATCATTAATTTGAGGTCGGCCATACACGAGGTCGGCGTTACCCACACGAGGTCGGCCCTATTCGAGGTCGGCGTCATTCATATAAATTCAGCCCTACACGAGGTCGGCATCATTCATACGAGGTCGGTCCTACATGAGGTCGGCGTCACTCGTATGAGATCGCTTTAAAGTAGGTCGGACCAATATGCACCCCGGCCATCCGGAATTCTAGATAACCGGACTGAGGGGCATCTGTTACGAATAAAAGAGTATCGGATCCTTCCTTAAATAAACCAAATATTCAGCATATCAGATTAAATATTCAGAGTATCAACAGAAATATTATGACCGAGTAAAAATGGAAAGATTGCAGCAGATATCTCAAGATAAGGCAATGGGCCTGGAAAAGATCATCTTCAAGGTCCAGGTTAGCTCCCTATAAATGCAATACTTCCCATGATGAAAGGTGTACACACACTTTTCTGATTCTCTCTTTTTAATACACATCTTGTACACACCCCACGTCCAAATTGTGGTGTTTCTCCCTGCAAGTGTGATCTATTTCCCTGAGGTGTTCTTCCACCATAGACATCTTCAGGAGAGAGAGAGTTTGATCCCATAGCAAGATTTCCAGCAACTCCCTGTTGAAAACACATCCGTTTTTCCTGAACGGAACATAAACGATTTTGATATAAGTCTTTGATTTTTCATTAGAAATCATAAAACAAACCGAGTCTAATGACACTGGATTCATGGATTGAAATGAACGTGTTTTGAAATATCTCTTAATAGAGAATTAAATACATATTAGATTATAGATTTTTGGTATAGATCATAGGTAATATCTATAAGAAAAATCTTGCGTATAATTCTTATGAGTTGTAAGTATTTTTGTCTAAGTACTTAACATAATTGTATATGCAAAAACTGAAATTCAAGATTACTGAATTAGTTGGAATAACATTGTGTTAGTTGATTCAAATAGTCTATTGTAAATATTAAATTTAATATTAAATGAACTAGTTTGGTGATACATGTATGGGTTAAATGAACCAGTTTGATAATCAATTTTCGCTTAAATTCTCTGGTCATTTTGATAACGCAACATAATATTAATTAGGTTGATATCAATCAAATTATTATATATTTAAAAAATAGATTATTACAATTAATTTTAAAAAACTGATAAGTGTCAAACTCTAAGTTATAAATTAATAATATAGATTGTTTTATACATATTATAGTTTCTTGTATTATTGTTATTAGAAATTAATTTGAAGTAAAAACATTAAATATATAACATTATAAGTATAATAGTATATAATATAATATAATATTATAATAGTGTAATTGTATAGTATGTATAAATAACATTTTAACAGTATAATAATATTTTAATGCAACAATGGTGTACTAATTAATATAATAACTTAATCTATATATAAATGTCGATATTATTCATATACATGTTCTTTTAAAGACTATTCATATACATGTTGTGCAGTGCTGATAAGAAAAATAAAATAAAGAACAAGAAAAGACTATTAAGACTTTTGGGCCATAGCATAGTAATACTTCGCTAATTAACAGATCTTCTTTCTTCATCAAGGCCCGTGTTTGAGAATGGAGTAAGTTTCTCAAGGGGATGCTGGCCCAGTTACTGAGTCGATTACTATTGTATTGGTACAAGTTTTGAACCAAAATGCAAAAGGCTGTGCGCCCTAATTTTTTGTTTTTTTTGTAGGTTTTATAAATGGTTTAGCATGCAACAAAGGAAGTTAGGAAAATAAGATTCTGACTAATTCGGGAAAAGTAAATAAAAATAAAAAATTATTTTCGTCAAAGATAAAAGTTGGATAAGTAAAGTTGTTTTTACCTTCTAATATTATACATATTGGATGGGTTTAAAATAGGAATGCTGACGGTATATTTGGAATTTTAAAAAAGTCACCCACTTGGATTGTGAGAATAGCAATTTCAGGGGTAAGAATAAAAACTCCCCAAAAATAATGGGTAAAATCTTAGTAAGATATTACAGCATTCATTTGAAAAAACAAATACCTATATCCATACTTACATGAGTACAATTTTTTGTTTATCTGTTGGCTACCTATATATATTGGCAAGCTGACACTATAGTCAAAGTGTACAAATACACTCGCTCGTTTTTTTTTATAAAAAAAAATCATAAGTAAAATTTTTTCGACAAAAGGAATCTCAGTCAATTGGGGATGAGAGTGAAATCACCTTATAATATATACTTATACAGCATATATCATTTCTCATAAGAAAACCATGATCCCTGATCTTAGGCATCCAGCCCACTCCTAAAAAGAAAACTAGCTAGGTCCTTATCCTTGCATATATGAAAAGAATGTTTCCAAATTTAAATCTATAACTAACAAGTCACTGAGAGTAAGGTTGGGTCCTCAAAATATTGGTAGCTGTTATATTAGGTATGCATTTAATATATTTTGTCATTCTAGTTAAATTAATAAATTATTACTTGCTTAACATTAGAGTATCTTTTTCCAGACATTGTTCCTTTTCTCACGAACCACACTTAGACAGGATTCTCAACTAAAATAAATTACAAGTTGGTGAACTTTCAAGGAAACAGCAAGTGAATGAGAAGGAAGGTGAGAAACAAGGTCGAGCTAGCATTCGCATTCAAAAGCTCATCGGGTCTCTCCTTTCTTAATTTGTTTTGGTTTTGGGGTTAGGCATGGAAAAGCGACTCCATATAACAAGAAGATGTGTGCAAGCAAAGCATGCATGGGATCGAGATGTGTATAATATATAATATATTCATCGGGTCGCAAACAGACTCTTTCAAAATTCACATGACTTGCGTGTGTCGGGCTCCTATCTACAGAGTATATGACATGATCACACTAACCAACTTTCTCTCACCCATTTCTCTTCTACGTGGTGGGGATTCCATTTTCACTTTCATATAATTATGTCATGTTAAGATATATCGTGATTTTCTACTTTCCATTATCAAAAGGAAAATCTTGGGTAACTTTCAGGGATATTGTTTATTAACTAATCGCGCGATAAACATGAATACCGTCAAACGTCAGACCTTACTTCACACACGTATAATCAGAAAAATGATCAGGTAAACCCAAAATTTTTCTTTTCGTATTAAAATTAATGAAATTATTATTATTATTGTAAATTTTGTCTTATTATGGGAAACCCCCTATTTGTTAAACATTACAAAAAAAAAACCATTCTTCTATTTATAAATACATTGCAATTAAATCCTCTATTGTAGTTTAAAGTTGAAATTATTAAAATCTTAGAAGACAACACAGAATTTAAAATAACAGTAAAACTGCATAAAAATATATATAATAAAATAAATTATCATCTCACATTTTTGAAATATTTTTTTCTAATAAAAGCTTAATCATATGAATTATTAATAAGATGAAACAAAAATCATTTTATATAATTGATTTTTAATAATTATATAATTAAAAGCATATCATATTTTATTGATTTAAATTAATAATTCATATGTTTAAGTAATCTTTTTTAATGATAATTATTTTAATATTATCTTAAATTTTTTTATCTTTTAAATACATTAGTAATTCCAAACTTTTACTGTTGTAATGTATGAAAAATAAAAGGAAGTTTGTATAATATTTAAGAAATGGAGTAGATTATATGTAATTAGCTAGTCAAGATTTATAACAAAGGTATTTTTGTTAATTTCATTTGAAAGTAAAATTTTTAAGTTTAAGTGTCATAATTATAATATAAGAAACATTCTGTGAAAGGTTTGGAAATAACAAATATTGTGTGAAAATAAAAAAATAAAATAATGCTCAGAGTAATTTACTCTAAAATTAAAATTAATAGTAGATCTGTTAACCGACTAAAAGTTTTATATTCAATCAATTTGTCTTTACTTTGTTTTAATCCTCTCGTCTCTGGCGTTAATTAAGTTGCCAGCTAATTAATATTGAAAACTAGCCCTGCTATATCATGTGCACATCTCTAGCGACACAAAGACCAAAATTCAAAAACATATGCATGCAGGCAATGGCTATAAACCACTACTATGCACCTGCTAATTTGTTATTACATATGTGGTTATATATTGTACACTGATGTTGCGTATTAAAAAGATGGCAGATTCGATAAAGTATACTCATTTTATTGAAGATTGCGTATGTAATTAGTGATTTCAAGAGAATATTTATATATGATACTGCCAAAATTATCATAGTGTAGAGGCACCTAGCTTTATTTTTAGCAGAGAAGGCATTTACATCACAAAAATCGAACTAAACGTACACTATTCTATTGCTTTCTTATATATTTATATAAATAAAGATTGGAAAACATTAGCGTTACGTACGTAGATCGGTAGATGTTGAACACATGATTGACTAACAATAAAACGTACGAATCGAATTTATCTAATATCCCTGTCACTGTAGATACAAACAAAATGAACAAACAGAGCCTCGATCATCGTTGTGAACCAAAGATCACGCAACTTGTGATCACTCCCGCGGAAACGTTTCAGCCAAGGCATGTACGGACGAATTCACCAACTTATCTTCAATTATCCAATGTGGCGGTGGTCCTCAGATTACCAAAAGCATTGAATCACCTCTGCTTTAACCTTATATATATAATGAAAACCTAACAAAAGTAGAAGTTTCTTTTCAACTTATATTGTTAGTGGAGTAGGACAGGGTTTTGATGTAGTGACAGCATAAATTGGTGAGGTGAGCAGGTACGTTCAGTGCTTAATTAGTGGTGTTTCTCGGCGTGCCCATGTGAAATTAAATGGAGGAAACTCCAATTACATAATTTGCATCACAGTTTTTCAAAAGATATCATTACTTTTAATAGTATATATGACTATGTATGGGAGATGCTAACGCACAATATTTCTTAGCTGCCTTGCACGTACACATAATAAAATAAAATAAAAAGATTAAATAAAGATTTCTTAAGATGATTAGTTTATTGAATTTAGTAGTTACTGTTTAAGACTGAAGTTTAATCATCACTCAAGATTCAAAACTAATTAAATTCAAACGTCAGACCTTAGATTTTAAGGCTGATACTAAGGATATAGAAACAGAAAATTTTCGTAAATTAAAAAGACAAATACCACCTTTTATATTTTTAACATAATATATGTTTTTAATTTAATGAACAAATTTACTTTAAGTTGTATCCTTAACATCAAAAACCCTTAAATTTACGCAATGTTTGGACTAAGGGTCGCTCAGAAGTTGGTAGAAGCTAGTTAATTGAACTGTGGCATTGCGCAGACTTTGGATTCACTTTCCCATTAATGTAATAGTCCAGTATCGCGATAGAATAATCACACCATCAAGGGACCCTCTTCACTAGCTCTCTCCAGTAAGTCTCCTCCACCAAAGATTTTCCTTGGTTCAAAATCAACCATCCATGCATGTTTCGTGAGTGTGCAAAATCAAAGTCCAAAAGTGAACATCATTAATTATGACGTTGAACGACTTGATTATTTATTTATTTTTCTTTTCTCAGTGTTTCTTTTAAGTCCACTATGGACACGTAACTTTGGGGGTGGAGGTGGGACTGGCTTTTACTACTACTGCGTAAGTTCCATGTTGCTTTGCCCAAGGTTGAAGGTTCAAAGCCAAAAAACCAAAGACAAAGTAGTTGAGAAGTTGCTGCAAAGACTTTTTGCGTCAAATACGAGAAATGAATGGGGTATGCGTAATGGAACATCCCCATCTTTATAATAATAACAACAATAGTAGTTTAAAAAAAGCAAAGCCCATTTTCCACGAGAGAAAGAGAAAGAGAAGAGTGATGGATGATGATGATGATAAACAAAATATAAAACCGATGGGAATGGAGTAAATACAATGGCATAGTAATATAGGTTTGGTTTTCACATGGATTGCATGCACCCTACCCTTTGCCTTTGGTTGCGGTTGCGGTTGCGCAGGAAGACTAGTGACGATCGAGTTCATGGGGTCAAAGTGGGTGGCCTGCACGTGGGTCCATCACCACTGACCACCTCACCACATCTCTCCTTCTGCTTTCCCCATCTGTCTCCCTCTCCTTCTATACCAAAATCTAATTTAATGTTTCCATATAATAAACTATATTGTGGCGATGACTTTTCCCAAACACCTAGGGAAATGAAACATGATTCTTTTCTTTTTATTTCTTTGGTATTTGCGGTGTTAGCTGACATAATAAACTACTACTACTATAATGTTTCCGTGACTTGGGATTCCACCGTAAGAGTCCAAGGCAAGGTGGGTCATGCTCATGCCTTCCTCTCATTACTTGTGCAGTTCCAAAAAGATAGGTTCGATATAAAGTCCAACATAGATCAAGATCACTATATGGGAGTATATGCTTTCATTTTTTACGAGTCATTATATCATTTTATATATATATATATATATATATATATATATATATTAGCCATTATATAATAAACTCTTTCCGCCTTTTGCTTTCAGTTATGGCTAAACATTCTGGTTGGCTCCCACTCCTCAAAACAAATTAAGCTATACTATAACTGAAGGTTATTACGTGTACTTTTTTGGCTTTTTGGTGGATGAGAAGGTTTATACACGCTATCAACCACTCAGAAAGCAATATGTAATTAACAAAGGTTCAAAATGCTTATAAACCACATCATCATGAATAAAATTCTGCGTAAATGATTAGCTGAGAGTTTGAGACATGCCTCTTGTCTTCAAAACAAGATGAAGGTTGTTGCTCCAATCTAAATTTGGCAAACAACTCTGCTTGGTATATAATAAATCAATAAGACTATGAAAGGTTTTAATTAATATTAAATAAATATTAGGATAAATTTTACTTTCCATTTCAGCTTAAAACATCTTCAATGAAAAATGCTTATATGAATTTCTTAAAGTCATTTATTTATTTTTTTTGGTTCCTACATTGTCATATCATTTATAAAAATTCTAACCAAATTTTGGTCCAATACAAAAAATTACAAGAAACTTAAAAAAACTCTTTAATTGATGATGTTTGAAAAATAAGAAATTCTGAAAGAGTTAAGAAATCCAAATTTTTTTTGAAGGAATTCTCATGTCACCTAAATACTCTCTCATGCATAATTTCTTCTAAGAAACAATTTCTTATCTTTAGAAATTCACTAAACACCTCCCATTAGAGATGCTCTTACATGTTTAAATTAATTATACCGTCTGATCTTCCATTTTTCAAAAAGAGATTACCATCTGATCTTCCAATTTTTAATAAGAGATTATCTTATTTATTTATTTTTTCCTTTTAGCAATATTGGTTAGCACATTAGATTTTTTCTTTTTTTTTTATATATCACAAATTATTTCCACACTAGTTCCTATACACTGGTGAATCTAAAATATATCACTAAAGATGGAAAAGAAAATCTTTCATGAAATATAGACACACGTAAACTAGTTCCTATACTGATACTCCTTGAGTCCTTGTGCCTGTCTGGTGTCATTTAATAAATCTCTTTTTTTGACTTTCAAAAAAATATTTAATACTTATTTTTAAATAAATAAAAAGATTTATTATATTGTATTTAAATTTTTTTCACCACTTTTTATAAAGCAATTAAATAGCAAGATGCATGTTAAATTCATGATCTGATATGACATGTAGAAATTAATATATATATATATATATATATATATACTCCCACGACAATATTTAATTATTATAAAAATTAAATTATAATTATAAGTCTTAACTGACAATCATATATAATGATTTATATTATAAATTACATAATAATCACATAACTACCTGAAAAAGTTATTATATATTTTAATCTTAATTATTTAAATATAGTTATATATATTTACAGTTATCATTTTTCACATTAATCAAAAGTTCTTCTAGTTTTTTCTCTCTCTCATTGCAATAACATTAATTTGAAGTTCTAGCAATAACTTTGTTAATGACGTCAGAATTTCTAACTGAACACCTATACGATCACTTGCATGATAAATTCAGTGTATGTTTTCTTTAATAATAATATGATCAGATATGTCGATACTACCATACAATCTTCATGTATGAAATTAAATTACATAATTCAAATTAATGTAAAAAATTAACAACAATTGCGTACAGAAGAAAAGAGCATGCTTGTAAAAAAAAAGAGCATATCCCGCCAAAAAATAATATATACAAGTATATTATTACTACTATATTATAATAGTTTGAGTTGTTTTCATGAGATTTAATTATATGAGGCATTCATATAATTTTGAACACTTAAATGACTAACGTGGGATTATGGCTTTCTATAAAATGTATGAGCTAGAGGGTAAGTTTACTAAAAAGAAGTAGAAAAAATAAAAATTAATTACTTATTCTTTTATTTGGGATGAGACAAACTTAATGATTTTTTTTTACGTAACAAACTCAATGTCTGATAATTACTCAAAGAACAGAACCATTTTGATGCTGATAAATTTTCTTTGGAAATACGTGGTTTTTTTGTTGAATGAAATTTACCACATTTTTTCCGACATCACTGCTTATATATTCATATTAACATGGAAATGATTTTATAAATCAAAATTTGTCTAACGATATTTAATAATATAAAATAAGAATATTAAAAATTTATAAATTTAAAAATTACAGTAAAACGGCGATATATATACCAAGTTACCAACGTTAACACTTAGCATAGAAAAATTACATGTTAGATATTTATAAATTATAAGTCATACATTTAAAAATAAATAATACATATATTACATACACTTTCATTTAATCACAGATTATTATATATGATAAAATTTTAATTTCTATAACCACTATATTAAAATCATACTAAAAATATTATCTCATTGGTTGATCATGTAAAAATTAGACTAAAATGTAACTTTCTATTATATTAAATTTATAATTTTGGTCTTCCATTTTAAAGTAAAAATATTTATTCATCGGTTTTTGTCAAAATTTATAATTTGAGTCCAATTATCAATTTTGTCTATATATTTCATTTATTATATTTTAATCAATTAAATTATTTTTAATGGTACCTTAAATGATTATACCAGTAATAAAAATCATGAATAACTTATTCATGTTAATTAACCACAATATCAAATGATCTTAAATTTATTATAGAAAATAGTCAGCCCCTCCTGTCCACGAGATGTCAATCATCTTACTTAGTTTGGTTACCAAAAAAATCTATTAATCAATGAAAAAGAAATATAATATACAAATTGAAGAAAACATTAAGCTATAATTTTAATATATTAATTTAAAATTTGAAAATAATTAATTGATTGGGTTAATCTAGGTTTAAATAAAAGATAAATCTAATAATTGAATAAATTATAATTGATTTAATTCATATTTAAAGTGAAAATAATCAATAACTAGACTAAGCCAAACCAAATTTGTTTGATTTGAATTATCAATTATATCAAATAAAATCATGAACACACTATTAAAATTTATAAATAACTTATTCGTGTATTAAATAATCTTAATTTCATTATACAGAATAGTTAGTCTCTTGGGTCCACCAGAAGTCAATAACTCTACTTATTATGGTGACCAAAAAATTTATTATACAAATAAAAAACACATTCAATAGGTTCAGCCTATTCATTGTAGATTGTTAAGAGTTACACTTTTTCTTTTGACTTATTTAATTTATTTGTAAATGGATATGCAATAAAGTTTTAATATTTAGTTAAAATTGAATTGTTAAATTTTTTTTTTCTTTTGCGTTTAAATATGTTGACCAAGACTTTCTGGTCTCTGTATAAAATTGATTTAGATTTTCTGCTTTTATTGAATATCAGGATGTTGCTTTGTTGTAAAAGGAGATGCATCAGGGAATTTGAATCCATTTTTTCTCCAACAAAATTCATATGGAAAGAAATGGATCTTATTTTTGTAATCTCTAGACAAGGAGAAAAATTAGCCTGAGTATAGTTATTGCCCATTCAAAAAAATAATAACTTTTTTTTATAAAAGAAATGACAATTATGTGAAACTAAGAACTTCAAACGATTTAAATTAATGTACTTCTATTGTAATAAGATATTTGCCTAAAACAATTTGGCAATGTACATAGAAACTGTCATCCTATATACTATGCACAAACATTTTTTGTTGGTACATTCATTTACAACTAATATAGTTATTATATACATATTGTGCGTATGATTTTAATTTAATTTATACTGAAATAAAAATGGAAACAAGTGATAATCTCATGTTTTAATATATAACTTGTTTTATTAATTTCTTAATAAGCTTAGCAAAACCTGAATCGGTAACTTCTAAGGCGCAATAAAGTCCTAAATCAGTAATAAACAGAGAATTAAGGAAGAGGAAAAAGGATTCCATGGATATTTATTTATTACTACAAAGTGTTTTGGGCAGTAAATCGTATCGTACGGTTTGAATCATTTCCTATATTAAACGACGAAACTGCTGAAAAATCTGACAATTTAATTTTTACTCTGAATGGAAACTGACTTTTTCACATTCAGAGGTTTATTTATGTCAAATCGAAAGAAACGCCTATGTCTGACCTGACCCAATAGTTAAGTCACAAAATCTGCATGCGCTGCGTCCCACACTCCTCTTTCTTTAATGCTTGACGATAAAATTGAGAAAAAAGAGGAACAAAGTTTATTTATAATAATAAGAGAGAGAGACTCTGCAGTATCCTAGGCCTTTTCAACTTTTTCAGTTACTATTTCCATTCATTCAAAATCTATCCATTAATTTATTTCCACTATAAATATGTATCCTTGCACTCCAAGCACTGCCAGACAACTCTGCTTCTTGGCTCATATAATATGCGTACGTCTTCCTCGAAATCACAACACACCCAATTACACCATCTGAATCTGTTCAATCATTTTAACCTTGTGTTTGGGTTTTCTGTTCTTTGCGTATGCGGTGAAGGATAACAGGTTCAGTTTTTATTTTAACAGTTGGCTTTGGATCTGGATATGGCGATTGAAGCACAGTTGTATCCCAACAATGCTCCTCCTTTTCCTTTTTATGGCTCCAAGGTAGAGAAATCTCAAGCAGCACCAGCATATAGTCATAGTCATAGGCAACAGCAACACCCAGGTGGCTGGCAGATGAATCAGAACATGTCTCTTGTTCCTCCCAACTTTTCTTCTTTTTCTAATTCCAATTCCAACATCCACCACATCGCCTTCAATAAGAACGTTGTTCAACCTTTAGCCTCATATCCTCAAAGCTTGGCTATTGAGTTTGATCAACAGAGGGAGATTGATCACTATATCAGATCACAGGTTAGTTTACCAATTCTTTTCAAACCGCAATTTCCGCCGTGGTCAAACACAAAGTGACCGCTTCACTTACATTTGTCTGCACTTTCGACAAATTCCACTGTTAATTGCTATTTTAAATCTTCAATATTTGTTATTAAAAAAACTGAACTTTTTTTTTTGGTGTCTATTTTAATCTAATTAGTGTTTGTGCAGAATGAAAAATTGAGGACTTTGTTGCACGAGCAAAGGAAACAGCATGTGGCAGAGTTATTGAAGAAGGTGGAATCGAGTGCTCTTCATTTGTTGAGACAGAAAGATGAAGAAATAGCTCAAGCAACAAAGAAAAGCACCGAGTTGAAAGAAATTCTGACAAGGTTGGAGGTGGAGAACCAATCATGGCGTAAGGTAGCCGAGGAAAACGAGGCTATGGTATTGTCTCTTCACAACACCTTAGAAGATATGAGAGAAAGAGCTCTGTATCGGGTGACAACAGAGGATTCAGAGTCGTGTTGCGATGTAAACATGAGAAACAGGGCAATGGAAGAAGGAACAGGTGAAAACAGACCGTGCCGTGGTTGTGGTGGTGGTGGGGTAGAAGAGGTTGAGCAAATTAGGAAAAGGACAATGGATTGCAAATGTTGTAATTCTCAAAAATCGTGCTTTATGTTTCTTCCTTGCAGACACCTCTGTTCGTGTAAAACTTGTGAGCCTTTTCTGCAAGTTTGTCCTGTTTGTAGTATGCCTAAAATGTCTAGCATAGAGACTTTAATTGTATAGGCTGAATGATCTCTTCAATATGACATCATTTTAATTTTTATACTAAAAATTCCTTAATTGTTAGTATTATGATTTCCAGTCAATGGTTATCAATTTTGTGTTCCAATACATGATTTGGTATCATTGCAAAAAATGTATTAATGCAGATTACCTGTTAATTTTTTATAACAATAGTTGACTGAAAATCACCATATTTTCTAAATGTCCTTTTATATTTGGGCCCTTTATGCATTAGATATTTTTCCATATCTCAAATTCATAATTAAAAGTAAATTGTAGGATTATATGCATTGGATTTGTGATAACAGGTCGATGATGAATGGTCTATTCGTGCTGATTGCCATTTCATATATATTTTAAACCGATGAATGGTCTATTGATTGTCTTTTTTGGTTTTCCAAGTGTTTTCCCCATAAAAGATGTTTTAGAATCATGGTTCTATCACCAGTTACATACTTATGGATTTGTAAAAAAATATTTACGTGTTACAACTATTTTTTATACTTCACAAAAAAAAAGTTTTTTATAAGTAATTTAAAATGAAGTTATTTATAAATGAAGGCTTAATTGCATTTTTTAAATTTTTGACGATTTTTTTCCAACAAATTAATTTGATATATTTTACTCTTAACTTTTAAGAAACTTGCTAATTTTATCCTTTTTAATTTTATTCCTAACATAATTGTATTTTTAACCCTAATTTTTTTATTTTTTGACAAATTTTCCACCCAACATTTTAATTTTTGCTGAACTTTAAGTCTAACTTGTTTTTGGCAAATTTTAAACCCCCCTCCCGACTTTTGGCTTAATGAATAAATGACGAAAGATAAAATTTAAAAAAAATAAAAAGTTGAGAATATAAAATGCAATTAAGCAATATAAAAAGTATAGAAAAATAATAAATGTATTGGTAATTTTTTTTGGCAACAAATTAATAATATATAAAAAAATTTGTGGTTCAATTTCAAATTATGATATATGTTATTTTTTTATATTTTTATTTAAATTTGTTGATTTTTATATTACCTTAAAATTGACACTAAAGATGGTAAGGTTTTATTTTATAATAAATATTAAAGATGAATTTTAATTAGTTAACAACATAAAAAAGTTAATCGAGTTTTTTAAAAGATTTTACAATGACAATAGACATTTTATTTTACTGCAACAATAAATATTTATTAAACTCATAGTATTAAGTATTTTTATGTTTCAAAAATATAAAATACATTTATTTTCTATTTAATAATTTCTTTATAAAATATAAAAAATATTATAACCTCTTACAATATTTTCTTATTAATCACCCAAATATTTTATTAAATATTAAATGTAAAAATAAATATACTTAACGTCTTAAAGTATAAAAAATATTTAAGACTTTCTTCATTTAATAAATAAGAAGCTGAATAGTTAAAAAAAACATGGGAATTAAAATTTATAATATTAGTAATATAAATTGCAGAATCTTATCTTTAGTTATTTATGATAATTTTGGCATGAAATTTCATTAAAAATATATTTAATGTTTTTTTGCGAGAAATATTTTTAAATTCATATCATATATTCTAAGCGATAATTTTTTTTCTTCAAATATTTAGTGCGCTGAATACTCATGAATCAAACTTGTCATTTAGAAAAGTTGCTACTAATCTTTGAGTAATCTATAAGTAACACATCACTGTAATAGATAACCTAAGTTATATTTTGTAGCTAAAGTAATAGATTATAATATAAGATAATCGATTACTGTATTTAATTTTTGATACATGTATTAATTACAAAATCAAGTAAACATCTACTTAGAGGAAAGTAATAAAGTATAATATTTTTTTACTGATTTTTTTATTCTGTAAGTACAAAAAATATTATAATAAATAATGCATACACTGACAATATAAAAAAAATTAGAATAAATAATGAATAATTGATAGTTATGTATGTTATATTTGTTAACTCTTATAATAATCACCTAAAAATGATATTAAAAATAATTTGTAATTATATTTTATATTAACAATGTATGTCTATTACACTCGAAATATTTTTTTCCAAAGAAAATTAAAAAATAAAAAATGTCGATTCAAACCAATTTTCTGTACCCGTTCTTTACCAATTTTGGACCAGGTTGACTGATTCTTGATCGGTTTTCACTGGTTTCGAAATTTTCCAGTTTTGAACAAAGGTTAATAACAAAAGAAAATTCAGTATTCCAGAGGGTAATCAAGCTTACATTTTCAGTTTTATATCATTCACAACGAGAGAAATAGAACAATGTTAAATTAAAGAACCTGAAATTCCATCATGTACAAAAATTGGGAGGATTCAGTTCTTTTATTCTAACACCTGTTGCCACGAAGGGTATTGATTCATGAAATCTGCTTTCCATTTATACTTTATCAGATTTTAGACAGGGCTACACCAGTTTAATCAGGAAGTCGTCATCATGATTTATTTTTGTTAATACATCCAACAAGGACTTATATTGCAAGCACTCTGTGATGATACTGGACACACGAGATTAATTTAGTTTTAATTGAAGCTGCAGCCAAATCGCAAGAATTAACATAAAAATATAGTACATCAAGAAATAGACATGAACGTTAATTCCTCGCACTAGTTACAAATTCAGACGTCATCCTTCGGTGGGAGCTGTATGTACTTTAATTACATCATAATTCACAGGACCTTTAGTTTCATCAGGTTTGGTTTTTCTACTACCATCATCATGCTTCCCAGCATAGAATTCCACCTTTTGTTCATTATAAAAATTTTCTCTTTATATTCTGACCTTTTATACAAATATCAGACCCAAAAGCAGAAGCTACTTCTTGCTTCTACTGATGGACGTGAATAGAGGGTGGCAATCAATCTGTATTGCATATGAAGTTCTAAACACACTATAACTGTTGCATGTAAATCTGATGGTGAATATTTCTGCTGCAAACAATCCACATGCTATCAAAAACATGGAGATGGCGGCCTCCAACTTTAACAAGCACTTGATACAATGATCACATGCATTTTTTTTATTATTATTTTTAAAGAAAAGATTTTTATTAGATGGTAGAAAACGGATAGGAAACGGATCATGAACCAACAGCAGATCACAAGAACAATGGAAGGCCCAAAAGGAAGATCATTCCACCAAAATATCTAGAAGATTATGTCTAGTGGTCTAACCAATTCGGTTAGGGAAGGGCTGTGCTGGCACTACATAGGAATATTCTTGTCTGCTATTTATAATTCTGTTATTCCTTCATTGCATTCTATTATCACAAGCATCAGTGCATGCTATATATGTATTTCATATGTGCTGAGAAGGCAAGCAAGAAATAATCTCCTTTTTCACCTTTATTCTTGGGAAGCTCCTAGTCCTCCAACTCTAGGAATTTAGCTCTGATCCTAACAAAAACAATATTAAAGGTAATTTTAGAAACATGAATCATTATTAGATGACAGAACTGCCACGCAGCAGTTCTTTAGAATCATCTTCCCAACAATTTGAGAATTTCAAACAATTTTGATAGTTAGGAAAAGAAAAAAATAAACTCACATAATAATGTCATGATGTTAATGTAGTGAACTCCAAGACATCAGACATATAACTCGACAGACAACAGTATACATAAAATCAATTCCAGAAATATAGACAAAAGAGCTACGCTGTTTTCAGCTGCAGATCATGGAACTCACAACTCACATATACTTATACACATTCGAATGCAAAGTCAATAATTAACAATCAATTTCACATGTTTCCTGGATGATGTACTTCCTCTAAACAACCAATTTTCTGTCCAACGTCTCTACTTTTTCTAAATACCAAAACAATGTTCATAAGAAAAAAGTACCTTTCTTATTAAAGATGTTTTAATACAGACTAAACCCAAAAAACTGGCTAATAATGATAGCAATTCCGAGGGCTATTGCAATAAGGGAGGAAGCCCAAGTGAGTTTCTCAGTTATCCTAGGTACTCTATCCTTCAGTGCCTGGCTACATGAACCTATAAACACGGTATAACTTCCCATTGCAATTACAGTTCCAATTAAGAACATGATGAGAAATGCAGCACCAGCCAAACGCGAAGGCAAAGCAAGAGCAGGCAAAACCATCATCAATGCATCTGGTTGCAGGCCATGAACTATCCCTGTTGCAAAAGTAGCAAAACCTATCTTCTTTTTGCCTACTGCTGGATTATCAAGTGATTCATACATGTTGACATCACATTCACCACTTTCTAAAGCAACAATTGGGGCATGTACTTCTGATGCTTCTCTAATTCCCATAGCACCAATTATTAGCAGAGTAAGACCCACCACTCTGGTACCCCAAGTTCGGATAATTTCAATATGGAGTTGATCCTTGAGGATTAGAAATATTAACCCAAAAAGAACTTGACCAGCATCATGGCCACAACCCCAAAGGGCTCCAACAGCAGCACTCTCCATTCGGGTTCGACCAATTGACAATGGAGCCAAGGCAGCTAGGTGGTCAGGCCCTGATAAGGTGTGTAAGCAGCCAGCCAAGAAACCAGTCCAAGCACTACTTAGAAGCTCCGTGTGGATTAGTTTTCTACCAACTGCAGCAGCAGCAGCAGGACCACCAGTCTTGGCAGCAGTTTGAAAGGTTGCAAAAGCTGCTGGTGCAATAGTTGGTTGGATTAAGATCATAGCAAGAGCAGAAAGTATTACAAGCGTCCGAGCTGTTATTACCTGAGATAAAAAACATAGAGGATTTTTTATTTCTTTCTTAAGATCTATTTATACACCAGAATTTTAAAAGATCTAGGGAATAACAAAAGTGCTACCGAGAAGAATATCATCCAAAACCAAAATAAAACAAAAAATCGAAGTATGCCACCCATAAAAAGTCTATTCAATTACGCATAACTTGATGATCATGTTTTATTGGCACAAATATCTAACTAATGACAGAAATTGGTCAAGCCGTCAAGGTACAAAAAACCATATAAGACCCCCAAGAAGCTAACAACTTGCCCTAGTCCCAAATCAGGGTCATAAATTTGTTTGGTAAGCGAGAAAATAAGAACAAAAAACAGAAGCAGGGTTACAGATTGAAACAGCAAAATAACAGCTAAACTAAATTTACAAGAAGCATGACATTTAATTTAAGTTTCTAAGGAAGATTCTCCCCCCTTAGCACGCATATCAAATTCGAATTGTATAATAAGGATCCCTGGCATTTTTAAAAGTCAAAAGAGTAGCTTTATCTACGCACAAGGAGATTTCATTTCCTCTTTAATTCAAATAACTAAACGGCATTTCTTCATAAAACATAAACTTGAAAATGACCAATGATACACAAATTAAAAAAACAAAAAAGTGTTCATACCTTTGGTTTTGGGAAAGCCCCGGTTTTGATTTGATTGAGAGAATGGGATTCGGGTGGGGAACGATCAGAAGAAGAGGAAAAGGATGGAAAATTAATGGGGTGGTTGGAAGAAGCAAGAAAGGGAGTGAAAGGAGATGGATTTGCATGCTGGCAACAAATTGAGGTGAGCCGCTTCAAGCGAGAGTGAGAAGGTGTTGCGGGAGAGAAAATGAATCTTGCAGTTGCAGATTCGAATCGAGTGAGAAATGTGAAAGAAGGGGGTGAAGGCGATGATAGAAGCCTATCCATGGCTGATGGCTTCTATCTACAAAAACACAAATGAAGACCGGAAAAAAAAACATTCAATATAGATTATTTCCTTCAAATAAAACCACCTATTACCCAAGTCCAACCCTGCCTTTTTTTTTTTTCTCTCCTTATCGCTTTTTCTTTAATTTAAATTTAAATTATAAACCCAACTACAATATTCTTTAAAATGGTTGAATTTTGTTCCAGAGATCCAATTAGAATTATAATAATAATAATATATAAAATAATATTAAAGAATTTTATATTAAAAAGTTAAAAAATATATTATTTTATGGATTTTTAACGTTCAAAATACACACAAACATTCAAATCAAATACCATAAATTTTAACTTTAACTTTTAACAATTTATAACAATAAGATTTATTAACAATAATTTATTTATATAAAAAATAAAAAGAGGAAAGTTAAGTACCTTAAGGTTTTTTTTTTCAAGAACAAATCAAAACGACAATTGACAATTGTAAAAAATATAAATATATTTTTTATTCTTACAATTATTTATTTTTTGTCTAAAATAATTTTTTCAGTTTTAGTCCTCATAATTTTTAAAAAAATATTTTAAATAACATTTTAATTAATAAAAAAATTATCTAAGAATCTGTAAGGTTGGAAAATAAAATAAATAATTTATAAAAAAATTATAAAGACTAAAAGAAAAATCATATTTTTTTTACCGTTATAAATGTAATATATATACTTGTGAATCAGTACCTATGTTTATTTATACCGTTATAAATGTAATATTTATACTACATATTTTTTAATGATTAAAATATAATAATATAAAATCAAGATACGAAGTTATTAAATAAAATATGAAATCCATTTAATTTTTTAATTTTCAATAAATTTTAAACAATGAAATAATATATTAAAAAATATAATAAAAAATGTGATCCTAACATTTCTTTATATATATTACTATTACTTCCACTATTCCTGTTAAAAGCCAGGGGCACGCCCTATTTAAGAGTTAAGACATGTATGCATCTCTGTATCTTTTCCTATATGCAAACACTTCGGCGTAGAAGTAGTATTGAGTATTGACAACGTGGAACTCATTACTTATTTACATCACATAAACTAGTCAAATTTTGCAGCTTTCGAAATTACTTGGATTTGTAGTGTGTGGTGTATAAGATGCAAATGTGTATCTATACTCTTCTCATTTTACCAGGATTTGGTTGTTCAAATTAATGACCCTTATTATTTCCTGTTGAAAGCAACAATCACTAATATCTCATCACTACCAACAGTTAAGCCAGTGGTATGAAGAAAGTTCCTAAATCAAATTAATGCGTACAACTAATAGTATTAGGCCGTTGGTCATTTTTGACGGGTCTAACAATAAAGAGTCGTGGTTTCACAAACCTTGACAATCGCAGACAAACACAAGTTGAAACTTACAAGCCTTACGAATGTTTGTGCTTTCTGTATATGTTACTCATGTTGAGTTCGGTAAGTGTTTATTGGCTAATGCTTTTGTAATAATATTGAAAGAATTGTTAAATATAATTTGCACTCAATAAAATATTGAAACACTCCTCCAAGCAATTTATTTATTTTATTTTATTATTGTGAGAGGTGGTGGTTGTAGATTTTTGGGGAGGTTTATGTCTTTATTGGGCCAACTAAGTCTTGTTGGACTTTGGTGATTTGGTGAGATAAAGTCCACATTCAACTAATGAACACGAAATAAAAAGTCTCCCACACTAGAGCAGGACAAAAACAATACTTTCCCACACCATCGGCAACTTTTTAACGTGCGCAGGCCATGCGCTTTCGTGTGTTAGGCACAAGTCGCGAACGCAAAGCTACTAACCATACACCATACTGGCCCACACCGAAAGGACCACGAATTATTTGGGTTATGATCCTCTTCATTTTTTTTTATAAGTTTTTTAGTAAATTAATAAAATGAAAATGATACATTTTTGTCATTTTTTTAAAAATCATATTAGGATTCGGTGGTGGTGAAGGGTTGGATACTTCATACTTGGATCGTTTATAGGTCTCAAGTGTTCTCTTTTTTAACTATGGTATCTTTAAATTTTCCGTGGGATCCTCTGCACTATTAGAATTACAAAGCAATCACTAATTCCATGTGCATGTGTCGGGCCCAGTTGGACTAGTGGTTAACACTTTAATCTTTTGAGTTTTGAGTCAGTCATGAAACTAATTTTTATCCAAAATTTAGTCATTAACTTCAGAAACTCTCCTTGGGTGCTTAAGTTGGTCTTATATATACACATTACTCAATTTTTCTTTTTTCAATTTAATGAGCACTCAATTTATCTAACCCAACACCTCTATTTGGGTGTTTAAATACATTCTACCATAAAAAATCACATCCTTACATCTTATAAATAATTCCTTAAAAACATAAACATCCAGTCATTGAAACATATATTTTATTTAACATTTTAACTTTTTAAAAGCATAATCACATATACTTAAATAAGTAACCAATGCTTATTTACTTTTTAACTATACAACCCTCCAAGTTGTATTGTTGCATAAGCACCACTTCATAAACCTTGCAATGCGAATGTTCTTAAAGTTCCTTGCCCCTCTTTTATCAAATGATGTATTATGTAAGAATCAAATATATTTTTTCTTACAAATTTAATATATATTGTCAACTAAGCTACATTTGATCCATATAATATTTCAAGTTTAATCCTTATTCTTGTGGTTTTACTTAAAAAAAAAAAAGACTTAAAATTGGAATGTTATATAAGGTATTTAAGCTATTGTTTTGACTTTTTCTTTAAAACGTTAAACTATATCAAATATTCTTTAAAAATCTTAAGAAATTATAGAGATTATTTTTTATATATAAAAGGAAAAATAACAAGAGCTTCAAAAGACTAATTTTTTTATAAGATTGTTGTTAGTTGTAAATAAATAATCGAGTCTGGTGACCAAATAAGTTCATCCCTCCGCCATGTTTAGTTATGGTCCACGTAGGATGTCAAAATGGATTAAATTCAATAGGCCCAACTCAATTAACTCACATAAATGAATTAAGTTCTGCTGTATTATTGAACCCACTAACCCACATAATTCAACTAAAGCATGCCCGACTGGCCAACAATGTGATTGGTTAGGTTGACTCGTCATGTTGAGATTTTTTTGAAAAAAAAAAATACATATATATATATATATATTGGTTTGATCCTCAAATTCTTTAAGAAAAATAGATCTAACTAATCTAAAGTTTAAATAAGTAAAATATAGTAAAAAATTATTTATACCAAAGATCAAATTTAAATATTACTGAAACAATTCAATCTTAATTTTAATACATTAATTATTAATTACTTGTGTTCAATTATTAGTTAAAATTTGAATAATTTATTATACCAGTAGCATCATTTATTAATTTGTATTTGCTTTGTGGTTGATATATATTGCAGTCATTTATGTTTTTTTATTTTCTATTTATTTATTTATTTGTTAAAAAAAATATTATTTGAAGTGCTGTAAAAAACATTATATGAATTTCTTAATGTAAAATATCTTCTGTGGAACATTCATTGGGGCAATAACAACAAGTGGAGTATTCACGTATGTTAGTGTGGAAAGTTATAAATTGTTCTCATAATAATTCAAAATGTAGTAAAAAGAGTCGAATCATAATGAGTATTACGGGGGAAGTTCGGTGCCATACTTTGTGTGATGCACACTGGATTAGGTTATATTTGAATTAGGTACTTTAACCAAATTTGATCGCTTAATAGAGGACTGTATTTGCTGCCATTAGATTTATATTTTCATAGTACTATTTGAGAATCCTATATGCCGTGTGTTTTGAAATGAAGAACTTTGTTCATGTTTCTTTTAATATGACAGGTAATGCATATGTTAGGGAGGATGTTTTTCATTAGCTACCGCCAACCAGCCGTTAACAAAGTAATGATAATTAAAAGAGTCTGGTGTAATAAGTGAATTGTTTTTGGTTAGGTTAGCTACAATATTTCCTAGACTATTTCTTAACTCAAATCAACAACTTGTACGTACAATTAGCTAGATGGGGAAATGGGAGGGACAAAATTGGGTGTGGGATCTTGTTTGGAGAAGAGAGTGCTCTATGGGAAATAATTGTGGGGCACCATAAAAACTCTCTTGTGGTCAATAATCACCAAAATATCATACAAGATGCCTAGCTTGGTGTGTAATCAACAAGAAGACTCTTGGAGGTGGCTTGCTGAAATTTCAGGGGTCTATTTTATACACTCGGCCTATAGGGTGTTGCAAGAAATGGGTTCGTTGGCACAATATGATGATGAGGACATGGATGAGTTTTTTAAGGTGGTCTGGAAGATGCAGATACCTCCAAAAGTGGCCTTCTTAATCTAGAAAATTCCATTAGACAAATTGCCCACAAAGGACAATTTGGCTCATAGTATTATTGTGGTGGTGGAAATTGCATTGAAGTTGGATCGATGCTTGGTTTCATAAGCACTTACGTGTTGCTTGATACATCAAGAGATAGTGCAATAGGTTGGGATTCAATGCGGTGGTTTGCGGGATTTTATGTTTTGATAGTTCTTTCCTTGTTATCATATCATATTTTGGTCAGGAAACATAGTCTGGGACTTACTAGTATAAAATAGACTCTTTTTCTATGCAAACGGTTGGTTAATTATCTGGTATTTATGTATCTGATTTCATAAATATTACATAACCAATGCAAGGAATTTGTGTTAAGTGTAATGGCCGTACGTTTAAAGCTTCTGTAAATGGGTTTAGGTACCCCTGCTGGTACTTATTATTCAATGATAATTTTTATTTGCTGACAAAAAAAAGTGAACTGTTTTTGCATAATAGAAGCCATGAAAGAAACGATTGTTACATAATTCATGAAGTACGTTTTTTAATTATGCTGTCCCATGTGGATATTAGTGCTCGACTTTGATGATCATGTTTCCATTAGCAATAAATTAAAAAGCTACTAGGGATTGACATAACATTGTTAATTCTTGGTGGTCACTTTTCTCGAAGATCGCTTTTAATTATATATGCATAAAATGTCTGTAAGATGATTTTGCAAAATTAATAATTTATAATTTATTTAAATAATGTGTAAATAAAAAATGCACTCATGCTTAACATAATACTATTAATTAGCTTAATTAATTATCAATGCATAATTGAATTATGCTTAATTAGCTTGTCACTGATATTTAATGGAGTAGTTTTAATTTTCTGGTCAGTAGGTGGCAACAATAAGAATCATGTGTTGATTTTAGCCGGCCGCCAATCATTCAATACGTACAATTATTATCATTTATTTATCCGACGAATGTTGCTCATTTATTTGTAATGCAAGATATAATACTAATATAAATCTTGCACGAATCTTATATTTTGATGTTTGGGCGGTTCTTTTTGCATTAATTTTGACCGATCGATCAGAAAAGCAAACGCTAGAATACAAAGGTAGGGTTGGGGAGGAACGAAGGTAAGAGGAATTGATACGTAATTGTAAGGCCAAATTTCCGTTATAATAGCTAGCTTATTGCTAGCGTGACTCCACAAATATTTACATGCATATGCATTCTTAGATAGAATAATATAAATATAATGGCGGAATTTACATCCACCACCACTAACACTAACAGTAACAGCGGTCTCAGGTTGAAAGCCAAAGTAGCCATAGTCACCGGAGGTGCCAGTGGCATCGGCGAAGCGACGGCGCGTGTGTTCGCGGAGCAAGGCGCCCGTATGGTGGTGATCGCAGACATCCAAGACGAACTGGGGAATCAGGTGGCTGCGTCCATTGGAACCCACCGGTGCACCTACATCCACTGCGACGTGGCAGATGAAGAACAAGTTCAAAACCTCGTCCAATCAACGGTCGACGCTTACGGACAAGTGGACATAATGTTCAGCAACGCTGGGATCCTTAGTCCCTCCGAACAGACGGTGCGCGAACTGGACATGTCCCAACTAGACAGGCTGTTCGCGGTCAACGTACGGGGAATGGCGGTGTGCGTGAAACACGCGGCGCGTGCGATGTTGGAGGGGCGCGTGAGGGGAAGCATAGTGTGCACGGCAAGCGTGGCTGGGAGCCACGGTGGGCCAAATGCGACGGACTACATAATGTCGAAGCACGCGGTGTTGGGGTTGATGCGTTCGGCGAGCGTGCAGCTTGCGGAACATGGCATAAGGGTGAACTGCGTCTCACCCAATGGGTTGGCAACGCCGTTGACTTGTAAACAGCGAGGGATTAGCGAGGAGGAGGGGCAAGAGGTTTACCGGAAATACGCGAGATTGCAAGGACTGGTGCTCACGCCCAAACACGTGGCAGACGCCGTGTTGTTTCTCGTCTCTGATGACTCCGCCTTTGTCACTGCCCTTGATCTTAGGGTCGACGGTGGCTTTACTTATGGCTAGTATATCAATTTCAAATTAGGTTTTGTTTGGGAGTTAAGAGAGAAAGGGAAATAAAGAGATTCAAGGGAAAGAGAGGGAAAAAATAGGGAGGAAAATGAGAGAAATTTTGAAATGGAGAATTAATAAGATATTTTTACAATTTTGTCTTTTAATTGTGATTCAATATTTTGTATTTTGGTGTTTTATTAACACTGGTTATGATAGAATAGTAATTTTATTAACACTGATTAGGGTAGAATTATAATTTTATTACTTTTCCTTCTAAAACCCCCTAAATAGAGGGGACTACAATTTGTAGGCTTTGTAAGATTTAGAGGAGTTTTATAAATCCTCATATCCTTTCCGTCAAAAATTAAAACTCTTAAATAAAGATATATCTCTATTTAACCCTTCTCTTTCTTCCCTTCTCCTCTAAAATTATTCTTCCAAACAAAACCTTAAAGATAAATGAGTAACTTCATTTTCTCCTCCCTACCATCTTTTTCTTTACATGAATATACTTATTTCATTTCATTCAAGATAGGATATAAGATAAAATTTGAAATATGACCGAACATGAGAGTTAGTATAAGACATTGAAGCTCTTGCAAATTTATGAGCAACAACATTGGCTTATATATTGACTTTTAGCAATTATTTAACATGAGCCTACAATTCGATATCTGAGTTGGTTGTAACACCTTGCTGCAGCTTTTTCACTACTGGCTTAATTGGAACTCCTAAGTATTTAAATGGGATAAGAACAAACACTTACATGTCATCTTACATTTTATTTTGTTAAATTACATTAATTATTTTTAAAATTCATTTGTTGGGATGTTTTTATATTCAAATTTTTAATTTTTAAAATTTTGTTAACAATTAAAAATATAAAATTTTAATTTCTTTATAAAAGCTAACCGGTCAGATTGTTTATCGATTATCAATTTATTGTATAATTTGAAATAGTAATAATTTTAATTAATAAATTTAGAATAGTTGTCTTCTCTTACACTTTTCCTGGGTACCAAATTCATCTCTCCAGTCT
>PYAF01003210.1:28394-86573 GCA_007407185.1 Glycine tomentella
AAAATTGTAAATTTTATATTATATCATTTATCTACATAATAAAATTTGACAATGAGATATGAAATCTGATAAATAAGATTTTAAACAATTTTTTACATAATTTTTTTATATTTGAATAAATTATTCATTAAAATAATAAATTATTATTAATATTAACACATCCGAGATCATTTATTCGTTAGTAAAAATAAAAGTTGAGTTAAAATTTGCTAATAAGTAAAAAAGTTAGGTGCAAAATTTAAAAAAAATTGAGAGTAAAAAATATAGTTATTTTAAGAAAAAAATTATGAAAGATAAATTTTATAAATTTCTTAAAAAATAGGAGGTAAAATATGTAAAATTAACTTATTAAGAATAAATTTGTTAAATTAAAAATCTAGAGATAAAAGTATAATTAAATTTAAAATGAAATAAATATTATACTGGTGATAATGTTGACTATTGGTTGTGATATTAATCCAATTTGAAATGTGTAAAAAAAATTAAAAGGCATGTATTAATATTAAATATACATATTAATTATTGAATACTGGTGGGACAAGGAGAACAATCCGAATGAGCTGGCGCCACGCTGTCAAAGGCATATTCTTAGGTTGTCACGCTCACGAGTCAACACCAAAAAGGAAGCCAAAGTGGAACCTATCCTTGCAGACAATCCAACTCTGACTCAATGCCGGATCCACAGCCGCTGCTACTCAACGATTCCGACCCAACTCAGTTTCTAAACACCCGAATCGCCTCCCTTGACGTCTTTCGCGGCCTCTCTGTTTTTGTTTCGTATCTAACTCACTCTTTCTTTCTTTCTTTGCTTTCAAGTTACCAATAAATTGTATTTTTCCTTTTCTCAGCTTATGATATTGGTGGATTATGGGGGTTCCTTCTTCCCCATCATTGCTCATGCCCCCTGGAATGGGATTCACTTGGCTGATTTCGTCTTGCCTTTTTTTCTCTTCATTGCTGGAATTTCTCTTTCCCTCGTTTATAAGGTACTACCTTCGCCTACCTATTCTTCTCAAATTAAATTTAGCAACTAGCATTCCTTCATTCAATCCTTCTCTTTTCTTTTCCTCATCAAACGTCAGAAAAGGCCTCACAGAACACAAGCTACTTGGAAAGCCTTAGCTAGAGCACTCAAACTCTTTGCTCTTGGTATTCTTCTTCAAGGTATTAATATCTTCTTACTCATCCAACACCTGTTCCTGTCACTCTACTTAAATAGCACATCATGTAATTGTATTCATTTCAGGTGGCTATTTTCACGGAGTTACTTCCTTGACTTTTGGTGTTGACATTCAAAGAATTCGGTGCCTGGGCATTTTACAGGTAACTTCATCCATATTCCATAACATAATCTCTTGTAATTTCTTCACTACTTTACTACCTCATAACTCATGGTTCACATCGCTATTTTGTTTATGCATATATATTATTTGCAGAGGATATCTATTGGATACATTGTTGCAGCTTTATGCGAGATCTGGCTTCCAGCTCCGCGGTGGAAAGAATTAGGTTTCATCAAATGTTACTACTGGCATTGGTATGGTTTTCATGTCAGTACTATTAAATTTGAGGGCTCTAATGTGTCTATATCTGATTGCCCTATTAATCAAGATTGTTTCTAAACCAAAGTCATCCTATTTGCTGCCACAGGATGTTTAAAAGTAAAACTTAACATCTCTAGCCTGGGACTTTCTAAATTCAAAAGTCCCAACCCGAAGATGTTAGTATAAAATTAAATACACTTAATTAGCAGGATTATTCCATTACACATTGAGTGAAGTCAGCAAAATATATTAATCTAGTATTACATCCAGTATATTCATATTTCTCTTGTGTAGTCCTCCTTTGCTCATAACTTTACAAATATTTTTATGCAGGTTTGTTGCAGTAGTATTGTTGGCAGTTTACTCTGGATTACTGTATGGTCTATATGTTCCAGATTGGCAGTTTGATGTATCAGCCTCTACCTCTTCATTGCCTCCTATTGGTGGTGGTGATATTTACACGGTGAGAGTAGGCTCAGCACTCCTCATTCCTCATTCTGCTATCTTTTATTTGCGTCAATTTTTTGTTTTGCATTTGTTTTTCATGCTTTTTAATGTTGAAAACTTTATGGTTAAAGGAAATTGTTTCTGTTTGCTACTCCTAGGCACTTATGGTAGTTAGGATAGAATGCACATGCTGTATTGTTCAAGTTACAGCTGAGGGGTGATTAAATATTTAGTTAATAATGCATGTAATGTTCTCAAACCAATAACAGGTGAATTGTTCAGTGAGAGGTGATCTTGGACCTGCCTGTAATTCTGCTGGAATGATTGATCGCTATATTCTTGGTCTTGGCCATCTGTATAGAAAGCCTGTTTACAGAAATCTCAAGGTATATTGTAGTTGATCCCATTTTTTTTTTCAATGATTTACAGTACAATTGACATGTTAATGCCTTGTTGATGGTCTAACATTCAGGAGTGCAATATGTCTGCTAAGGGTCAATTTTCAGATGGTTCACCTTCATGGTGTCATGCTCCTTTTGACCCAGAAGGCATTTTAAGGTAGCCAGTTTAAGCTTAAAATCCTTCATGCAGAGTTGCCTTTCTATCTGTTGCTGAACGTGCCTTAGATATTGTCAAGACAGTTTTGATTGTTAATTTGAATTAGTTATTGTGCTGTTAATGAATAAGTCAGTTTGAAATTTTAAATTAGTTTCTGATTTTGTTTTTGAATTATCAGTAGGCAATAGCAGTTCCTAAAATAATGGAGCATGATTTTTAATTCAGTTATTTAAATGAGGCTATTCAATAAAAAAGTGAGTCAACAGTTCCAAATTAAACTCACGTTCTTCTCTATTATGTTTCCTTCTCTCCTATGTTTTTATCTCAAACTAAAACCAACAATTGGTATGTAGAGCTCTCTTTTTGAGGGACCCGTGAAATGGATGTTGAATCTAGTTTCTTGCAAATTGCTCCTCCTGTCTTTGATGGGGAGAGTTATGACCTTTGGAAGGTGAAAATAAAGTCCTACATGAAGTCTTTTGATTTGTGGGATGTTGCGGAAGAGGATTATGAAGTGTCTCTACTACCTGAAAATCCCACCATGGCCCAAATAAAGCATCATAAGGAGAAAAAAAACCAAGAAGGAAAAGGCAAAGACATGCCTATTTGCTAGTGTTTCTCAGACGATGTTCATCAGGATCATGACTCTCAATTCACCCAAAGAAATTTGAGATTATTTAAAGGAATAGTATGAAGGGGATGAGCACGTTCATGGCATGCAAGTGCTAAACCTGATGAGGAAATTTGAGATGAAAAAGATGAAGGAATCCGAGACAATTAAATGGTACTCGGACAGATTGCTTGGCATCGCTAAAAAGGTTAGATTGCTAGGCACTACATTTGCAGATCCCATAATTGTTGGAAAAATTCTGGTTATAGTACCTGAGAGGTATGAAGTGTCAATAACCACTTTGGAGATTACAAAGGATATGTCCAAGATCTCTTTGACAGAGATGATACATGCCTTGCAAGCCTAGGATCAGAGAAGATTGATGAGGGAAGAATCAACAGTTGAACGAGCTTTACCAGGCAAGCACCAGAATGCGACCAAATATAAGAAAACCAAGAACTTTGATGGAACAGGATCAAGTTTAACATCAACCAATGCAAAAGGAAATAGGAAGAAATTTTATCCGCCTTGCCAACACCACGGAAAGAAAGGACATCCTCCACTCAGATGCTGGAAAAGACCTGATGCTAAGTGCAGTGAGTGTAATCAATTGGGGCATGAAGCTGTTATTTAAAAAAAAAAAAAAAAAAAGGAATCAACCACACAGTGAAGCTGCAAAGGCTGCTGATCCGGAGGAGTACCTGTTTGCTGATACATGTTTCTCTAGTATTGAATCAAGTCAAAATTGACTTATTGACAGTGGTTGTACTAACCACATGACAAATAACAAGGATTTATTCAAGGAACCGAGCAATATAAGTACATTGAAGGTTCGAGTTGGAGATGGCAAGTTCATCACTGTGAATGGAAAGGGAACTGTAGCAATATCAACCAACAGAGGTACAAAACTCATTTCTGATGTGTTGTATATTTCTGAAATTGATCAGAATTTGTTGAGTACTGAACAACTAGTTGAGAAATGTTATAAAGTATTGTTCGAAACAAAATTTGTTTGATTAAAGATGTAGAAGACAAGGATATTCTCAAAGTAAAAATGAGAGAAAAACCTTTGCTTTAAATCCATTGGAGGAGGAAAAAATTGTTTTGTCAATAAAAGAGAATATCACTGAATTGTCTCACAAAAGACAGAAAGCTTAAGAAAAGCAAGCAAATTCCAAAATAGCAGCCCCTAAGTTCCAAAGTAGTTCAACTAAAGAAAAATTTGCAGCTATTGCACAAGAGCATATAAACAAGAAGATACACTTGAGGGAGAAAGATGAAAGAATTGAGCATAATGAGAAGTGTTTGAAGTCCCTGACTAATAACCTGAAAGCTGAAAATGCCAAGGCTCGATCACATGTGAAGGAAGCAATAGTTTTTCAGCAATGTAAATCAACAGGTTGAATTTCTGAAGAAGATAGGAGTTTACAGCCTCCAAGGCAAGGAGGAGTGTTATTAAACGTGCCTTAGATCCTGTCAAGCATGATCTTTTATTCAGTTATTTAAATGTATTTAAATGAGGCTTATTCAATAAAAAAGTGAGGCAGTAGTTCCAAATTAAACTCACGTTCTCATCTATTATTTTTCCTACTCCCCTATGTTTTTTTCTCAAATTAAAACCAACACTATCTTGTGAGGTTCCGAGACCATTATGCTGTGTGCAACTGTAAGCTTCTGTTGCATATTAAAATGATCACTTTTCTGATCAGTGATCTCATGGAATATTGGAATCACAACCATACACTTCCTATTAGTAAAATAGAGCTAATAGAGTGTTGTTTAAATGAGATTAGACTCACTTGACACTTGATCTGGAAGCTTTTAGAAGATGTATCTTCTAGAAATCCCCTTTAAGCAAAGTATTCCATTAAGATTACTGACAGTATAACAAGGTCCGAGTAATATTATTTTAAATCAAATCTAGTTGATTTTTCTTTCAAACCCCTAATAAAAAAAGCACCTCCTTCTTTGATTTATGCTATAGATAACTTCACCAAATGCTTTGATATAGGAGTCCTTTGTTAGGACAGGTTCAATCACTATACTTAAGTAATTTAATCCAATTATTTTTGCAGGCATCTTTCTGTAACAAACGTTTTTTACAAAAGAGTTTTAAAGGTTTCTACTTTTTAGGAAAGGCCAAGTTGTGATGTGCTTTCAGGTGATATTCATCTATAGGCCTTTATTCTTTGTGACAGTCTTTCTTACCTGACTGACCCCAAGTTTCTGTGACTGTTATCTGTTGTACTTAATGATGGGATCACTTTATGCATTAGTTCCTTCTACTGTATTCTAGTTTCCATGGTTGTTTTCTATAGAATAAATTGTAGGTGTTGATAATGTAGTCATTATTTCCTGGTTCTCACATTCTTTTCTGATTTTTTGCTGATAGTTTGGCAAGAAAATATTCATTGAACAGCATTTTATACTGATAATCACAGTCTGTAATTCTCGTCACTTGTTCACAGCTCCATAACAGCTGCAGTTTCGTGCATAATTGGACTTCAATATGGTCACGTTCTTGCCCATCTACAGGTGAGATCATGTATCAAGTTTCCAAACCTCGATGGCCTGTAAAATTTTAGCATTTTCAAGATACAAGTTCTTTAAATCCTAACTCTATGGTCTAATAGTGCACTTCCCTTTATAGTTATTTTGGCACTGAATCATCTGCCACGCATGTACTGTAAATTGTGGCTTTAAATTTGTTTGTTGGTGTTTGGTAGAGCTAAGTCGACTGACCTTTTTCTTTTCTGTTTGCTTGTCCTGTAGGATCACAAAGGGCGCCTATACAACTGGATATGTTTTTCCCTTTCATTTTTGGCTCTTGGATTGTTCCTGGCCTTAATAGGTCCGTGCTGTAAAGTGTAAACCATCTGTGGACTTCTTCAGTTTGGGGAGACCCTACTAGAAGTTATTTACTAATAAATTGAGCATTCTCTCTTCATAATCATGATTTTTTAGTTTTCAGCAAATTAACTTCTTTCTATGTTGACTGACGCCATAGAAAAGTTTATATTGACTTTTTCTTTTTTATTTTTATTTTTTTTTGCTTTTTGCCGTTTGTTTTCAGGAATTCCTCTAAATAAATCGCTGTACACAGTCAGTTATATGCTACTAACTTCTGCAGGTTCTGGTCTCACATTCATTGCTTTATATTTTCTGGTGAGTGCTAAGTAATGTTACAAGAGAAAACTATATGGACAGAGATATTATTATATACGATTCCTGCTTTATTTATACGTGGCATTTTTCTTTCTTTGGTAAGGAACCCTGTATGACTAAATTGTAATACATTTACCCTACTGCAGGTAGATGTTTATGGTCACAGGCGTTTGACAGCGGTGTTGGAGTGGATGGGAAAACACTCCTTGAGTATATTTGTCCTTGTATCTTCAAACTTGGCCGTGATTGCTATTCAAGGATTTTATTGGACTAAACCCGAAAACAACATTGTAAGATACTGTTGCATGCTGCTTTATGCTAGAAAATGTTCTCGGTTACCCCCAACAAAAATTTGACTATAATGTACTCCTTGCAGATAAACTGGATTGTGACACGTTTTGACCACACAACATAACGTCCTCGTATTCAACTGCTGTTAGATTTCCATGCCTCGTCTTGCATGGTGTATATATTCAAAGTAAAGCGACGAAAAGAGGATCAAGATCAAGCCGTAAATGCTAATTGAATTGTATAGGTATAGGTATATACTTTCGAATTTTGCATGAATTCAACTATATCTTTTCATTACGTACTATTATTAGTGAGCCTTTAATTGCCAAATGGTTAATGGTAGTGCAATAGTGCGCACTCCCAGTCTGTTGGGCTGGGCCAGGTCGTGTTATCCTAAAAGGCTAAAACCTCATTGTCATTGAATCTTTTCATGGGTACAAAGAAAAGAAAAGAATTACACAGTTCCTTGCAACACGGCTTTCTTCTCACGCGTAGGCCTACATGTTTCGACAAACGGGAAATGCTACCATTTTTTTTTTATTTAAGAAATTTTTTTGCTTTTACTTTATTTTCCTACTTTTCTTAAATGTATATCAATAAAAAAAATTGTGCTTATATACAATACACGGATAAGATATTAGTTACAACATGTTTTGCTTCGAAGGATTCACATACTTGTAAGAGTTTAAATTTGATGCTCGACCACTGAAAAAAAAAATATTATACTTGTTTAATAATGTAATATCACATTATTAAACAACAATATATATAAAGTAGGAGTGTTCACGTGAGTAATCTTTAAACTCAATTTGACACATTGATAAAATCTACTTTAGTTTAAGGTTTTTAAGTGTTTTGGTTGAATTTAACTTATTTCATTCAAATTTATTCATGTACGGGTTAATAATACTTTTTTTATTTTTAAACCCATGAATTTAATTTTTATGTGATATTTTATTTTATTTAATGTATATATATAATTATTAAATACAAAATATTTAATGACATATTTATGATTAATTTAACAACAAATTCAAGTTGATGTCAAGGATTTTGCATCATTATATGTTGAAGTTAAAAAAAAAAAACTTGAGTATTAATTGTTTAGTAAGATAAGTTAGCGGTAGATTTGTCTAAGAGGATTATTTATTGTTACTTATAAAATACTATTCAAATAATAAATATAGTATCTTTAAAACGCGCATTTGTTTTTAATTAAAAAAATACAATGTGTTCATAATGTGTTAAAATTGGTAAGAAAAATAAATTATGTTTCTTACAATATTTAAAATAATTTTAAATGTTTAGAATTGATTGACCCAATTCAAATTAATTTATTTGTGATCAGGTTGATTTCGTTAGAGTTTAACAACAAGATCACAAAAATCCAATCCAATTTAATTTGAATAATTTTGTTAGAGTGATGCTAAACTTAATTTAACTTGACTTGTAAACACTATTAATATAAGATTGGTTTCAAATATATTTTATGCAATTTTGTATGTTGTCATTCAATTATAACATTATCATATGTATTTAAATTAACAATTTTTAATAATTATTTTAAATGTTATATCAGTGATATTTTTTAATTCATTGATAATACAACAATTTTACACTTATAACATATCAAAATCACATTTATAACATTTTATTTATCAACTTAATAGTCATTGCTTTTTAAGACAATTGTTAGCAAAAATTAGAGAGAACAACGTTAAGTAAATTAAATTGTATATTTCATCATAACAATATACAATGTAATATATGCATCTCTAAGGGAGAATAGTGTAATTCAATCTTATTTTTAAAATAATTTTCAAAATAACTTTTTTAAAACTCAATGGGATTAGCAATTTGTAAAATAATGATTAATGAATTATCATTTAGTGAGATGTTGGAATGGTTTGGTTATTAAATTTCAATTAATAATTCTGTAGTTCAAAAATTAGAAAAAATGAGAATTAATTAATTATATTATAATATAATTCAAATATAAAATTTATCTTAGTGGTCAACATTTCTAGCCACAATATTAATTAAACATTGTAAAAAAGTAAAAGGATGAAAATTATAATAAAAAAAGTTACTATATACAATAAATAAATGTTGATTACACTATATAAATGAATATATCCATAAATAGAAATATTCTGTAGAGCTCCGAGGGACAGCAATTAGCGATAGCATAGTAGCATGCAGCCCTACTACTCTCTGCCAGCTAATGTCACATGACGATGACGTCATCCTTCACATGTCCTACGGCTCATGCTCGACCCTTTCACTTTCTATTATAGTTGGAAGTCCTTTTATTAATTAGATGGAGGTATGAGTAACTGGATTAGTGGTTAAATTAAATAATATTATTTTAGTAAGAAAAATTTATTAATATTTTAAAATTTAAAATAATAATTGATAATAATTTAAAATTTGTAAAAAAAAATCTACTATTTTTAAAATTTAAAATAAAATTATAAAATTAGTCGAATCAAATTGATTTAATCAAAATCTAGTAATTTAATCGATCAAATTTGATCATTCCGAGTCAATTGTATAATCAATCCAATAATAAAATTGTCTCTAATAAGCTACCATATCCTAGTCCAATCAATTCGAGTTTCACAACATTACTTTTTTATATTTTTTCCATTCAATTTCACTAATAATAGTATAATACCATATATTTTAAATTTATTTTTAAAAATTGAATAATTTTAGTGTTGATTTATATGTTCAATGATAATAATTTAATCATTGTGAAAAATATAATAATTTATCCACTCGGGTAAAAATTTGTTTTAATAATAAATTAATCAATGTTAAATACATCTACTTATTTATAAATTTGATAGGATGCTTTGTTGGTACACACTTTATAAATTAATAATTAATATATCTAAAAATAAACTTAAATTTCTTATAGTTAAAAATCATATCATATTTTTCTAAAAATAAAGACCAAAAAGAGTGTTTATAACAATAATTTTTCTATACTTTGAAGTTTACCTTCTTAAATTTTGTTATCTATATTTTATCAATAATATCATGTAACCATTTTAGTTCACAGTATTACTGTATAAAGAAATACCAAATTATTCAAATGAAATTCGAGTCAAACTTTATCTTGAGTTCTTGATAAATTGTTTTATTTTCAATTTTAATGATCCTTTTTTATTGATTAATGATACATAAATTATTATTTTTTTATTTTAAACACTTCATTTAATACTTCTTAATTTTTATTTCTCTCTTTCTAATATATTGTAAATCTTATCACACTTATAATTTTTTTCACTTTTTTTTAATTCTTTTCTAGATATTGAATAACATGTTAAACGTCTATCAAATATTTTTTTTTGTTTTTTATTTTGATAAATGGATTCGCATTTCATGTGATTTACATTTTTCTTAAAGAATTTCACACTCTTTTTTTGTGGTCTTTTCTTTTTGAAAATCATTAAAGGTAATTTATATATACATGTTAATTTAAAATTAAATATAAATATAATTCTTTGGATGAAATATGTTTTTCTTCTCTAATTATATATCGATTTCTCTCGTCTTGAAATAAAAACTTTGATAAGTCAGGATTTCTTATCAGTCATACTATTAATATATTTGAATAATTTTTTTCTAGTAGAATATTTTATGTCTTTTTTCATTATGATAATTGTGTAGAGTTTTCTATTTTATTTTATTAATGAATAATTTTTATTAAAAATTTTGATTGATCAATTTTAGAAAGACTCTTTATTTAATCATTTTTTTTCACTCACAAAATTTAAATATGAGACTTGTTTAAAAAGATGAAACTCGATTACATTAGAATAATAACATGTCGGTTGATTATCTTATGTTTGCTTCTTTGTTTCATAATTTTTTTATTTCTTTGTGCTTTATTTATATCATCTTTATACTATGTTTGACATCATAAAAAAAAATATTGTAGAACTGTATTTAGAGTTAAAAAAATCAGTTTTATTTTTTAAACTTAAATTAATATCATATGCAATATCACATATAATTATTGTATCTCGCATATTTTATAACCTGGTATCACTTTTAATCAATAGGAAACCATTTTTCATATCATCTTTAACACTTTTTGGTGTGAAGTACAACACATTACTTGCTTTATACACCTTCGAACAAAGTAAAAAAAGTTTATGGACATAAAAGTTCAATATAACCATATAACCGAGGAATAAAGGTATTCAAACGTGACGGATATTAAATATTAAATTTAAATATATTTTTAACTACATTTTTTATTCTAATTTTTGATAAATTATATCATCAACAAATTAATTTAGTTTATTTTATCTTCTATTTTTAATAAACTTGTACGTTTTATTTTTTGTCATTTGTCCATTAATAAGAATGAAATTTGGGGATAAAACTTGCTAAAAAAATAAAATAAATAGGAGTACAATTTAATTGGCAAGCAATGCAAAAGTTGAGCGTAAAAATTGTCATAATATTAATAAAGTATCAGCGTAATACATTATTAGTAAGTCTAATATTTTTAATAAAAAAGTTAAGCCAGGTGAAGTCTTATGTAGGCTAGATTGTAGATCTGATATAAGCCTTTTCACGTATTTCCACCCTAATCAATTGTATGATACCAACCTTGTTTATTTAGTCTTGCATGAATAAAAAATAAATGAAGCGTAGATAATAGTGTCTAAAAAAATATTATTAAAAGTTGACATATTAATAGAAAATGTCATATCGTGACAAGCAATGTATTAGCGTTTTCTTAAATTAGAAAGAAGTATATAAAATTGATGGAAAAGACATAATTTTCAATGGTAAGCATCCCCAGTTAACCTTTGTGCTTATTAAAACATGGATGCCGTGGCGTTGATGGAAAAGGACAAAGCATTCAATAAGTGGGCAGTGTAGAGGACAAGTGTGACGATGGTGCTCAGTCTCACGTATAAGAATTTAGATTGAGAGAGAATACAATATGAGTAGCTTCAAAGTTAAAATAAAACTTATCCATGATTAAACCCTCCGCCAGAGCTTAATATACGTATACATGAATGAATGAATATATTAAGAAGTGCATTGCTTTTTCTTTTTCTTTTTTTGTTTCAAAGCAATAGTTGTACGTTATGAGTTATGACACGTATGACCACTGACCAGAAAACAGAAAAGGACCGGATCATCCTTTTACTCAACGGAAACTTTTTAAGTTGAAAGCCCGTTTGGTTTTCTCACGCGAGAATGAGAGTTGAGACCTAACCCTTTTCAAAGTAAATAAAGAAAAGAACAATAGTAATAAATGAGAGACAAGGAGAAATGACCGTTGTAATAGGGGTTGGGTTGGCAGGAGGGCTGGCCTACCACTGTGGTGGCTACCCATTAGATGATTAGCGATCACATGGTCAGTGGTCACGCTGTTCAACCCTGTCCTTTCCAACTCCTTAATTTTAATTCCAAAGTTGCCCTTGTCTTATCGGAACCTCTCTGCATAAAAAAGCATCAGCCATTCTCCCAACTCCTACACTCTCATTCCGTCTGCTGTTCCCACAAGAGAGAGAGAGAATGTCCAAGGAAGTGAGCCAAGAGGGGCAGCAGAGGAAGGACTACGTAGACCCTCCGCCAGCCCCCCTCATCGACCTGGCCGAGATTAAGCTCTGGTCCTTCTACAGAGCCCTCATCGCCGAGTTTATCGCCACTCTCCTCTTCCTCTACGTCACCGTCGCCACCGTCATTGGCCACAAGAAACAGACCGGCCCATGCGACGGCGTTGGCCTTCTCGGCATCTCATGGGCCTTCGGTGGCATGATCTTTGTCCTCGTCTACTGCACCGCCGGCATTTCCGGTAACCCTAGCCCGCACCCCTTGGCTTCCACATTTCTTCTTTATTTATTACTTACTTTTTTGTTTTGCCGCTTCAACAACATAACACAGGTGGACACATCAACCCTGCTGTGACTTTTGGCCTTTTCCTGGCCCGTAAGGTGTCTCTCATTCGTGCCGTGTTCTACATGGTAGCACAGTGTCTTGGTGCCATCTGCGGTGTTGGGTTGGTGAAGGCCTTCATGAAGCACTCCTACAACTCCCTCGGCGGCGGTGCTAACTCCGTCAGTGCTGGCTACAACATTGGCAGTGCTCTTGGTGCTGAGATTATCGGCACTTTCGTCCTTGTGTACACCGTTTTCTCAGCTACCGACCCCAAGAGAAGCGCTCGTGACTCCCATATCCCCGTATGTTTCTTTTCTTATACTCATGTTTATTGTGGTTGCTAGTAAATCAAATCAAATCAAATGGCGTTAATTTTTGCAGGTGTTGGCCCCATTGCCCATTGGGTTTGCCGTTTTCATGGTTCACTTGGCCACCATTCCCATCACTGGTACCGGGATTAACCCAGCAAGGAGCTTCGGTGCTGCTGTTATCTACAACAATGGCAAAGTTTGGGATGACCATGTATGCATCTATTGTTTACCTCTGACTCGTATCATTCTTTTATTTCATTTATTAAATAAATGTGTTTGGTTGCAGTGGATATTCTGGGTTGGACCATTCGTGGGAGCGTTGGCGGCGGCGGCATACCACCAGTACATCCTGAGAGCAGCGGCTATTAAGGCCTTAGGGTCGTTCAGGAGCAACCCTACCAACTAGTTACTTCATCCATAGCAGACCCTTTATTTTGTGTTTGCATTCTATGTGTGTGTATCCGTTTGATGTAGAAGAACCATCCATGATGATGACCATTCGTCTTTTCTTATGTAATTTTCTATTTATTTATTTCTTAATTTGCTTTTGTTTGTATCAGAGATCATTATGATCATTCATGACCGTTATTTACATTATTATTTTTATTATATTCTACTTACCCGGTGTATGTGGATTCTCGTTCCTTCATGACCCTGCTGCGTCTTCTTCTTCTTCTTCTTCTTTTGTTGTTCCTTCCTTATATCTGCTCTAGGGGCTCCCCTTGCATGTCTCATTTGTCGGTTCACACTTCAAACATAAATTCCCCTGAACACAATGCCACAGCACAGGGTTTATCCTTGTTGTTAACTTTTTTCCCTTAGCGTCAATTATGCCAAGAACTTTTTCACTTACTATTTACACAAATTTTCAACGTTTTATACAATTAGTTTGTACAAAACGATATGAATCTATCTTCTTCCCTTCTCATGCACTACTATATTTTTTTATATCTAAAAGGAATTAAGTGATTTCATCGTAAAAACAATACGTCGAGAGAGTCTTAGAGAAATGTATAAGTATAATTGATGCGACCTTCAAGTAAAAATAAAACTAGATTTTAAATCAAATGTAACATGGCAAAACTTCAGCATTTTCCCGATGAATCAAGATAGGGTTTGTGTTTACATGCAATCAAGAATCCAAAGCAATTAGACGACTAATAAAGACTTAAAGAGCATTTTTATTTTTAATGGATACAGTTTAAGCAACTCACTTTTGAGATAAGTTTCTTATCTTCAATTAATTGGTTACTATAATTTCACATATAATGTTTAAACAGTTCATACACATCTGACTCTAATATATTTAAGTAACCCTTAAATGACTCACTTTTATACTTATTTATTCCCAATTAAAATTTATTTCAATTATGAAAAGTAATAAGAGAATGCAAACAAAACATCAACTAAAAACAAGAAGAACTCACAATGTAAACCATACCATAGTCTTTAAATAATTTGATCTGACAACCTTCTTAGCTTGTCATTAGAGAAATGTGTTAGCTAGAATAATGGTTTGAACTTAGATGGCATAATGAATGTGACATCGGGGGGGTAGAAAGTGGTTAAAGAGTGGAGTGGGGCAGAGATGGCATTTTGGGGGGTGGCACATCTGGCTCTTTAGGAAAAGTATGCTAGAAATTGCGACACATAGCAAAGGGTTCACGGCTTTCGAAAGAGTGGGACTGATACCCAACCAATGGCCTAAACCCAACAAAAAGTGATAAAGCTGAAAACCTTGAAGAAATAGCCAAGCCTTGGCCAACTATGATCACGTGGCTCCAAGGGCAAGGGTGGTGGCACTGGCACGGGCACGGCATGTTGTTAGTTTGGGTAGGAACCGTTTCCGCTTTCGCAACAGAGGGATAAAATACTAGCCAATAAAACAGAGAATTTATTTATTTAAATTTTTTTGTTGAAATAAATAATTTTCTGTTTTTTAACGTGCTTATTTATATTTTTTATTTTAAAAACAATAACTTTTTATTTATTTTATTTTCTTCTGAAAAAATACTCATTTTAAAGTTATTTTTTTAAAATCTAAACAAATTGACTCATAATTGTACTATCTCCAAAATAACTACTAACTAATTCATTATTTAGGGATACTATTCAATAATTTTAAGAAAATAATCATATTTTTACTAAAGTCACAACAAATTTTGTAGACAAATTTGCAAGAAAATGAAAAACAAAATCATAAAATTGTAAATACTTAAAATTGTAGTGTATTAACATAAAATTGTTATAACAAATAATAATAAATTACTAAAGACTACTTTGAATGAAAGTGTTGATATGTTTATTCAATGACTTAAAATTATTAATAATTGAAAAATAAACAACTTTTAAAAATTTAATAATACTGTAGAAATTTTTATTGAGAATTTTTTTTTTGAGGTAAGAACAACTTAAATATATAGATAATTTTTAATATATATAATCCTTCGTAGTCTACAACGGTTTGGCCACAATATATGTTAGGTACATAATAATATAATATGTGTGTGCTTCATTATGACGTTAAGTATATTTTGCATTATTATGATTTAGTTTTTTTTTTTTTTTTAATAGTAAACCTGTGTAGAATAACATATTTCAGTGACAAATAGTAAAAAGTTTGGCGGCCATGGCCCCCTCCCGCCCCAAAGAAGCTCTCGATGCTAATACTATTAACAAGTCAATAAATAAATCTATATACACATGAAATAGACGAATATTTCATTAATAAAATTAGAATAAATTAAGTGTATAAAAAATAAATCTTTCCCATAATAAGTAACGTTTAAGAAAAAAAGGTCTCAAAATAGAATAAGTATTACTTTAGTTTTTCAATTGTAACGTTAATTACTTTTTTTTAATAATATCTCTAATAATTATCATTTTTTCTTTTTAGTATAATATTAATAATATGATTAGTTTTGTAAAAATTTTACTCTTTATATTTATTAACTTTTTTATCTGTAAAGAAATTTAGGATGACACTTATTAGAAGCTATAAATTATATTAATAAAAAAAGTAAGGATATGTTATTAATTTCATTAAAAAACCCATCTTAGGCAAATTCACTACATGGTAGAGATGACAGACAGTAATTTTTTTTATTGAAAAGGCCTAATTAAGAAAATAAAATGAAAAAAAACTTTATTTTATAAATTTTATATTTTAATTATAATATAATAATAAATTATACTTATAATATCATATTTAATTTTTGTTTAGAAAGATGAGAAATATTAATAATAAACTCTTTAGTTTTTATTATTAATTGAAATTTATACAAAAATATAAAATAAAGTGGATCTCTCTTTTTATTGAATTTTTTTTATAAATTTTAATAAATAATAAAATACATGTCAGAGTATCTCTAATAATAAAAAAGTTATTTAACTCACTTTTAACAGATCTTTCAATATGAATTCATTAACATCGATTGATGGCAGAAGATTTAGATAATTCATATAAAATCTTAAATTCTAACTTCAATATCATTATTTTTTTTACAACTTCGATGTCACTGTTAGAAAAGAAAAAATCCTTCAATTTAGAACTTTTAAGTTTTAACAACTTTTATTAAGAATCCATAAACAACTCTAAATTTTTTTGCAATGATGTTTTCGGGGGACCACTTAATATATGTGAGGTATAAATCACAGTGTCCTCCGAACGGTCAAACCAGACTTCACAGTAGTCCCGCGCTTTTTATATATCTGTAGGTTCTTTTACAGGGTAAAATAGTAGGGTATTTTTAATTTGGTTTCTAAAAATTTAAATCAAATTAAAAGATATTAAATGTATTAGGATTCAACTAAACATATGAGTTAACAGGTCAATGTATGATAGTAGGAACAAAGTCATATAATGACTAATTTAATAAGTTTTACAATATGTAAACTCAAAAAAAAAAAATATATATATATATATATATATATATATATATATATATCTTTTATAGTTGCATGTCCAAGACCTGGTCATTCGACTAGTTTATCCAATAATTTGATGACACGCAACGTGCGATCAACCAAGAGAAGAGGGTATAATCACGAGACTTACGAGGAAAACAAAAACTTCTCAAAGGTTAAAGTTTATGAACTTTTCTTAAACTGAGTACGTATTTGCACTTTGTGATAACTAATTACAGTACCACCCTGTAATAAAATGCATAAAATTTACAGGAATAAAAAATGTGTATACATTTAGAATAAAGCAAAACACAAAAATGCATAAAATTTACAAGAATAAAATGTGTATACAGTCAGCTGAGATACAAGTTTCCAACTGATGATCAACAACACTATCAAGCAAATAATTAAAGTCCAAATCCAATGAAGAGGGTGCATATTTCTCTACCGTACGTAAGTGATTAGTATGTGTTCGTATAATATCTAAAAGTAGAAAATATTGCTCCGCGCATGCATTTATTCAGTAAGCTAGCTAGCTATTCTATTTTTAAGCATTACAACTTATTAACGAATTTGCTGAACAGTTATAATAGTTCGTCTAGCAAAGATTTGATATGCAAATTATCAACCTTGGAGTTGATGGATAGCATGCTTTTGTTGAGTTCTTCTGACTCGAGCTCGAGCTGGCTCAAACGACCTCTGATCTCAGGAATTCGTGTTTTAATATTAGCAACCTCTTGTTCTTTCTGAGCCAAACTTTCCAGCTCTGATTCTAACTTTTCTTTCAATGACTCCACTTGGCGACCAGAGTTATCCTTTTGTGATTCTACCTCCTGGTGCCTATTAATGAGTTCAATATCCTGAGCTAGTTCATCGAGGGCGCTACGCAACCAAGCCACACCAAGTTTAGCAGATTCTACATCCTTAAGAATAGCCAACAATTCTTTGACTTTGGACTTGCTTAATTGCATTATTGAGGAGGAATTATGTAACTCTTGCACCACAAAGCATACACACTCCATGTAATATGAGCGCATAGCAACTGATTCCAATTGACAGCTTGCTCCTATGTCCCCATACTTGTCAAGGATAGATTGCAAGATGGAAGCAAAAGTTTCTTTTATTTTATATCTTCCAACTTGAAGACGGGCTTCAGAACTGATCACAGACTCAGTCTCTCCTTCATCAACGTGGGTGAATATTGGAACAACATTATGAGATGCAATTTTGTCCTCACGATGATCTGTTGGCATTGGGTTGGCAATGTGCTCACCATCCTTAATTGGTTGGTCTTTGTGATTGACAGGCTGCAAAAGAAACACATATATATATGCATGCAAGACATGAGATGAGTTTGTGTCACTATTAGTTAGCTCAAAATTAAATTACAAGCATATATGCATGACATGAGACACAAGAGTGACCACTACCTACCTTTACAGCTTGGATATGTGTCTGAGGAGAAACGTGCTCATTGTTTTCTGTCTCCACCTTTTTCTTCTCAGAATACTGTGATATTGGTGATGAAACATCAGATAGGTAAATTGCCCCAACTTTTGAGGCAGGAACACTGTCAAGAACAGGGGGTTCTGGTTTCGAACCTAACTTCTTTTTCTTGACGAGCTTCATAGGAGGAGGAGCACCTGCAATTAGAATTAATGGACTGTGTCAATGGATGGTTAAATTTATTTTCAATCTGCTAAAATATTTGTGTGCTTTTAAATTTTGAAAACCAGTTTATTACTTACTAATGGCACATCAATTATTTTGAAAGTGTAATATATGAAAATTAAAATTAATAAAAATATTTTTAGAGAACCAAAATAAAATTAGATCCTTTTTATGTGAGTTAAAATATATTTAAACCTTTTTATATGATTCGTCGTACGAAAAATTATCAGAAAAACCTTGCTACATTAGTCATCATTTGAAGTATACGCTTGTGGCGTGGACAGTGACTTCATATTTGTGAACTCATCGATAGTTCACATATTAGTCAAACAAAACATGAATGCATAGAATGTTTTGTCAAATAAAACTAATTCATAGTTAATTAGTCAAACAAAATGGCAACAAATTAACTAATGGAAAGATACCTAACTTTATTCTCATTCAGTTAATCGATCGGATCCATTTCAAAATAAAATTAATAAAGAGGAATCTTGGTACTATTCTTTTTAACATAACCTTGTTAACACACATTTTACTGTCAATTGATATTTATTAAAAATTACAAAATTAGAAAAAATAGACACTAAATGAGTTATAAGACTCATCAAAATTTGTGATTTTTTGATAAATTTAAATTAATAATAAAAAGTGTGTTACTAGTATTTTAGTTAATTAATTAATTAATCCAGTTATACACAATTTTAAGTTAAATCACAGATGTTGTTTTGCATGACATAATTTAAATGAGAGGACGAATATTCAATACAACAGTGAAAATTAGAAAAATCTCGAGTTTGACACTGACCTCATGACTACTGATTTACTAATTCTTCAAAATCCCACTAATTTCTTGTGATTCTATATTATAAAGAATTAAATGTTATGATCATTTTATTTTTATTTTAAAATTGAAATATTTAGTTCTCTTACTCTAAAAAATATATAATTTTAATCCTTTTATTTTAAATTAAATATATTTTAGTCTTTCTATTTTAAAAAAATTACAATTTTATCAAATTCTAAATTTTGTCTATATATTTTTTCTTTTGGTTCAATTGAATTTTAAACATAATATATTTATTTAAGATATCATCAAGAAATAAAATATAAACAAAATTTAAAATTAAACCAAAATTTAAAATTTTCTAAAATATAGAAATCAATATTATGAATTTTCAAATCAAAATTATAATTTTTAAAAAAATAAAAGGACAAAATATTTCAATTTTAAAATAAAAAATCAAAATTACGGATTAAATAAGATAGAGGAAACAAAATTACGTTTAAGTCTAAACCTATTATGAACTATGAACATAGATTGGAAGAGAAATATGAATTGAGAGAGAGAGAGAGACTAATAAAATGGTTCGAGATAAAGAGAGAGAAAGAGGGTACCTACCCGAATCTGATAATCTTTTGTAACAATTGTCATCACACTCATGGTAAGGATTAGATGCTTTAGGACAAGCTGGGTACGTTCGTTTTTGGTTATTTATCTTTTTTGCAAGCTGAGCATCTGTCACAGTACTTGGGCGATAACCTTAAAAGTTTAGAGAGAAATATATATCATGAACAGAGCATGGGGGAGAAAAGCAGAAGATGCATGGAAAAAAAAAAAAAACAAATTAATTAACCTGAAGTCTTGTTGTTTTTTTTTGTCTTGGTGGTTTGGGAGCAAGCTTGGGTACATTGATGGTAAGGATTAGAAAGATTTACACAGCTGGGAGCCATATTCTGCTTCAAATCCTTGACTGACGAAGTTGTCGTAAAAACAATAGCAAGGGATAAACTCAACTATTAAGGCAACAGCCAATGAATCGGAAATGAAGGAAGCGTCCATTCGTTATATTGCCATTGGCCGACTGCAAACTTTTTGACAGTTTCTTTGACCAAACTAAATTACATAATCAACCTTTTGAATATTTTCTATTTTTATTTTAATAAAATATACCTATATATTGTGTCAAAGTCTTGTCTTCTAGACACTCTCGTCGCGCGCCAACAACGACCATTTTTTTAGCCTTAATTTCTCGTTTAGGCATCGGGCGTGATTAAAAAATATAGTTGCCATAAAAACAGTTTAGCTGTATAAACTTAAAAAGACAAATGCTAACTATAAAGTGTTTTAGGATGTTGATTAAAAAACTCATAGTAGATTTTCATTAATTAAATTAGGTAAAACTATATTTTTTTCTCCTCTTAATTTCTTAGTCAACTTTCTTAGAAAACTAGTTAACAAAACCCTAAATTTAATATGAAGCATGATACCTGTTTTGAATACTTTATTTGTATTTCTCATTTTTTTTTATCATATCATATCATACATCATATTTATATTTTTCTCTCTTTTCTCTTTCACAAGGTGTTAACTAACATTTGGAGTGTTTAAATATATTTTTCCATTTAATAATAGAGAGTTATATCATCATATTTTAAAAAAAATATTTTGGAGATACAATACCAGTAAATCGTATTGAGATTTTTTTGCTGAATCTAAATCGTATTAGGACTATCCTAACTGTTAAAGATTTATTGTGTCCACAATGAATTTCTCATTTATGTGTGTGAATGATTTTTTTTTTTTTGTCTGTGCGAAAATTATTTAAAACAAAAGTTAACTAGTATTTTAAGGATTTCAATTGAACAAATTTGTTATTTCATACAAGACTTTTTGTTTCTCGATCTTCCATTTTCTTTCCACGTGTGTAGAGATATTTTTATGTGACTCGCCATTTTTCTCTCCTAAATCAAATGGGAGAAAATTCACTTTTCTTTACATTTTCTTTAATTTCTTCCACTTTTATTTATTTATATTTCTACACCAGGATCGTAGTGTGTGAACTGTGAAAGCAATAGATACGAATGAGAAAGATGCTTCAAAAAGAAAATCCATCCTGAATTTACAAACTAAACAACGAAATGGTTACGTAACGATAGCATAGCGGTTATACTTGTTTTTTTTTTTTATCTTGGTTAGTCAAGCGAATCCCGGCTCGGTAATTAGCCTTTCCCTCTGCAGATTTTTCAGCAAAAAAGAAAAGGAAGAAAAAACCAGCAATGGGGTAAAGTTGGGATGAACACATCAAAGACGGACAAAGTGTTGGAAAGTGGAAACTAGGGTGTTCATGGGTCAAGCATAAATTTGAATCAATCTGAATTAATCCAAATAATTTAAGTTAGATCATTTATATATTTGGGTCAAAACTAGATGAACTGATCAAAATCGTTCATGTACAAGTTAAGTCACGAGTTTAGATTTATAAATCCGTTGACCCGATCCATGAACCGGTAATAATAATATATATTTTATTATATATATTAAAAATTAAAATTAAAAAAAATAATTTGACAATAAAAAAAATGTGTGGACCTAATGAAGGCCAATCCATAATCATCTAATATGGTGTTGAGAAGAACATGAACATGATGAAAAAATTGAAAGACCTCATTCACAAACTGATTCAACAATATGTACTAGAGCATCTCATTTCTCATTCTAGTAGCAATTTGGCTAATTCTAGCACATTGGTTTCAAACATGGTCTCACAACATAATGATGACAAAGGTGATAAGGATGATGATTGGGATGATGAATTTAGAATGAAAATTAAGAAAAAACAGGGTGAGGTGTAAAAAAATAAGTTAGATAGGTATTTGGATGATGATGTTGAAGATGATCACTCTGAGTTTGACATTTTGAATTGGTGAAAATTGAAGGCGTCCAAATATTATATTCTTTCTTGTATATAGCTAGAGATATATTGATCATTCATGTATCTAATGTATTATCTGAGTCTTTAGTACAGGGGTAGAATTATGAATTCATTTCGTAGTTCCTTGAGTTGTAATACTATTGAAGCTCTCATTTGTGCCCAAATTGGTTTAGATTTACTAAGCAAAATGTTAATGACTTGCAAGTTGAAATAAATGAAGTGAAAAAGATTGAGTCAGGTGTGTAATTCTTTATTTCATTTTTATATTTGTATAAAATATCAATTAATTTTTGTGCTAACAGGGTTGTGTTTAAATTTTTAGAATTGTTTGGTTTGACTTTAAATACTAATAATATTTGGTCTCCAAGTGTTAAAACTGCAAGTGTTGAAACTTCTTAATGTATTACTTTCAGGTATATTATTATTTGTTTCGCCTTTTTTTTCATATTTTGTTTACCATGTTTATAATATTAATGAATTATATTTTGTTCATTTGTTTATTTTAGCAAATTTGGTTGCAACAAATTTGGTTATAACAAAGCTTAGTTTGTAAGAAATAGTTGTGATCCAGACTATTATAGTAAATATTGTTAAAAAATCTTTTGTTTTAATTTATATTATATGTCTATTTTAGAATATTATGTTGATGGTATTAAATGAATCAATTTTACTACTTTTATATATTTGATAATATTGTGTTAATTGTATTGGATATTTGAAAGAATCATGATATAAAATAGTAGTTTTAAGAAAAAAAATTAAATGAGAAACCATTTGATCAAAACTGAACTAAACCGTTCCTGAACGGGTTGGATTGAGTTTCAATTTATTTTTCTTCTAAAAATCAAACCAAACGATTAAATTTGATTAGGTTGGATCATAAATTTAATCAAAATTGATCTGAATCAACCTACAAATATCCTTAGTGGAAATATGGTGAAGATCACAAAAAATAACTTATGGACACGTGTAAGTTGAATAATTGTTATTTAAATGTGTTTTTTCAATCACCCTTCAATGGATGTTCTGCCCATTAAGCTTTTACTAACCATAAGTAGTTTATATATATCTACTTGCTTTATGCAAGGATGTTCCCAAAATCAATGTGTCCTACTCCATAAATTTGGTCATTGTCTCATGGAAATGTAATTATGATCTTGTTTACTAATAATAGTTAATATATTTTAAACCTTTTTTTTCTTTAAAACCCTTCAATAAATTATATAAAGAAAACAAATATAAAACATTTTTTTTATTTCATGTAATGAACCATGAGTTTACGACGTCATCTTCAAATATCGTAGATATGGTGCTAATGATTTTTTTTTATCGATAAAAGTTAATCGTTAATTTTTATTAATAAAAATAGGGGCTGTGAGATTATTTTTATACCAAAACCTGTTTTGTCTATGCAAACAAAATTATATTTCTTTAATAAGTTACTTATATTTAGACACCTTTATTTATCATTGGAATTGAGATACATGTTATATTGGATTGTTTAAAATTAAATTTTGATTATTTTTATAATTAATCGTTGCTTGAGTAGAAAAAATATTTTTATCATTTAAGGATTTTTTAAATTATATAATCAAAACAAAATATATATAAATTACTTAATTATAATATGATATTGTAAGAACCAATTAAATGAGATCTTAAATTGCTTCTATTGAAAATAGACATTAATTTTGTTAGTCAACATATTAATAAAAAATACTTCTCAAAATAATTTCATTTAAAATAATTTCTAAACAATACTATTATTTATGGATGTAAAATTCTTTCAAAATCGTTGTTGTTTTGGTAGTGACTTCTGCCTCAGAGATACGTGTCAATTCGTAAGTGCACTATCAGTAAATTACCCCTTTCTTGCCCAAGTGAGTGAAGGAGAGGCGATTGTTTGGCTTCGAGACTTGGACGTGGAGGATGCTATTATAGAAATGGGCTGTTAAGAGGTTGTGAATAGTGATCATTATGAATGTGGAGAAATGATAGGTGTCATATGCTGCTTCAACAATTACCAAACTTTAGAGTTTATTTTGTAAGAAGGCTAATGAATACTTTGGCTAGTGTTGCTACTTCCTACCATGCTCACCCTTTTTATTCCACTTTGCCTGCTTGTATTTTTCATTAAATTAAATTTCCTTAGAAATAATAGAACTGTGTTGCTATTGAAAAAATACAAAACTACGTAAGATGTTTTTCTAATATTTTTTTAACATTAGAAAATAAAATATTTTTTAACATATTCAAACCTTTTTTTTATGTAGTAAATAAAAGAATCCTAAAACCTATATAAATTCACAATTTTTTCGTTTAAAAAATAAAGAAGAAACATAGTCGGTGCATGAATAAAAAAACGAAAAGTATTTATTTAAACGGGTTTTTGTCGTTCACGCATTACACAAATAAACGAGTAAAGAAAAGAAAAGAAAATAAAGAAAAACTCCTCCGAAGTCCGAAGGAAGAAAGAGATTGAGAAAACCTAGATGGATCAAGAACAAGAATTTCTTCCGTTTGGCCAATGCGATGTGATCGTAGTTGCGCACTTGTGGTAGAACCAAATCCTCTCTTTACTCCGATTTCGTTACCTTCCCCGTCGTCTCGCGGTTGCCGGCGGCACTTCCCTCGTCATCGCCGCCGCGTAGTTGTTGGCATCGCAACCCTAATCATCGTCCATAGTGAAATCTGAGATTCGCGATGGAGTTGGCACAACTAGAAGCATTGTGTGAGAGGCTGTATAATTCGCAGGACTCGGTGGAACGTGCTCACGCGGAGAACACACTGAAATGCTTCTCCATGAACACTGAATACATTTCCCAATGCCAATACATTCTTGATCATGCCTTGACACCCTATGCTTTGATGCTGGCTAGTTCCAGTTTGTTGAAACAAGTCACCGAACATAGCCTTGCCATGAAGCTTCGCCTTGATATATGTATTATTATTTCTCTTCATTTCTCTCTTCGGTGACTCAAAATGCTGGAATTCATAGAACTATTTTTAATGCATGTCAGGGACGTACCTTATCAACTACCTAGCGACCAGAGGACCCGAGTTACAGCCATTTGTCGCTGCTTCTTTGATTCAACTTTTGTGTCGAGTCACAAAGTTCGGATGGTTTGATGATAATCGATTCAGGGACCTGGTTAAAGAATCCATGAACTTCTTGAGTCAGGTGATTAAAAGTAATTGTTTAATTTGTATGCAATGCGTTCTTTTACATCCAAGAATGATTTACCGGACCCGAATTAAACAAAGGCATAAGTGTTTGTTGGCATTACGTTAGAGCCATTTCCTATCAAATGCTGTTCAATAGAAAAAAATTATAGCAGTCCTACATACTTTGGTAATATAATTAATATTTTCATCACGATCCTTGACATTGCTGGCAAATGCGGCCACAATTATGGTCACAGTAAGTCTAAAAACCTTGATGCTATGGCTAAAATTGCGTCGGGTACCATTTTTTAAAACCATGAATATAGTTTATCCTCTTTTGCACAGCAGTCAATTGAAGGTTTTATATCTCTTGAACTAAAAAAAGGTTTGTCTCAATTTACTTGAAGTAGTAAACCTGGATTGCACTTCTGATTTCTTCACCTTCTCAGACATGTATTGATTGTGCAACTAAGCTATTATTCTTTATGTTGTGATCTATTAATTTTATCACTTTTAGTAGTTGCTTTGGTTTCTGCAACTTTTTCATAAATCCTATTAGGTTAACCGGACACCAGTATTTAATGTGAAGTTGTTGCCTTACACACCATCTCAATTGTTAGATTTATGTTTCTGGGACATATTGCTCATAACATATTTTTCCAATCCAGGCAACGCCGGGTCATTATGCCATTGGTTTGAAGATCCTAAGTCAGCTTATCTCTGAGATGAATCAGGTTAGAATTTAATGCGTGCTACTTCAATATGTTTGGTGCTGGTGTGTAGTGTGGACTTTACAAAATACTGTTGGCAGACAAGCAGATTTATCATATTGAGTGGATCTGTGCTTGTCTGTGTTTGTTCATGGAGTCCGTCCAATGATATGGAATCAAACAGTAAAAATGAGGGTTGTGGCATAATAACAGGAGGGTTTACTGTTCAAAAAAGTTATGTTAAAAAACAGAAAAAAGATTCCTTGATACACCACATCGAGATTTCAAGTAATCAGTTGAGTTAGCTGTCTTAATGTTCCTAATTTTCTGCTTTTTGTATGTACTTTGTGAGTTAGTAGAGTATTCATATTCATATTCTTAGATTTTATAGTATTCTTGTGCTGCTTTTTATTGAAAACGATTTGCTTGTCACTGATGGTATCTTTTTTGTTTATAACAATATGAAATTTTATCTAAGTGATATTTGAATTGAGTGTAACTGTAAGTAAGACTCTTTGAAGTTCGTGGAAGTATTTGTATCTTTGGTTGTGGAAATTTTCGGAAGATTTCTGTATCACTCTTGGAATTTTCGGATGATTTCTGTATCACTCTTCTTAGATTTTATAGTATTTTTGTGCTGCTTTTTATTGAAAACGATTTGCTTGTCACTGATGATATCTTTTTTATTTATAACAATATGAAATTTTATCTAAGTGATATTTAAATGAGTGTAACTGTAAGTAAGAGCCTTTGAAGTTCGTGGAAGTATTTGTGTCTTTGGTTGGGGAAATTTTCGGAAGATTTCTGTATCACTCTTGGAATTTCTGGGATATAGGATTTTTTTTCCTTGTTTTTGTTAATTTTTTTTCCTTCTTAGGTGTGCTGATATAATGGTTCACTATGTTGTCAAGATCGCTGGATAGGTCATGAGGTTGCACGATTTAACGATCTCACACCCTTGTCCTGAGCTGGATCATGCATGGAATTTTTTTGCCTGGGTGAGATCACAGCGAGATTGGAGCAAAATTGTCATATCAGATATTTTCATGATCCAGCAAGTTGGGTTTTCGGGTCGGGCGACCCAGTTTTCCCAAACCCCTTTTACACCCCCCCTTTTGTGCCCTAAAATGCCTTTTCTGCTCCCTATTCTCTGTCAAACATTCTCGAGTTTTAAACACACCTTTTCACACACCCGTGTCCTATTCTCTCTCCCTCTCTTGTTCTGAAGAACTATGATCTGAATTGTTGAGTGCCCTGTGCCTCTGTGGGCCATCTCTCTCATTTCTTTTGCATATCATCCCTCAACCCTCTTTGCTGTCTTACAGCTTCCTTGCGGCCTTCATAGCTTCCACTGCGACTTATTTGAACTTTAATAATTTTCTCAAATAGATTATGTCGGTACTCACGTTTTTCTGTGTTCCATGTACAGTACTATTGTTTTTAATACAAGTACTGTGATCTTTTTTTGTGTCTAGGATCCTAAAATATCTTTGCTTTAATGTTGTCATTTGTAATTTTTTTTATCATACTCTCTCTCTCTATATATATGGGTGTGGGTGTGTGTGCGCGTGCGTGTATTTATGTGTGTGTATGTGTGTGTGTGTGTATGTATGTATGTATGTATATATTTATATTTTGTAGGACCTTACGGTTCTACATCTTATGATCTTCCAACCCCCCTCCTGATCCTAAGTAGGATCTCTGTCTTAACAACATTGGGCATCTGTATGAGTGTTTTTTGAGGGATAGAGCTACGAGACTGGCTAAATTTTCTAATTAATACTTTTTGTTTTTATTGTACTTTTTTCGAGTTATGAGTTTTCATATTGTCACTGGGGGAAATTTCTAATTAATACTTTTTGTTGTTATTGCACTTTTATGAGTTTTCATATTGTCACGTATTCATTAACGAGTTTAAAGCACTGTTAATGTGTCAACATATGCTTCGTGAGGTCATCATTGAAATTTGTGATAACCTCATTCCAAAGGTTTATGCAATTCACATAATTGTGTTGGTTGCTGATGCTTTTTGATAGGTTTGTGTTAATAAATAATAATTAAAAAACCTGATTTGGCAAACCTTTTTCAAAATTACTTTTATACATTTGTTATTGTGCTTAGTTCTCTTCGTATTTCTTAAATCCTTCCTCAGGCCAATGCTGGTATGCCTGCAACAAATCATCGAAGGGTTGCTTGCTCGTTTAGGGACCAATATCTTTTTCAGATATTTCAGATATCTTTAACATCATTGGGTCAACTGAAGAATGATGGTAAAATGGGTATACTCTTGCTTAAAATTTTGTCCCTCTTTAGTACCGGGTTTCTTACCTTTTGCTCTCATAATTTTGAGCATTGAGATTATATACTTTGCAGTTGTCAATCAATTGCAAGAATTGGCACTTGCTCTCTCTTTGAAATGCTTATCATTTGATTTTGTGGGGACTTCTGTTGATGAAAGTTCAGACGAGTTTGGCACAGTTCAGGTATCTGCTTGTTTTATTTTTATTTAAAATTTTAATTTTTGCAAAATCCTACATGAATTCCTTCAATGTTGGTTCATGTTCATTTACTATCTTGGAATATGGTGGTTTGCAGATTCCATCACCTTGGAAACCTGTTTTGGAGGATTCTTCAACACTACAAATATTTTTTGATTACTATGCCATTACAAAGCCCCCTCTTTCAAAGGAGGTCTGTACATGCATTTGTTTCTATGATTGTATTTTTAATGTTTAGACCTTGAAGTTCACTAATTAACCACTAAAATTTGAATCCTTTTTAGTTCTTGGGAAATTGTCTACTACTTACATTGATTATAGCCCCCTTTATTTAAATATATATCAAGTGAGACCGTTATCTTAACATGAATGATCAAATTTGGTTATAGCTACTCCTTTAACTTAAAATAATTTTTTGTGTATATCAGTGTCAAAGTTTAGTGTTAACATATCAAGGGCATATATTATGTATGTAATGCCATTTTATTTCATACTTTTCTGGGGTTTATTTAATTTTCTGCTCATTCAAAGAATTTTGTCAACCATCAATGTTCATTAGTTTTCTTCTTTTGTGCCTATTTGTCGGTTTTATCCTGCCACTTGTTAGACTTTGAACTTATAAATGTGGGCTAGCTATTTGAGAATTGAGATTGGCAATGATGACAAAGCCTTTAGAATGGAAACATGTTGGCCAAAGAATGATAAGGTGCTATTTAAATGTTTGAATAAGTGATTACAATGTTATAATGAAGCAAAAGTGAGCATAATTGATGTTTTTAATAGTGGCCATATATTAGTAAGTTTGAAACAAAAACTTGCTCTTTTGAAATAGGATGACCGGCAAATTCTGGTGGCTCTCCTTCTTGATTGTTGCAGAAATTTCTTATTCTTTAAAGCATGTGATGGTTGAACATCAGGGAAATGATATAAAGTGTTTTTTTGGGGGTAAAAAAATGATAAACAACTGAAGCTCCAGTTCATAGACTACAAAAAGTGAAGATGATCTACTTTTGCACTAGGACCAATATTTTTTCTTTCTTCTTATGAGATGAGATAAAAGAATAATTTTATTAGAATGGAGAAGAAAGGAATGAGAAAAAGAAGAGGATTTCTATTGGAAAAAAGAATGAAAAAGACAACTTGTTCCGTTAATTATCATAAGGCAAAATATATAAAGCGCTTACAGCTAACAGCCTTAGCCTAGCAGCTCCGTTCTTCCATAGGTATCTCAGCCTGCCTTTCTCTTTACCTTCATCATGTCTTGGGACTCCTGTTGCAACCTCCAGATTAGTAAACTTTAAAACAGAAAAGGGAAATGAAAACAAGCAAACTCGTAAACACAGGCTTCTTCAATTTCCTGGCATGTGTGACAAGGAGGAACCATAAGGTCAAGATGGATGCCAGCAAGTGGTCTTGTTTGAAAACCTTTGTTAATGAGTCTGCCAAAACCTTTTGATTAGTATCAACTTCAAAGTAAACACCCTAAGCTTTACCAGTGTATGGTGGTGAATGGCTGCAGGGCAGTGTAAACTTACAGTTCCTTCTGAAATAAAGCAGAAAAGTAGTTATTCAACATTATCTTATCCTGTGTATTACATTTGCATGAAAATTGAGGACCACAATAACAGAATATTGAGGTATTGAGGTATTAAATAAAATGTCTTTTCTTGAATATTTTTCAATTTGATATTATCACTTCTATTAGATGACAATTTGTTTTCTGATTGGTATATGTTGTTCATTCCGGAAAATTGACAATAGAAGTGTTTCTTGACTAATCATTGGTTAATGTTCATTTTGTTTTTTTGAATGTTCTTATTGATGGTTCATCAGCTTGTACTTTTGAACCTTCTCTCTCTCTTTGGCATTAATTTTTTTTCTTTCCAGGCACTGGAGTGCTTGGTGCGACTAGCATCAGTAAGACGTTCTTTGTTTACAAATGATGCTGCCCGTTCTAAATTTTTGGCCCATTTAATGACAGGAACCAAAGTAATCCTGCAAACAGGGCAAGGTGTTGTAGGCTTGTTACTTCTTCACTTGTTTTGTATTGTAATGACAAACTGGACTTCCATTATTTATACGTGAAAGAAAAAAAATGTCTTTTGTTCCCTTTTTTTTTGGATTTCTTGTTACATATTAACTATGAGCAGAATTAAATAAAAAAGAATATCTTTCTATCTCATTTTCTTTTTATGCATGCATTTGCCATCATGGCAATCTATCTCTGCCTTGGGCTGTTCAATCTTTCTTCCACTTCAACAAACCAATCCGTTATTTCCTGCCAGTATAGGAATTGAGAGTTTCAATCTAATTTTTGCATCTGCGTGTTGTATGGTAACTTGTAGAAGCTCTTGCATGACCTAGGTAAAAGCTCTTGATGAGATTTTGTAATCACAGGTGAAATTGGGCTGAACATGTGGTTATCTTTTATAAACTATTAATCAGGAAATAGATTAATTTAATTTAAGATTCAATTGTGCTCTATTTTTCAGTAGCATTGAAAGGGGAAAACCATAGTAAATCCCTCTAGGTTCAGCAAAGCAAAAAATGCTGTGAAGAAAGAAGTTACACACAACAAATATTGGCCATTATTGCATTTACATTTTTAAGCACTATTTAATTCTTTATGTTCATTTCGTTGTTTTTGTGGTCTTGTTTGGTCATGCATTTATAATTTCAACTGTATTGTAAAGCAGGTCTTGCAGATCATGATAATTACCATGAGTTTTGTCGTCTTCTTGGTCGGTTCAGAGTGAATTATCAGGTAGACTTATGTGTAGTTTTTTCTCCTTTTGTGGTGTATCTAGGGGTTTCTATTTCTAATTGCTAGTAATGCAATGTACATAAGCAGGGACATGGGGTTCATGCTGTGGAGGCTAGGTACATACTTTGGCTTAGAAGTTAGAAGGGCAATGTACTGTGTGCATCATACAAATTGTCCCTTGTAATACTTGTGGGATTTTAAGTTTTAAACCTTAATACACACCATTCTAGGAGACTAACCTCAAAGATTTACAATAGTTTTAATAATTACTTTGCCACTGTTTTTGTAGATAGCTAGCATATCATTTAAATTTTGTTTAAATTTAATGCAATTAGTATACCAAAAACACACATAAATGGATGGAATATATTCATAAGCTACTCATCATTGCTTTCTGTGTTACTTTGCCACTGTTTTGTGTACCTTACATGTGAAACAATTTTATAAAAAACATTTATTATTTGTGTATTATCTTTTTAATTAGTGGCATAAATGTTTAATTTGTACTTATTAACTGGGGCAATTCAAATCAATTATCATGGGAGCATCCTCTCCCTGTCCTACTTCTTTTATTTGTAGCTTGTCCTTTATGTCTCTCAGATAACTGTATGTTTATTGTAGTGTTTAGAAATTTGTATTCAAATCTGAGTAGCATTTAATGCACCTGAAAATCAACCTTATATTATCTTCCCCCCAAAACTGCTGCTTCCAAACTAGGAAATATACTTTCTCTGATTTGTTAGTTTTTTTACGCTAACGATAAACTGACAGTTACGTTGAAAAACTTTGGAGAAATTTCACAATGTTCTATAATTTATTCCATCTGAACACCCTTTCCCCAATTAACCTTGAACTTGCCACCTAAATTTCTAAACTAAATGCTGCAGTTGTCAGAGCTTGTTAATGTGGAAGGCTACAGCGATTGGATACGTTTGGTTGCAGAGTTTACTCTCAAATCTTTGCAATCATGGCAGGTTAATTATTGTGTTGCTTTAAAATATTTTCCCGAAAATACATGATATATTGCACTTAAAAATCATATTCAGGATTACATCATGTGATAATTATCAATAAGATATGCTTCATGAGTTAATAATTTCCACTTAGGTTTTTTGCACGTGTATTCTGATATAGAGATATTGATTAAGCTGATACCTTGTTGTCAGTGGGCAAGCAATAGTGTGTACTACCTGTTAGGGCTGTGGTCTAGATTGGTGTCTTCTGTTCCATATTTAAAAGGTGATGCACCAAGCTTACTGGATGAGTTTGTTCCCAAGATTACTGAAAGTTTCATCACATCAAGATTCAACTCTGTGCAGGTATTTCCAGTTATCCATGCATGCTTTATTTGTTGCCTGCTGCATATGTCCAGGCTGTATTATTTAATTTTAAACTTCTGTTAATAAGGCAGCTGTCACAAATATAACCTCTTCTGTCCATTTTTTATAGGCTGGATTACCTGATGATCTTTCTGAGAACCCCTTGGACAATGCTGAACTTCTTCAGGATCAATTAGATTGCTTCCCATACCTATGTAGATTTCAGGTATCATCCATTTTTAATATTTTCATTCTTCTCTTTTTAATGAAAGAAGAAATTTCATTAGAAGGCAATATGGATTCCATAGGAGGATATAAACAAAGCAGTAGAATACATCAATACAAAGCCAAAACAAACAGGAATGAGGAATCTGAATTCATTGCTGTTAACTAACCTTTTAAAAAGAGACATACTCATAAAAATGAAAGTTATGGTTTGGAATGAGTTGTGACTATTGCTAGGTTATCATTCCACACATTATGATTTAAACTAGACATACTTTTAACAGCCTGATGCCACAATGAAGATGCCTTTAGTTAATACTCTGAAGCAATGTTTTTGGGCATCAAATAACCAAAAGCCAAAAATCTTCTTTCTCTCTCCCAGGAGCAAGTTGACCTCCCAATGAAAAAATGAGGTGCCCTTCTGAGATATTATGAATCATAGAGTCCCAATAAGAAGAAGCCTGACAATTTCCTCATAATCATTCCCCAATCTGACACAAGTACCTAGAGTTGCAAGATTAAAGGACCTGTCTCTTCACATCCATACTTGCCAATCCAGTCTTTGCCAAATTGAGTTTCAAGTCAGGATTGACTTAAAAATATGATGTGAGTCTGAGCAATTATTAAATTATGCTTATCTCCTTCAGATAATTACATGAGAAATTACCATTTCTACACTGTCTGTTAGTTCACATGGAAATCAGATATGCAGTGGTTTCCTCGAGGAATCTTCCTAGCAGATATGCAAAGAAATTGGAATGTCTAACTTCTTTGATAAGGCTGTTTCTTTTTTCTCTGTTTATTTTGTATCCTTGTTACAGAGGATATCTTATTCTTTTCAGTTTATGTACTTTTCTTGGATCTATATATAAAATTTGTCTGATTCAAAATATTTTCTTGAAATTCATTATACTTAGCACACTGGCTATCAATCTAAACAGAAAAGGGTAAATAGAGTGTTCCATTTTAACACCACTCTAACCTTGTAACCTACTAAAGTTGGGTTAACCTTTCAACCAGAGAGAAAGTGACCATCAAGAGACAACTTTGATTTAATTTGTCTAACTGAATCCAAATCTCCTGTCTGATTAAGGAATAAGATAGATATCATGGTTGTTATATTACTGATTTGCTGAAGATAATCTAGCTTCCAACATAGGAAATTCTTTCTTCATTCTTAATTTTTTTTTTTTACAATTCTGCTGCAATATTGAATTCTGTTGATTGTCTGACTCCTTTGTTCTTTGTGCAGTATGAAAGCAGTAGTTTATTTATAATAAACATAATGGAGCCAGTCCTGCAAATATACACGGTGTGGTTATAGCTTTCCCTGAATGCATCCAGTTATCCTTTTGTACTTTATTGTTGAGAGAAATGAGTTATTAATTGATGTATAACCATTTTTAATGACTGAATAGGAAAGAGCTAGATTACATGTTCCTGATAACAGTGACCTCACTGTGATTGAAGATAAACTTGCTTGGATTGTTCATATCATTGCTGCAATTCTTAAGATAAAACAATGTACTGGTTGTAGGTAAAAACCTTTTTAGCTCTTGCCTTTTTCGATTGGAGTGGTGTGGATCGTCAAAGAAGTTCTGAGCAGTGTTCATAGCTTATCAAGTATCAATTTGTTTGTAGTCTTATTTTCTTGTGACTTTTTATGCAGTGTGGAATCCCAGGAAGTGCTTGATGCTGAACTTTCAGCTCGAGTTTTACAGTTGATAAATGTAACTGACAGTGGAATACACAGTCAGGTATACTGTTACAACATTATTTTTTGGCATGCCTTGGAACATGAATTATCTGTTTCACTTTTTTTATTCTTTAACTCTATAAAGCTGTAAATTTGTAAAAGAGTTCTAACAGATCATAATAGAGGATATTTTGAGAGAGAAAAACTTTAGAAAATTGTAATCAGGAAATTAGTTGAAAAGCACATGATAAGGTCTAATTTGTGATTATTGCAAGGTCTAAGTGAAGGGAAACAAGAACAACCAAAGGTTTTTAAAAAATTGTAGTCAGGAAATTTGGTGAAAAGCACATGATAAGGTACTGAAAAATTCAGTGAGGCTGTGGGAAGTCTGTTTATAAGATAAACAGCAGTTGTGAAATTAAAGTCCCAAAACTTAAGAGGTAAAGACGGTGCAGAAGAACAATAGAAAAACTAAGGATGTCATAATTCAGAGACGGTGAAGTCCTTGTAAAATCATGAGCTTAACATCAAAGGATCGCATGAAGTGCACACTGCGACAAATTTGGCCTTCCTACCAAAACATTCAAACTTTAGGGGTTCAAATTGATGAAACTAACCTATATAGGGTGAAGTTGATAACTAGTGTCTCTTCCAGAGATTAGAACATGGTTTCACTCTATTTTTTATTGCCAAGATTCTTATGTGATAGATGAAGTGCCTTCTAATATTTTTTTTTTTTTCCATTGTAACTGATTAGCTCACATGCAACTGGTGGTAATCACTTACTCTTTTGGGCAACTACCATACCTAGTATTTTTCTTTTCTATTAATGCAATTGCAGAATGGAATCCCTGTCTTTATCTTATGTTTTTTTATATTGTTTTTATTTTTTTTGCTTTAGTTTTTCTTGATGATAAATTTAGTTTATGACATGCTTTAGAAGAATGTATTTCTTATATTTTTCATGTTATTGGCATTTGACAGAGATATGGTGAGATAAGCAAACAAAGAGTAGATAGGGCAATTCTTACTTTCTTTCAGCATTTCCGAAAGTCTTATGTAGGAGATCAGGCTATTCATTCTTCCAAGGTAATAAAATATTTTAATTATTGAGAATAATCCATTTTGCATGGATATGATCCCTGTACATAGTATGGGTACATGTACAAGTATGACATTTAAAAAAGTATGGGTACGTTAAAAAGTTCTATAAATTTACTTATTTTTATATATATAGAACTGTGCACACACGGCACATGTATGTATTATATAGTAAAACATAACAAAATTATATAAATGATGAAAACATAAATGGACTAATATATCTGTAAATTGTGAAAATATTTTTAGTAAAAAAAGTTAGCTAACTTAATTAATGTCCTAAATCCTTGCAATTGTGCACTGCTGTTGCTAGTTGGGTTACAGGTACGCATTGGTGGATATAAACACGCCATTGTGACCTGCCATCCCTTTAGAAATTGTCTATGGCTGTTGGCAAAAAATCTGACATGCCATTCAGCCATGGTGGCTCCATTTAACAACATTGGTTACATTGAAACAATTACCCCCCCCCCCAAAAACAAAAAAAAAAAATTTGCTGGAAACCCAGGCATAGCAATGCATACCTTTATGCGGTATGTAATGTACTTTATGCGGTATGTAATGTACCTGGTACAGGTATGGCTCACAAATTGAAGCACCCATGCTTAAGATTTAACATGGTATTGTGAACATAAATGTAGCTTTCTATGCATTTGTTCATTTATATATTTTATGTTGCAGCAGTTATACACCCGGTTATCTGAACTTCTTGGCCTACATGACCATCTATTACTGTTGAATGTGATCATTGCCAAGATTGTGACTAACCTTAAGTCCTACACAGAGGTATTTTTTTTCTCATCTCAAAATTCTTTCCTGGTTTAACACACTAATTGTGCTTGTGCTAATTTCAGAGTGAAGAAGTCATTGACCACGCCTTGAGTTTGTTTTTGGAGCTTGCATCTGGGTTAGTTTTAGTTGGATTAAAGAGTATTAGCTATCTCTTATTTTGTAGTTAGGACAAGCCACTCAACTTACTCTATTTCTCTTGCAACAGCTACATGACCGGAAAGCTACTTCTGAAGTTGGACACAGTGAAATTTATTGTTGCCAATCATACGGTAGAATATATTTTTTGTAATTTGCTCATTAATTTCTCTTGGTTTATCATTTACTGTGCACAAGCGAAAGCTGACCAGCAGATGATACACTGACATATAAAGTGTACACAGAAATTGAGCTTTACATGACACAATTACAAGTACCCTCGACTAAGATTGTAATATGGAGTTATTTTGCTTTTTCGTGCATAATTCTAATTGTTGATCAGGATCGTACTCGGGTTATGTTTTTGGTTAAAATTTAACTGGATGGGTAGTATCCAGGCTTCCTTTCTTTTCTGTCCTAACTATATTGCATATGGATTGGTGTTCATGTTTCAATATTATGTAAATTGCTTAAAAAATTATTCAAGGATTACTGAGTTTCATTCCTTGCTATTTATCTTGACAATGCTTATTTTTCTAATCTTAAGTTCTTTCTTGTCATCATTGCTGAAAATTTTCTTGCTAATGACAGTATGTTTTGCTAGTGATGGTCTCTCTGCTTTTTGGTTAGTGCTTTGTGTTTTATAATAGGCAAATTGGAAGATGGATTGTTCCTTTTGCACTTTGACACCTGAAAATACTTGGAAGTATTCAACTTTTTGCACAAATTTAGTATCATAGTGATTATATTCTTTCAATTAGCATATTTTAGGAAATCTAATTTATAATGAAAACTTAAGTTTATGACCTTAAATCCTTAAACTAGTCCTCGAAAGGTTTGTTGTCAAAATCAATTAAAAATAAGTTCTATCAAACCTTGGTACTACAAGGTGTGGGACTATGGGTGATCAGAGAATAAATTATCTTGTTGGCTTGGATGGGAGATCTATTGCATACTCAAGAACGAAAAGTCTGGGTCTTGCAATTCTGGTTGAGCAAAATATTGCTTTTGTGGCTAAATGACTCTGGCAATTTCCTTCAAAGGCTTCTTTATGGTCCCATCTCCCAAGTATATCTTGGTCAAATATAGTTTAAACTTTAAATCAGAATGGGTGGGATACCAACTCAATGATCACTCAAGGCAGGGATACACTTATTTAATTATTTTATAAATACTAATGCTGGTTCTCCCTTGTCTTGGGATTTTCATTTCCAGAGTCTTAATTGACAGGGAAGCTAGCAAGCTAGAATTTCTTCTGATTGTAATTGTACCTTGTAAGCTTTGAGCTAACCCAGAGCCTAGATATGAGAGTGTGTCCTCTAATGCTTTTGATTGGAGTGAAATGGTTGCAACTTTAGGGGCATCTGTCTGTCCCCTCAACTCTGGGATAGTTTTTTTTTTTTTTTTGATCGGCAAAAATATGCATATATATATATATATATAAATAATAGAAAAAAGGAGAGACAGTACAAGTAGTACTAAAGCAAAAACAGAAGAAGCAAAACAAAACAAGACCTTTGGCAACCTAATACATGGAAAAGGCATGGATTAAGGTGCCAAAAATCTAGCTGAAACAGAAGAGAAACCCCCAAAATAGAAAGGGGTAACTAAATCTATATGTTATACCCTCCCCTGATAACAAAAAAACTCCCCTAGATTACAGGACCAAACATGAAGCGGAATATTAGACCCTTTCTCCAAATTTTAGTCCACATCCAGCATATGAATATAGTATCATCCATTAGCTTGTGACTGTTGACAGGCTCATTTTGGAAAATAATTCTGTTTCTATGGCACCAAATAGTCCAAGTCAGTGCTATCCACCACGTTAGCCATCTCTGCCCACAAAGCCCGCTGAAATAATAGTAGGAATGTTGACAGAAATGTTCCTTAGGATTCACTGAGCACACATTGAAGATAGAAATCCAAGACAAAGAATCCCACCAGATTGGCCGAATTTTATCACAGCTAAAAAATAGATGTGCTGCATCCTCCTCAAACCTCCTGCAGAAAGGACAGATTAGATCATTTAGTTCCACATTTCTTCTTCTCAGGTTCAGCTTTGTAGGCAACCTGTCCCTAATAAGTCTCCAAGCAAAACATAATGCTTTAGTGGGGACTTTTATCTTCCATAGCATCTTGTACACTTCACAAAGATTCATAGATGTCCAATCCTTGTTGATGAAATTATAAGCACTCCCCACGGTGTACACTCCACTCGGATCAGCCCCCCACTGCCACACATCTTGTTATTGAGGTTGTACCATCGACCCTTGTAACTCTTCTAAGAACTTGATAACTGAATCTACCTTCCCTTCCATGAAAGGTCTTCTCCACTGAAACTGCCATTCCCACTCCTGAAAAGTTTGTGAGCCCATCTGCTGGATGAGTTGTTGTTGTTGATTGGAAATCAGTTACAGTCTTGGGTATTTGTCCTTAAGTGACAGCCCCACATTCTTCCATGCATCCTCCCAGAATAAAATTTTTGACCCACAACCCACCTTCCAATCAATTCCTCTTATGATCCCGCATCCTTCCTCATTTGAATTACAAACAGAACCAAGATCCCTCCACCATATGGATTCTCCTCCAACCCTTCTATTGATTCCCAAGTTCCTCCATGCTCCATATTTTGACTCCAACACATTCACCCATAACTCATCTTGTTGATGGAACATATTCCAAAACCATTTCCCAAGTAAAGCATAATTGAACGTAGTAATGTCCTTAATATCCAAACCCCCACACTCCTTAGGTTGACAAATCACATCCCAACTAACCCAAGCAATTTTCCTCTGACCTTGACTATTACCCCACAAAAACCTTCTTTGAATTCTGATCAAGCTCTCTACCACCTTCTTCGGGACCTTGAAGAAAGACAATGAAAAAATAGGGATTGCATTGAGAACGGACTTAATCAATGTAACCCTCCCCCCAAAAGAAAAGTACTTCTTTTTCCAGGTAGCTAATTTTTGCTCACACTTCTTAATCAAAGGATCCCACATGACAGATCGCCTTGGGTTCACCCCGATAGGAATACCCAAGTACAAGAAGGGGACAACCAGCTTCCAGGGATAGTGTTGTTTTATGGTCTTTCTAAAGAAGTCGGCACATGTTTGCTTCAAGGGAGTTTCCATTTTAAATATATGAAGAGCCTGGGCTGCCTTGCTGCAATTTTTACTCTCTGAAGTACTTTGTACTCTTTTGTTAGGAGGATTTTTCCTCTCCTTTTGGCTACACCTCCCCTATTTTCCTTCTAATGAAGTTTCTATCTCTGTTAAAAAATGATATACATTGATTTGATTCTTAGAGTAGTGTTGCATTTCCTCCCTCCCTCTCTGCACTGCTGTATTCCTCCACTTTTTTTATTTTTATTTTTTTGTAGAATTAGATTCCTCTTATCTTTGTTCTAATTATTTTTTCACTAAAATTAATCTCAGAGGGAACATTTTCCATTTTTGGAAGCAAAAAGATGCACTCGCAGCAGAACGACTTTCTATTACACAATTGGCTGGTTGATATTCATGGAAGATAGCCCTGTGAAATTTAAATCTTCAATGGATCCACTCCAACAGGTACACCATCAATCATCTCATTAATATGCTTGTATAGTAATTTTTTATCCCATGCCTCTACTAATAAATGCAGATTGGATTGTGCAGCTAATAAAATATTTTAACATTACTGGATGTATAATATGACTGGATTTAATGTTCTGCCTGTCATGCACTGTTAATCTTGCTGCAATTTTGTATTTATTCATCAATTGATATAGATTCTATCACCCAAAATTGCACACTGAATCTGAATAAGTAAACACTGAACACAATAATGTGGCATTGATAATATGAAATAACAAAAATTTTATATAAGGAGAGAATCTTTAGACAGAAATAATGGGGATCTGTACCATAGCTGGTGATTTCCCCTGTCCTCCTGGACCAGCATTATGAAAATTCTGTATCATTAAAAAATAGTAGCTGTTGTTATATAGATCATGCAGGATCAGTTGTTGAAAAAAGGTATACCATAGGGTAATTCATGTTTATGGGAGGAAATCTGGTGACAAGAGAAGTAAAAAGAAAAATGTTACTGCCTATGATAAAAAGGCCCAAGATTGTTATTTGTTGTTGTCTTATCAACTACAAAGTATAGTAGAGTCTGCCCCTTGTTTAAATGGTCTGATGCTCCTTCTACGATTAAGTGTGAAGATAAATTACTTATTTCATCAAAAATAAAATGACCGCATCACACATTCATCATATATCTTTCTCATCTCTGGTGTTCGGATCATCACTTGTTGTTGTTGTCTCTTGTATTCACATCAACTTGTTCTGAAGAGATATTACTATCATTATATTGAGCATGACTGGAGGGTGTTGTTATTTCGATTGGGGTTTCTGTTGTATTACTTTTGGTTTTTTGTTCTTTAACTAATCTGTTCAGGGACCTATTTTTCTCGTAACTTGTTATTTTCTTAATTCTTTATATAATTTCAAGAAAAGTAAAACTTTGCACGGACATGAGTATGCTTATGCCTTATGTTATTGGTTAGTGAAAGATAATAACAATTGTTGTTTATTTATTATGTTAATCATAACACCTAGATGGATTTTTAATATAATTAATTGTTTTAACTATTTGGTCTTGGAGTCAGCATATGATATTTCCCCCCTCTTTTTTAGGTTTTTCTCAGTTTGGAATCAACTCCTGATGCAGTATTTCGAACAGATGCTGTAAGGTATGCACTTGTTGGTTTGATGAGGGACCTTAGAGGAATTGCAATGGCCACAAACAGGTTGGTAGTTGTGCTGTTTCTGTTATTCAAGCTGAGGGAAGGAATTAAACTGATCTCTCTGTTTTTCATATTTGTAATTCTTAGCCGTCGAACGTATGGATTTCTATTTGATTGGTTGTATCCTGCACACATGCCTCTACTCTTAAAAGGCATCTCACATTGGACAGACACCCCAGAGGTAATGAACTTTGTGGATAATTTTTTAGGCCTACATATACACTCAAATGGTGGGTTCTGATCCCGTTATTTTTCACTCATGTAAAACTGAAGATCTGTGATTGCAAAATATCATTTGGTAGATGCTAGCACAATGCATGAATTATTACATAATATCATAACATGGGAACGATTTATGGTTTGCAGCCCTGTTGACAGCAACTTGATTTTGTAACTTTTCTGGCATTACCTCAGCTATATTTACTAGTAACTTTTCCTATCATGATTTATGTCATGGTGAGCTAGCATTCTTATATCAAATCATTTAATCAATATCTTTAGAGTTGCAGGTGGCCGAGGAGGCAAGGGTGGCTTATGGGGAAAACCAGAAGCACCTTAGATGTCCTTGGCCATCTCAATACAGAATTGGCAGCCATGTGATGTCACTTTTCTTGTGGGTTTGCTAATGCATGATATGGGGTTGCTGCCCTCAACCCTCCATTGGCTCATATATTTCTATCGTTGGTTCTTTCACATTGGATCATGACTAGCAGTTACCATGTTTGAATTCAAATGCTAATGCTTTTCTACACAAATATTTTTTTGGCTAGGGTTGGTATAGAAGAAAAAGCTATCGGTTGATCAATCTGCAGAAAATCAGAACTTACAACCCAAGCTAGACATTTTATTTCTAGAAAGCATTAACATTTGACTGCTAATAATGCAAGTGCCAGTTGTCATGCTCCAGTGCAAATGAACTGTCGAAGTGGTGGCATGCCTGTTATTATTGTTCAATTAAAATCTGAAGACCATTTGAAATGTTTTAGCTTGGAAGTATTTTCCTGTGATAAGAGCAGTGTAAGGTCTTATTTATGAGAAAACTTGCCTAAGTAGGCACTAAGGGTTATGGACTGCCTGACCAAGGGCTAACTACAATAACACCTATGCCTTTTCAGGCTTGATGCTGAGGGGCTATGGACTGTTTGATTGATGAACATTCACACGATGACAATAAGTGCCTATGCCTTTCCAGGCTTGACACTGAGGGGCTGGGATCACCTAATTGAATGACTGACTTGCTAATGTGGCCTTATATGGCTTACCTACCAATGTGGCTAATTAACCTCTGTGCAGTTATAACTTGGAGAGATACCACACCTCAAGGAGTGCATAAGCCTTGGACCTTTGTGCCCTGTATGATGGTTTCTAGATCCTTCCAGTGAATCTAGTTAAATTGCCCTTCGTGCCACCTCTTGTAAATCACAGGAACAGTTAGGGGGGAGGAAATCCATTTAAATAGGTGTGATCAATTCATACATCCCATGTTCCTGATGCTAACTAGACTCTTGTGTTCACTTAGAGCTAAGGCTGAGGGTCTCCAGTGAGCATCTCTAGCATGAACAGTAAATAATAAGTATAATTTTAAGAGCAAATAATAATTATTATAATTGGAATATGGAAATTCTTAATTGAATTGCCAAACTGATTTTTAATTTCAGTACTGAAAGCTTTGAAAATAGAAAACAACTCTGAACTTCCTTTATAAAAGATTACTTTGTACACTGTAGAAGTCATCAATAAAGGTAACGAAATAGGTAAGACTCAAAAAGTAATATAGACTAGAAACGGAAGTTGGACCCCATATTGGAATTTGTGAAAAATAATTATCTTGATGATGTCTTACAATAGTTTTTAAGTATTTAATTTCTATTATTTCCTTTTCATGCCTTTGTACCTACGTTCATGAACATCTTTGATTATTTAGTAGAGACACTCTTGTTGCTGCTTTCTTCTTTTCCTATTGTGTTTCTTTCTCTTGCTAATTGATGATGAGTGTAGAAATGTGCAATAATAAACATAGATTCTAATTTTCCCTTTATAAATGTACTTTGTCATTTACATGTGGAATTACTTCTGATGTATGTTCCTCTTCCCCCTCCTGGGGTTTACTTGATTCTGCAGGTTACCACCCCGTTGTTAAAGTTCATGGCTGAGTTTGTGCTAAATAAAGCTCAGCGTTTGACATTTGACTCTTCTTCTCCAAATGGCATACTTCTCTTCCGGGAAGTTAGTAAACTGATTGTCGCTTATGGATCTAGAGTTCTGTCTCTTCCAAGTGCTGCTGATATTTATACATACAAATACAAAGGAATATGGATTTGTTTAATGATACTGTCAAGAGGTGAAATCCTCTGTCTTTTTTGGTTCTTTTTATTTCTGGAGCATGATCTAGTGTTCTGCTTGAGTTTTGCTAGGTGTGCTTGTAAATTGCTGCAGATAGTAAGTTATTTTATGATTTTTTTAAATAGATTTATATAAACTGCTGTATCTATTTATATACTTACAATTTTAGTGAAATACTTTAAGAGAGTATTTTAGTGAAATGCTCGAGTTGTTTTATGATTTTGCTTAATAGTTACATGAATGAGTATCTATTTATCGGGAAAGAATAATTTAGAGAGTAGATTGCATGATCGATGTACTAGCAAAATTGTATCTGGGCAGGCTAAATTTAATATCTTGCATCAAATGACAGCCCTTTCAGGAAATTATGTCAACTTTGGTGTGTTTGAACTATATGGTGACAGAGCTCTATCTGACGCTCTGGATGCTGCTCTAAAGATGACACTTTCAATTCCTATGTCTGATATATTGGCTTATAGGAAGGTATGCAAACTATTTTCTTGCCATATAAGTTCTATGCTATGTACACTTCAAATTAAATTTGCAATAATAAAGTGAAGGATATAAAACTAAATGATTGCATGGATTAAAATCTTTTTAAAAACTTCTTTTTATGAGCAACGAATTTTTTATAACAAAGATTTATTTTATGAAAGAGGATGAGAAATCTTGAAGTCTTAGAATTTGGGATTGAGTCTATCTCAACACTGAAAACTATCTAAATGAGGTTCGAGTTGCCCACACTTATGTACACTATTTTGGTCATATCATTACTTAATGTGGGATCTTCAACATGAAGAACTATACCAAGAATAAAAGGAGGGAAAAGAAGAGGAAACATGCAACACAACATTTTTTTTGTCGGCAAATGTTAGTTATTAGTTTGTTTTTGTTAGCAGGGGGATTCAAACCCACAACCCATTCCTCCCTCTCTTTACCACCTAGCCAACCTTATATCCCTTGCAACACAGCACGTTAATCTGTGTAAATATAACACCTCCCTCCCCCTCAAAGGATCATTGTTAAAACATAAAGCTAGGAAAACTAATTGGTCCCATATGAACTCAAGAGGTGACCAATGACAAATAAAGATGCCAACACTTTTTGGCATCTCCGCTGGTGCGAAATCCTCAAATTAAAACATAGGAGCTGTTGGAGATCCTTGGGCAAACTAAATATACAACAAAACCCCAACCAAGTTATTTCAGAGATCAAACCTGTATGTATATGTATATAGTTATGTACATATTGGTTGTAATCTAGGCTATAAATGTTAGGTTCTTTAAAATTGCCTCTGCTTGAAAAATCCTTACCCCCAAGGGTTATATTTGACACTTTCAAACATAAAACGACTCATGAGCCTTTATCTAACAGCTTAAACTTTTAGGAGCATTGGTGATCGGTATGGTATCAAAGCTTCCGTGGCCAAGTGGTTATGAGTTTACCCTTGCTTCCTCTATTCTAAATAAAAGTTGAATTTCAGCACAAGGCACAGTGGTTTATGCATTGCCAACGCTTCAAGACCTATGGCCTCTTGCATGAGGAAATATGTTATAAATATAAAACCATCCATGAGCGTTCATTTATCTAGGATCCTTTTTATCTTGCTCCTGAATTATGTGTTGGGTTAGTTTTCTGTCAGCTTGCCAAATACATCGAGGTGAATCTCACTTAGTTTTTGCTTTTATGCAGCTAACAAGGGCTTATTTTGCCTTCTTGGAAGTTTTGTTCAACAGCCACATCACTTTTGTATTAAACTTGGACACAAACACCTTTATGCATATGGTTGGATCCCTTGAATCTGGACTTAAAGGGTTGGATACAAGTATCTCAACGCAGGTTATTGTAACAAATCTCATTTCCATCTTCCTGTTTTCAGACTAAATGACATTTTTCCATAGCATTTTTTAGGGGATTCTGCTTGATGTAAATATTTATGTATTTGGTTTCTTGTAACTATGCCTTTGTCCAACTCTTCTAATTTCTGATTACAGTGTGCATCTGCTGTTGATAATTTGGCTGCTTTCTATTTCAACAACATCACTATGGGAGAGGCTCCAAATTTACCGGCATCTGTCAATCTTGCTCGACATATTGCAGAGTGTCCCAATCTGTTTCCAGAAGTATATATATTTTTTTATTTTACTGTTCACCACTCGGTTAAAAATTCATCAATTTTGCTCTGAACTTTTTTATGAATTTATTTGTCTGGAGTCTGGAAAAATTCAGTTAATACCATAATGTCCTCATTTTACTCCCAATTTTCACTTACTGAGTGCAAACCTTCAAATCATAGGATAGAAGTTGTGTGTTCATTGTGTTGTGTGCATAACTTGCTCAAGAATACTTGAGAAAGCAAACTACCATTTTATTTTATGAAAAATGCTCATCTTATTCATTTTTCCTACTTTGAAACTGGTAACGGGGAACCATTTTAGTTAGGTTGTTTGACTTTTGTGTCTCTCTTTTGCATGCCAAGATTTTGAAGACCCTATTTGAGATCATATTGTTTGAAGACTGTGGGAACCAATGGAGTCTGAGTAGGCCAATGTTGAGTTTGATACTCATTAATGAGCAGGTAGTGAACCTTTTTTTATCTCTGTTCTATTTTCATTAAAATTTACTGCAAACAGTTATATATGTGACAAGCTTTGGTACATGTATATACTCCAGCTTGAAGTTGAGTGTAACATTAATGTGCATTTATTGCCTAACTAATTAATACTCCAGTTTAGGAGTGTTGAGTCTTCATGTAATTAATCATGTCTTGAGCATAAGAAATTATAGACTGATTTCCCACACAATTCTAGCCACTCTCTATTTGATTCTTATTTGGCAGAATTAATTTATAGACTGAGTTGTTATTTACTTGCAGATATTCTCAGATTTGAAAGCTCAAATCTTGTCATCACAGGTATTTTTCTTCTCACTCTAACTTCAAAGTCGGGCTATAATTTTTTATTTCTTTGTTTTTTATCTAGATTACAGATCAAGTATTGAGGATATATGGCTGAGAGAATTCGGCCTCTCATTTTTCACACATGACAGAGTCATTTGAAAAAAGAGACACAAGGACCCTAAATATTGCTCCACTAGTGGGGCACTGATCATAGTTATTATTGTATCTATCTCTCACTTCGAATGCATAAAAGTGGTAGCAATAACTTGCTAATAGAAGACTATAGTGGTTCAGCTTTTGTTACTGTTATAAAGATTACATGTATTTGGGTGGTTGGGAGCCATGAGCTGTGTTTTTCCACTATGATTATGTTGTGTGACTTAGGTTGGTTAATTTTCGCAGCCAATGGATCAGCATCAGCGGCTCTCTTCATGCTTTGATAAACTCATGGCAGATGTTACTCTAAGCATAGATTCAAAAAACAGGGATAAGTTTACTCAAAATCTCACCATATTTCGGCATGAATTCCGTGCCAAATAATTCAAATTTATGCGAGTAAATATGAGAGTTTGGTATCTGTATATTATCTTTTTGGAGAATCTGCTGCACTCTGTTCTTGTGGCACCATGGAGTCCTATCATAGCAGAAAGAACCACTTTATTCGATTTCTTCATTTTGGTCTTATAAGAAATGTATTCTTTGTAATTACTGTTCATGCTGTGTGGGAGATAGCTGTATACTTTTGGTGGTGCCGGATAACTCTTTATACTCAGATTTGGATGCTTCAAAGATGATGCAAAGAAGATTTCGAAGATGTAAGGAAGTGGGTGGGACAACAAGGGTCATGGACGAGAAAACTACTGAAGGGATAAAACGGTAACCACCTGAAATGTAGAGTGATTGGATTAGATATATTCTTTTTAGAACTAATGTATATTATCGATGATATTTGTCTAGAAACATGGCTAGATATTATTTTGATATTTTGTATAATTGATTTCTTTGTACCTCTAGTGAACCAGAAAAAAAGGTGGAGGGGAAGAAGAAAATGTGTTTAGATGGTGATAGAATTATAGAAATGTTCATTTTACTCTCAATCTTTTGAAAGTTTGTAACTAATTGACCAGATTAGATTTTTTCTTCTTTTGGGTGTATGTGGGGTGGGTGGGGGTGGGGGGAGTTTGTTCCAATTCTGATTTTCAGATTTGTTTGAAGAAAACTAAAGCTTGCAATTTGTAGCAGAAAATCTGTGAACAGATGTCGGTTAATACCGATTTTCAGATTTGTTGGAAGAAAGCGCGAGCTTGCAATTTGTGGCAGAAAATCTGTGAACAAATTGTCGCTTAAATATTAGGTATTGTCATGAAACCACAAAATTTAGATGCAGGTTTTATTTTGTGTTGGCCCATGTTAAGTGAGTTTCGTGGGTAATTGAAGACGCTGGCTACCGTGCCACGCTTATGAAAGGCACCGTGCCAAAGTTATTAGGAGCCGTCCAGATATTACACTTACAATCCAATGGTTGACTTTTAACTGTTATGCAGAAATATAATGAACATATAATTTTTTTAAATTCAATGGAAAAAACCTTCCCCATTAAAATAAGACTCATGCAAATGTGATTCTTATCCTTCGCTAAACAATTTGACCGTCGTTGGTTCCAGTCGCATTCTATCTTCTTACAAAACACATTTCATCTTACAAACAACATCAAATTCACAAGCCATAGTGCCATACACTCAGGTCCTTCATCTTTTTACAAAAATCCAATGACTTATTTTGGAAATTATTGCCCACAACAAATAATCACAAAGGCTCATCCACCATAAATCGCAAAAATAAAATAAAAAAATCACTAATTAACAACACACTCAAATGGGACACCAGGACGACTATGAACAAATTAAATATAAAAAACCTAATCCAATAAATGGTCAGAAAGCCTGCGTCGACGACAAGAACAAGTATAACGAAGAAAAACAGAGGTTGGAAACGATCCACTCCAGATAAATTCAAAACAGGTAGACACATTCAACAACTTTGCAATGAGCGTCGAAGGGGTAGAAATTGACGATTGAGAAATGGTTCAACGAAAGACATAGACAAATTCCTCCACGTGGCTTTCTTTTAATGGGGAAAACCTTTTTCCATTATCCATATGTTATATTATCGGTGATTTAAAAAATTAATTAACCATCTTTTATTTCTGCATAATGTTAAAAAGCCACAACCGTTGGATTGTAAATGTCATATCTGAATGGTTCCTATTAATTTTGGCACGGTGTCAAAGTTTTCCAATTGTGGCACGCTAGCCATCGTCGTAATTGAAAATCTGTTATTTAACAAATTTCTTCTATGCTCTTATAAGTTTAGGATTCCTCTCACTTATTTAAACTTTAATTCATATTTTTATAGAGAATGAGAGGAATGGTTTCCTTTTTTTAGCATTTGCAAGAACTGAGAGGAAATAATATCACAAATCCATTCACATAAAATAACAAGTGTTTGAAATTTCTAGAGTTAATATTATTGTTTAATGTAATCTTTAATATGTTTTTATTACTTTAAAATTAAAACAGAAATAAGTTATTATCTTCTTGATCTTCCTTGTTTCACATAGTAACTTTTAGATGGAGCAATAAGTTAGTAGGATTCTATCTTTCTTTAAATAAACAATTAACCCAATATTTATCCATGATGGTTTTCAAAACTCAAATTAAATCATTTAATTATATATATATATATATATATATATATATATATATATATAAGTGGTTGTACTCAATGAGTCATATTATGTTTCAATTCAATGTTAAGCTCTATGTAATTTCAACTTGTCCTGTGAAAATTAATTGTTTTTATATTCAAAATGCTCGAAAAGATAATCAATAGTATTTTAAAAAAATATTGTTTTGGTGGTCTTTTTTGGGTTATAAAAAATGAATTTTTACTTTTTTTCCTTCCGAAAAGGTATCTTTAACACGTCAACAATCTTAGAATATGTTAATAAAATTATACTTTATGACAATTTAGATTCCGGTTGCTTTAGATATTTGTCAAACAACAAAGTGAATTTTGTAAGTGCAAGAATTTTTTTTATCAAAAGTATTAATTGATATCGGAATCAATATCGTAGTCAAGTAGGAGAGTATTGTGTGTGTGTGTGTGTTTTACAATAGGAGAGTATTGTTATATACACATTAATATTTTCTTAAAAAAACATAATATCTTATATAATGTCACATAAAATATTATATATGTTATATTATCATGTCACATGCATATTATAATAACTTTTAAGCATAAATATGTTGCAGTAATAAAGTTCAATTGAATTCTGTAAAACTTGATTTTATGTAAAAATACAATGGAAATTATGAATTTAAAGAAAGCAGTATATAGAGACAGAAGAGTGTGTTGGATGAGGCAAAACTCGAGAGGGTAAGGAGAGAGTCTTATCTATCGTCTCTGACTCTGATCTCACCTTCCATTTCTCAAAATGGCTGTTTCGGCTATCACTGGAGCGAGGCTAACCCTAGGGATAGGGATGGCGATACCTCTTTCCTCTCCCACGCGCTCTCGAACCATCGCAATGGCCGTATCCGTCGACCCCAAGACTGACAACAAACTCACTCTTACCAAGTCCGAGGAAGCTTTCGCTGCTGCCAAGGTACGCTTGACCTCCCTCTTCCTTCCTTCCTTCTCTCAATTTGGAAATTGAAATTTGATTTTGATTTTTGATTTTAGGAGCTGATGCCTGGAGGTGTGAACTCCCCAGTTCGTGCCTTCAAATCCGTGGGTGGTCAACCAATTGTGATTGATTCAGTCAAAGGGTCTCGTATGTGGGACATCGACGGCAATGAGTACATTGACTACGTCGGTTCTTGGGGTCCTGCAGTCATTGGTCACGCTGATGATCAGGTTATTGCCACTGCTCTCTAATTCTAATTCTTCAAATGTTATATACTCTCAAGAAAAACAAAACCAAAAACAAAATGGATTGGGTTAATTAGAATTCTATTCTCAACAACACATTCACAGGTTCTTGCAGCTCTGGTTGAAACCATGAAGAAAGGAACTAGCTTTGGTGCACCCTGTCTGCTGGAAAACACTTTGGCAGAGCTGGTTATCAATGCGGTCCCCAGCATTGAAATGGTTCGCTTTGTCAATTCAGGCACTGAAGCTTGCATGGGTGCACTACGTCTCGCCCGAGCTTATACTGGAAGAGAGAAGATCATCAAGTTTGAGGGCTGTTACCATGGCCATGCTGATCCTTTTCTTGTTAAGGCAGGTAGTGGAGTTGCCACCTTGGGACTTCCTGATTCTCCCGGTGTCCCCAAAGCTGCCACTTTTGAAACCCTTACAGCCCCCTACAATGACACTGCCGCCGTTGAGAAGCTCTTTGAGGCTAACAAAGGAGAAATCGCTGCTGTTTTCCTCGAGCCTGTTGTTGGAAACGCTGGTTTCATTGTTCCTAAACCCGATTTTCATAGTTTCTTGCGCAAGATCACCAATGAGAACAATACCCTTCTTGTGTTTGATGAAGTTATGACTGGATTTCGATTGTCATACGGAGGTGCTCAAGAGTATTTTGGTATAACTCCTGATATAACAACTCTGGGAAAGATCATTGGTGGAGGTCTGCCGGTGGGGGCTTATGGAGGGAGGAGGGATATTATGGAGAAGGTGGCACCAGCTGGCCCAATGTATCAGGCTGGGACCTTGAGTGGGAACCCTTTGGCCATGACTGCAGGTATACAGACCCTGCAGCGTATTAAGGAGCCAGGAACTTATGAGTACTTGGACAAAATCACCGGTGAGCTTGTTCAGGGCATTATTGAAGCTGGGAAGAGGGCAGGCCATGCAATATGTGGTGGGCATATAAGGGGGATGTTTGGGTTTTTCTTCACTGAAGGACCAGTGTATAATTTTGCAGATGCCAAAAAGAGTGATACGGACAAGTTTGCTAGGTTCTTTTGGGGAATGTTGGCGGAAGGTGTCTATTTGGCACCTTCCCAGTTTGAGGCTGGCTTTACCAGCTTGGCACATACCTCTGATGACATAAAAAAGACAATAGCCGCTGCTGAGAAGGTTTTCAGGGAGATCTGATTGTTAAATTTTGTTTTGTTGCGAATTTAGTTTTCAGAGGGTGAATTTTGTAGGCCAATTTAGATTATTGTTATGGAAGTTGCTTTCGTTATGATCTGTATCATTTTCCCATCCTGTATCGATCCAGTGTATTATGTTGAGCTGTAAGTTACTTGAATGTGAAGCATGTAAGCATTCGAATTCATTGTTTAACTCCTAATTCTAGTTCCACATGTTATGTTTTAAATGTAGGCATGCATTTTGTTTATGCATTAGATATTGGTCAGTATACATCTTTGTGGACTACACACTTTCGGGGGGGGAATAGATAGAGAATTATCTTCTCTAGATAAATTAAATGATATACTAGTATTTGATAAATTGAACTCATTTTAGAGCTCTGTGATCCAATATTGGCATTATTTAGGAAACATAGATGAACTTATTATTTACAAGACGGATGAACTTGAACATGATGACAAAGTTTGCTGTAGCTTTCAAAGGATGGGCTGTATGCTTTACTCGTAGATTAATAGGACAAAGTTTGCATAAATCATTAGTTAAAGTTATACTCATTGTATGCATATTTTTCCTCTTACGACAATTATCGGCAAGTGCCACAGCACAGTTACATACTGGTTTATTACGGAGGGTTCTCCCATTCCCATTTATTCCCCTTTTATGGGTCTAGTAGTGAGTAGTTGAACTATGACCGAGTCTCAAGTGCCTTTCGACAATCCCCCAAACATTAGTTTGTAAGTTTTATAAATCTCTATTTTTTTCTTTTTCAAAGTATCATTAATAGAAAATGTGCAAAATCACTTAAAAAACTTAGGATACTAAACAAAGAGCATTACAATAATGCATAGCTATTGAATAATAACAACTCAGGTGCTCACGTCCAAAGCTAACGTGAAGTTTTTGCACTGTTGAATGAAAGTTTTTAACTTTTCAAGACAAAAAACTAGAAGGAAGGAGTCTGTTAGATTAATTTTTCCATAATTCCATTAGCTCCAACTGAAAAACAAACAAACCCTTCATTGGATATAATGTTCGTTGACATTGGGAGAAACTGGTTTCCAAACACAACCTCCGGACAATTTTTTTTTTCCTGCCTAATGGCGGTGACTTGAAAAACTAGCCGCATTTTTGTATTCATTAAGAGTACTAGGTTCAACATATTTTTTACTACAAGCGCATTACCTTTTTGCCATGCATATTAAAATGAAGCAAAACAAGATAGGGAAAACTCTTTGACATAAGCTGAACATCAGATATCTATATAACAAATAACAATAAAACTGTTAAATTACAATCTCAAATGTATCACAAACTTCACATGAAATGTACAGTGCAGTTAAATTAAACTTTGTCCTCATACAAAATTTGGGTTTCAATCTGCAACCTTTATCAAGATGCTCCGTGTGGACTTTAGCCAGCCGGTCCCGTAAAAAGTCCAAAGTAAGCTGATTCTCAGAAGAAAAAGATGATGTTATAATAAGTGTAAGAACAAATGTAATTCAGCTTACAACTTATAATCACATGCAGATATGACTACCATATATATGCAATAAAGAAATATTGTGGTGATGGTGATTACAAAATATTATTATATTTCACTCAAATCCCAAGTTGAGATACACTCAAATATCTCAATATTTTCTCAAGGGTGTATACTGCTCTCACAATAAACAAATAAAAGGATCGTGTTTGGCATAGGAGGAGTCGAAGCTATTTCTGGGCTGTAAGCGCAATTAGCTTGGTCATCATGCTTCAATCAATCGAACATCAATGGAACTTCATTTCAGCAACCACAAACTGTTCACCTTGAGAATAAGGTGAAACTTTAGGAAGGAGAGAGTACTGATAGATAGCCATTAGTAGTTAATCAGGTGTCTATTAGGGAGGGAGGAAGTTGGTTAGGCTAGTTGGGCTGGCTGAGAAGTAGAAGAAATAAGGCATATTGCCTATAAATAAAAAGAGGAGGTGGGGAGACAAATCATCTTGCCATTTAAGAAAGGATTAGACTCTTACAGAGTAGGCACTACTCTCTCGAATTCAAATATCCAGGGAAATCACTCATTTTGTATCCTCAACCCCAGCCTAAGGCTGCTACCACATTGGCATAGCAATTGGGATTTAGGGTTCATCAATAAAAATCATTTTTTCCTTTAGATTCTTACACACAGATGATTCTCTAGAATTCCATACAACTGAAAAGAAAAGATACTACAAGTCATTCAAGTGACCTGAAATCCTCACTGTATAATTGCTGACCTCTCTCGTCCCTCCCCCCCCTCCCCCAATGTCCGATGCAATTTCAACTTTACCACATTGCTTCCGAGTTCCCAAAGTTAATGCCACATAGAAGAGTTTGTCATATCCTATTTTAAATCCCCCTCTCACCCTTGCTCATATTCCTCACATGGTCTAACATAGGAGTTTGAAAAAAAGGAAGTAACTTCTAAGCAGAAAGCAGCCAATCCACTATCTATGCTGGAGAAATTCTCTCCTGCATAAAAGTTAGATCCAGAAGCATAATGTTTATTTTAGTCTGACATTCAATGCATTTGTGTAATCCATATCACTGCATTGAATTGTTAAAATAGAGCTAGGCTACTCAAATCTGTTTCCTCCCTTTATCGTTGCCCCTTGATCATCAAACAAGTTCAAGAATAAATACACAAACCACTTTCATGTTCTCGAAAAGCAAGAAAATCAAGAAGACAAAGAAGTTTGGATTTAATTTTACCCTAAATCCAAACCAATCCAACCCATAAATACCACTACAAACAACACAAGGCTATTTTTTATTGGTTGGTGTTAATTACATAAATCAAAGTATTAAATGAGTGCATCTGGTTGCATGATTCGAGTGGTGTTTTGGTAATTTTACATCCAAGAGGGATATTTTCAGTTCTTATACTCCAGGTAATTCCGGTGATGTGAGATTGACTCATAAGAGTGTATTTCTTGAGAAAAACCCAAGTCGGCTAGAGATAGTGTCAAGATAGAATAAATAAGTGGGGGATTACCCTCACCCTATGAGCTAGCTTTTGGGGTAGTTAAGCTCAAACCTACATTCTAAGATAGTATCCTAGATCCATTAAATGGACCACCCACCATATTATCCACGCACCAAGCCCGAAAGTGTTTAGGCATGAGGGGGTATGTTGGAAAAAATCAAAGTCCTACATCAACTAGAGATAGTGCAAAGATAGGGGGGCAACCCTCACCCCATGAGTTAGCTTTTGAGGTTGAGTTAGGCCCAAACTCATATGCTAATAGTATTCAAGTGTGTTGAGATTAGAGAGGTTAACAACGGGAGGAAATATAAGTACCTCGCTAGCTTTGTGTAGTCGAAGTTCACAACGAGTGCAGTATATAAGATTGCGATTGTCTTTAAGCTCTCCTTGCTTACAAATAGGACACCAAATCTCTTTCCCATAGGCCTATCAACAATTTTCATAATCAAATCAGAGACTGTATTGCAATTAAATGAAAAATGAATTTTAATGTTACTTTGTATTCTTTTGTGTTGAAAATACTATTAAAACATTACAAGTACATATTTTTTGCAACATAGCACAGATACATCATCAAGGATATTGGTTCTCTAATCAATGCAACACGGAAATATCATTGATTATGATATGAGAAGCAGAAATGACCATAGGATACTTGAGCTTTGGTTTATATTACAGACACGGATATTGGCAGCAAAAAATAACATGCTCATTATCCAGTGACAGAAGAGAGGTATAGTTGCAGAATGAAAACCTAATACTGCTGTTAATGAGAGCTGGTGCCAATATCTAATTAGAAGCTAACTTGGGAAAGTGTAATGTTTTGAATAGTATACCTCATCTTCATTTAGCTGCATATGCTCATAAACTGCACGAGCCAAGTACTGATCCACTTCATCTTCCCAAGTTTCAATATCACATTCTAAATCTGCAGGGAAATGGCAATCATTGAGAATTGAACATCCTAAAGAGATACTATAATATAATTAGGGCTGTGCAAAAAATCGGTTCAGATCGAACCAGATTGTAACCAAACCTAAACCGAACTGATTTTTATCCGAACTAGTTCAAGAAAAAAGAAGTGCACTGCTTTATAAAAACCAATTCGGTCAATCTAATTGTTTCTAACCGAACCGGTTTTCACTTGAATATTATTTTTTATTTGAAAAAAACAATTCAAAAATCAGTTCGAAATTGGTCCAGCTCTTAGAACTAGTTTAAAACTAGTTAAAAACCAGTTCAGTTCGGGTTTTTTACCGAACTAGTTTTTGCACACCCCTAAATACAATATTAAATGAGGGAGTAAGTAGCTTGCCTTGTATGGGTGATTGGGAATTGAGATCTTGATAAAAGATCGTTTGCATTTCTAACAAAATGTCTAGGCATTCATCCTGGTAAGTAGTATCAGGAGGACCTTCATACTCCCACAAAATCTCATCCGTGTGTTTCATTTTGTTGAATTCATCAGATACAATATCCTGGAATGCACACTTGACGATATCCTCCTCCTGCCACCCACCAAGTAATGATGAATTGATGATGATGATGATGATGATACCAACAACAACAACATCAGTTAGCTACCTGTTGGTTGCATCTAAATTTCCAGAGTAAGCGAGTTCTGTCCTCTCGAACCCTTTTGTAGCAATTTTCCCTCAACTGCGATCGCACCCAAGTATGTTTAACTTATGAATCGGAAAAAAGAAAAAGAAAAGTGATTAGATAGAAAGGGACCTTGTGTTTCCATAATTGATATTTGTTGAATGGAGCATCGGATTTTAGGGATGGTCGCGTCGTAGTTTCGTTCTGCTTATTCACGCTCCGTTCTTTACCTTCCTCCATCTCTCCCTCGCTCACTCACCCTGCCGCCTGTGTTTGCTAGGTTGCGTTTTTCACTCTCCAAATACCTTCCACTTCCATTATTACATAACATAATACTACTAGTAAATCACAACGCTGTTTTCTATTCATTTATTTGTTCTTATTCATAATGAATGATAAAACTTATATGTTTTAAGAAATTTAAATTTATTTATAAAGGACTTGTGATTTAAACGTGCTCAGAAAACACTATCGAAAAGAGGATTATATTTATGACCAAATTATTTAAACTAAAAGATAATAATTATGAAATAAACGTCTTTTAAAAAACACATATAAAAGGTGAGTTTGCTTAAACATGATAAAAGTAACTTTAAAATAAATGTTTTTTTATACAAGTCTTTTTTTAAAAATAGATAAAAAATAAAAACCTCTTTTTTATGTAGAAGCATAGTAGACAAATACATTCAAAATAGAAAATGACTTATTTTATTAAAATAAGCATTTATTTCAATTAATAAGTTTAAATAAATTGACTCGTAATTTATTTTTTAAAATAAGTAGAAAATTATTTTTTAAACAAACAATTTCTTATTTTATTTTTTAAAAATGTTTTATTGGTGGGTAAAATTAACATATATAAGTATTTCTAAATATTGTCATCGTATTTAAGTCTATGTAAAATTTAATATTTTAAAACTTTTATCTTATTAAAATAAATGATAATATCATACTAGTTGACAAAGGAATTTTAAAACACATTTTACTAAAAAAAAAATTACTAAAACATGTGAGTATTGATTCAAACTTCTTCTAAGTGACATAACAAATCAATAATTCTAAATATTGTCATTATATTATAAGTTAACACTATTTTAAACATTACTGTCATGTCATAAGTTAATATTGTTGGTTCATGATTCATAACAGAGACTAAAATAAAAATATTAAATTTTCTAAAGACTAAAATTAAAGAAAAAATAAATAAATAACCAAAATGAAAATGACTCAATAAAATGGAGACTAAAATCAAAATTAAGTTACTTTATTTTTTCTTCTTTATTATTATTATTATTATTATTATTATTATTATTATTATTATTATTAATTTATTTGTTATATTTATGAATTTAAAATTTTAAAATGAAAACAGAAATATATGAAAAAATATTTTGTTAAGCTATTTTTGTTTCTAATTTTAAAATAATTAAAACCAAAGTAATATAATATTTTTATAATTACAAGTGTTTAAATTTGTTTTTCATGTATTAAGTTTAGGAGATTTAATTTTTTATATAAAAGTTCATATTAAAAAATTAAAATTAAAATATTCTAATTTTAAAATACTTAAAAATAAAAATTAAAAAAATCATCATTAAGTGTAAAATAAAAAATTCCGAATTTGTATTAATTACTAAGAAACTCGATAGGGAGTAAGTTTTTAATGCAACACTTTATAAGATATTTTATTTTTTATTTTTGTTCGTTATCAAGCATTGGGGAAGGAATATTTATATTAATGGTTTTCATATTTATATATTTGAATATATATACATTTATTTTTGGTTATTGTTCATTCATTTACTATATTTACGAATTTTAATTTTTAAAAACCAAAGATACCATAATAATATTTTTAATTAAAATGTTTAAATATGTGAATTAATTTATTA
>PYAF01003210.1:86673-105921 GCA_007407185.1 Glycine tomentella
TATTGTTTAATATTTTATCGTAATTTAAATGTTTTTTTAATTGGTTATTGAAAGTCATTATTATTGTAATTAATACTTTTTCTTCTAAACAATTACTTAGTGTGTTTTTCCAATTGGATGTATAACAAGTATTTTATCGTTTAAAGATTATTTGAAAAGTCTTTATTGTTGTAATTGATGTATTCTATCTTTAATATTAATTTATTTAATGCAAATGAATTTCATTAATTGGGAAGTCTTCAAAAGTTTGTATTTAATCTTTAAATAGCACTAATAAAAATGTTTATACACATATTTGAAATTTTCCAAAAAATAATATTTTCTTAGTCTTAATTATAATAAACATAGAATTATTTTATTATTAAATTTATTTTGTACTCCTAATTAATTATTAGGCTTATTAATTACATGCATTCATTCTCCCATGAAGTGGAGATATTTATTGAGTTATCACCCAAATAAGGTACACCCATTTGGTTGAAAAAATAACAACATCTTAAACCATTTAATGTCAAGAGTAGTTTTCAAATAAAATAAAGGCAAAATGTTAACTAGTCCTTAGGTTTTTCAATTAAAAGATCTTAAAATCGGAGAATCCTAGGCGTAGGCGAGATCTAAAATAAGCGTGCCGACCCAGACATGCCTTAATTGATTGAGTGATTGATTATGGTAAAAGGAAAGGGAAAGAGGATTTGCTTTCTCTCTCTGTCGAAGAAGAAGTAGTAGTTAGAGAAAGATGCTAGAGAATCTTCAGGCTCCTCCGTCAACAACGGAATCGGCCCCAGTGGTGAAGCGCTATGCTCCACCCAACCAGAGGTAATGTATTTTCTTTTATATTTATAATATTATCACTTTCTTCTTCAATTCCTATAAATCCCATTCTTTCTTTTGCAGGAACCGTTCTGCTAACAGGCGCAAATCATCTGGTCAGTTCACTCCTTATTTTCTCCCAATCTCTTTATTCACCTGCCCTTCCCTAACTTTTTTTCTTCTTTTCCAAATGGGTATTTTGTAATGTCAAAGAAATATAGCCCCTTTTTTGTCTCATGAGCATGATGTGCTTTATTTACTTTTATTAGTTGCGCAAGTCAAGTTTCGGTTGCAAATTCTGTTAGCTGTAGCTCAGTTACTTTCCTTATAATGCTTATCTTTTGACTATAGAATGGGAAGTAGATAAGTTATATCCAGTTAGTAGTCTGGGATATGCCCTGATATTAATTTACCATCCTGTGGTTTCAACTTTATTCCCTCATGTAACCATACTTAGCACATGTAAGTGCAACATAAAACTAGTCATTTTGAGGCATGTCAAGTTGTCAACAATAAAAATAGCAACTTTTTCCCCCTTCATAATACACCTCCCACACATCATTTTGAAAAAGGATATAAAAAAGGAATAGGTTGGTTATATGATGATGGAATGAATCACAGGAGGAAGTGTGACAAAGTTTAAATGATAAGGTGGGACATTGAAATCGGTACAAACTACAGGGGTGACTCAGACACAACATAATGAAGTTAGTTTTGCACACCCTCCAAATGCATAAAGTTATAAGTTTATACAACTTAAAAAAAACAAAACAGATTTAAGACCTGTTTACTCCTTTTAAACTCTTATTTTATATATATTAATTTTTAAAGTATTTCTCAAATAACTTTAGACATTGTTGATTTTCTTTGGTATCTCCAAATATTGTCAATCTAAAAAAAAAAATATTTACATGAAAAATCTAATAACTAGAAATGGATTTTGAAAAGGTTAAACATAAATTGAATCAGTTTTTTTTTTTTTTTAGAGGGGGGGTAGTAGTTCAAGGCATCCTGCAGTTCTCCCTTAGATCCATCCCTGTTGACAACAGACTAATAACAGTGTTGGCTTCAACCTTCAGGAACTGTCCTATGGGAGAGAAGTTAAAAGAAATATCATGAGAATAACTGCCAGTAACTCTTAGCCATCAGATTTGCAAATCATATATGGTTAAACTGTTGAAGTTGAGAGGAAATGTTTATACTTGCTCTTGGTGCAAATGAATTTTTTTTTTTTTTTTTTATATAAGTTTCATGTCCTTGATTAAGGTACTTATTTTTTATGGTTAAAAGAACACTGATTAAGGAAACAAAGATATAATTCTTGTTTCAGTTACCTTCCGTAGTAACCAACTATTAATTCCTCATTTGCATGATTCCCACTGAGCAATGGCAAAAGCTTTGGGCACTCTTTCTATCAGTCACTATTTTATTGGGTTTGTTTCTAAGTTCTATAAGTTGGTTGTTTTTTATCAACTTATGTAGATCGGCTTGATCGGACAAACAGTGTCGGGAATGACTTAGAAAAGAATCAAGTTGCTTCTTCAAGAAGTGTTCACATTCCAGATCACGAAGATGCTGGTAGCAGTAATCTTCTTAATGAGAATCACTATTCAAGATTCATAGCTTTAGAAGGGTGTAGTTGCAGTGCAGCTGCCCAGCTTCTTAATGATCGTAAGTATATTCCAAACTTTGTTTGAGAGTACTTGCATATATTGTATCATAAGTATATTCCAAACTTTGTTTGAGAGTGCTTGCATATATTGAGCAATTACAAATGACAATCAGTTTGAATTAGTAAGCATAGTTTTGACATATGCATATTTTTGGGGTATATGGATCATGATGGTTTCATTGAGCTTGTTGGTGGAATGGGGATGCCTACAGCCAACTTTTAATTTATCTAATATGGTTTTTGCTCATCTATTCTTGTTGGATTCCGAAAGTGTTCATCTGCATCTGATTGAGTTCATTTCTGTTAGACCCTCAACAGGTGGTTGGGCAATTATAGTCAGGAGCAGTTAGTGAATAACTAACTAAGTACAAAGCTCTTAGTAACAGTTAGTCCAACAGAAATAGAAAGAATGTAAATGAGGTGATGGAGGGAGTAAGGAGGATATTGTGTATTGTAAGAAAAGCGAGAGCCGGGAGAACCCTAGGTCTGTCAAAAACCATGAGTTGTTGCGAGGAGAGAATTCAAACTCTTGTATACACTATTCCTCAGAACAAGTATCACCTTGGTACCGTCTAAGGCATTAATTCTCATAAAATTTGTTAAGAATCATCGTTGTTATTTATTTATTGTACACCTATGTTCCTTTTCCTTTTACTAAAAAGATTTGTATCATTGTAACATTGACATAATTTAGGAAAGTAGCCACAGATATTAGTCTATATTTCATAGTTATCAATCTTGGATAGCGGAGTGTTGCAACCAACTCTAAAACACCATAGTGGGAAGCGGGATGACTGTTATTTTAAATGTTATAATGCAAACTAAATGGTATATACTACACATATAAATACTAAAAAAAACAAAAATACCCAAAAGCATTGCTCATAAGCCAATTCAGCGTGATTGGACAAATCATATAGAGATAGACCAACCATTCAACATCAATGTCAACATCACATTTAACTCAAGTTAATTGAAGTCGGTGATAGATGAACTCAATGATAGATACGAAAAGGTTAAAAAAAGAAAGGGAAATAAGATAAAAGAAAAAAAAAAGAAAGGGAAATAAGATAAAAGAAAAAAAAAAGGGAAATAAGATAAAAGAAAAGGGGAAAGAGATAGACCAACCTTCATCAAAGAAAAACTAGATAATGGTCTGTTCATCAAAACCTATGTTGAGAGTGATAAATATCCATTCATCAGCTTTTGAGGGAGTGTTGAGAGTTGTTATTATTATTATGTCTAATTTTCCTAATTTCCCTTTTGTAGGCATATTAATTTCTTTTTATTATAGGCAGACTTGTATAATTGACCTCACCTAATGGGATAAGGATTTTTTGTTCTTCTTCTTCTTGTAGACTTGTAGGAAGATTTGTATAGCAGTAACATTGATGTAATTTAGGAAAGTAGCAACATGGATTAATCTATATATTATGTAAAATGTAAATACTTTTGTACAGAATATTCATTCAGAAATTTCCTTTCTACTTTTCTTTCTTGTTCTTGGCCAGTCTATCTGTTTCCTTAACAGATTATTACCAACTCTCAAGTCCCAAGAAATGTCAACATTGTCATAATTGTTTTTTCTTATCTTATTATGAATATATGTTTTGCCTTTAATTCTTGATGACTCTATCTACATGGTTACATGTATTTTGTTTTAATTAGAGGTTCTATTGTCCTCAGTATTTTAACTATTCAGCTCTGCATAAAACAGAATTTAAATTTATTGGATTGCAAAGAGAAAGGAATGAGTGGTTGAAGCTGAAGTTTGTTCATTTACTTACAAGCCCAGTATGTTTTGTCCATATCCTTGGTTAACATTGCCTGTTATCTTTGTTGACCATAAATTTCTGTTTTCAGGTTGGACAGCTGCAATACAATCCTACAATAATCCCAAAGATTCATCTGGTTGGTGCACAACAATAAAAATATGACATTTTTTTTATAGTATTTGACTTGACGATGATGAAACTCAAACTTAAATTGCCATTTCTTAGTGACTTAAATTGAGGTCAGCAGTGAATCTATGGATATGAAATGATTCAGACTAACTACTGTAGGCCAAATATTTTTGCATGTTTGGCTGGCAGTTTCTTGTGAGTGTAATTGCATTTATATTAAACTACAAACGGAAAGGGGAGAAAAACAAGTATTTTTAACTTAATTATAAGCTGGAAACTGGACAGGTTTACATGACTTGATTGCTTTTCGTCCTTTCTGATAATTTCGTCTATCATATAACCAAAATAACCAAAGTTCCTGCTCATGTAATCAATATGCATAGTCTGGTGATTTTGAAGCATCTAAATAAAATTGTTAATTACTAATTGGATAAATATTGTATCATCCATGAGTAATTGATGATTAGATATGTTAGGAGTGGTCTATTGTATAATAGAGATGCTTATAAGAGTTTTATTGACTGTAATCAAGTAACTAAAAGATGTTTATACACTAGTTAGTGTAAATAATGTTTAATTTTTTTGGATGGGTCTGCATCTCAACCACATGCAGTATCAGTATTCAGTTTTTTATTCATGATTTTTATTTAATTTAGTAGCCCAAGTGCTTCGATGTATTTCAAGCTGAAAACTCGATTAAGCAGCGGTCTTGACTATTTTTGTTTCTATATTGTTGTTGGGATCTCTTGCTTATCCATTTTTCTCACTTCTGTGAGCATCTATCATATGGAGGATTGATATCATGGACGGCTTTGGTACATGCTAGCGATAATAAATTATGTGCTGCGTATGAACTGTTAAGCATGGGCATGTTCTGTATTGCTGGTACAAAGTCTGCCTTTTAATTTTCTTGCTACCTTGACGTTTCAGAAAAGCCAGTTATGTATTCGAGTGGGACGTCAGTATGGACTCCAGCTACAAGTGCTTCCTCTTCTGTGTCTCAACGGGACTTCCTGGGAGAACTTCGTCGCCAAATGCACAGTGCTAATCCTAGTTTCACTACATGATGGCTGACTTGGATTGTTTAAAAAAGATTTTGAACCATCGTGGATTTGTCGAATGCTATAAGAACACTTCGATGCTCAGCTACCTGTTGTTTGTGCCTTTGTAACTTGTTTTGTCAAACTCATTACTAATAATATGTATCTTGAAAATCAGATTCAGAATATTAACCACGCCTGTGTATGTGTAAATTGGGGGTGTCAGGAGCTTAAATATGTTTTTTCATATAATTTAACATTTTTTTTCATTTTTTAAATTTTAGTTTATGTAAGATATCGTTTTTTTAAATTTGATCCATGTAAAATATTTTGCTCATTTTTAGTTTATTTATGTTTGCATTTTTTCAATTTTAGTTTCTATAAGATTCTATTTTTTTTTATTTATAATCCTTATAAATTCACACTCACAAGGATCAAATTTTAAAAAATACAAATTTAGATAGATTAAAAATGAAAAAAAAAATTAGAGAGATTAAAATTAAAAGGCACAAACTTCCCATATACTTATGTTCTGATTTGAGTTTAATTTTTAATAAAATTATTTATTTAGACTGGAATATGACTAAATAACATTTTGATAATATTTGAAAAAGAAGATTTAATATAAGAATTAAAAATGTTTTTCATACTCATAATATTTTTTTCCAGATTGCAACCTAAGAAATATATATTTTTATTTTATTATTTGACATTTTAAAAATTTTACTTTTTAATAGTGTCATTAATCTAAATTTGTTATAACTTGATACACTAATATCATGTCATGATAGAGTTAGATTAATATCAAAAACAAAATTTTAAGTTTCAAAATATCAAATAATAAAATAAATTAGACACTAAACTGAAATTAATAATATATTTCACGTATGAAAAATATGTTTTAAGTCTTACTATAATAAAATTGGATAAATAGTTATTTTTATTTTAGAGTGTTGACAAATTCATTTTCAAAAGATGAAAATTTAAATTTTAGTCTAAGAAAATAAAAAATGTACAACAAATTCATCCATCCATTAATTTTCATCTATTACCATTAATGAAAGAGCCTGAATGACACAGAGGAATGAAAATATCATAAAAATGATTGTTAACATGGCTACAGAGTAGATTTGACCAAAATGTGAGATTTTTTTTACTAGAATGTCAGTAATTTTCATTGGACCAAAATGTCAATAATTTTTTTATCCAAAATGTTATTATATTTCCACTGGATTAATTTGTCATACCCCGAATTTCATTTTATTTAACCGTAAGATATAATATTCATCTTTCCATTTTTTTATCGTCGTAAGCATAATATTACAATTAAAACTTAAAAAATAAGAAAGTAAGCATAAGTTATAACAAATATAATAATAAACATAATATTGATTAAAAAACATAATATGTCTGTTGGTGTGAAATTTCTAATGTAATAATATTTTACCCACAATGAGACTCAAACGAAGATACACGATCATTAAGTTAATTTTTTAAAAAAATTGAAACTCAACTTGATTTTGTCACTACCTAATGCTTTTACAATAAAAAAATTTCAAAATAAACATTCTACCAGAGTAAAAAAATAAACATTATAACAGTGTACCAATCATTACAAATTTATCCTAATTATAATAATTAGTCAGAATCTACTATAAACAAAAGACTAGTATATCTCATATTTCACTTCTTCAAATCTTGGCGACGGAGCAACTCTGATGTAGGTATGAAGCTCATGTAATTCAGTTGGTTCATCCTATGAGATGGTACATCTGGAAATATATTTTGAATTGGTGCTGAAGACCTAAACGAAGGTGGTCTAAACACAATTGATAGTGATGGAGGTATGAAGCTTGTTTTCTACAATAATTATAAATAGTGACTAATTATGTATAACATAATTTAACAATAACTAATTAGTTATATGTAAAAGTCACTCATAACATTAGGAGTTGGAATACTTTGAATGGTAGTTAGAGTTGGATTAGGAGCTCAAATACTTTCAAAATTAGCCTAAGGTTGTTCAACTTATGGAGCATATTGAGAGCATTTAATTTTATCCTATAAATATGTAACATCTAACATAAATAACTTGTAAGAAACAATAAAAATAATTAATCAAATTTTAAAAAATGTTAATAGTGTTGTTGTGGTTGCATTTGAGTTACAATGTTTATAAAATAATTATGTTCATTAATCAATATTATACCTATTATTATATTTGCTCTAAATTGTTCACTTCCTTATTTTTTAAGTGTTTATTGTAATGTTATGTTTGCAACGATTACAAAAGAGAAAAGATGAAAATTAAATTATATTTTACCCTTAAAATAAAATGAAATGAAATTTGGAATATCACAAATTAGTCAAATAAAAATATACTAACATTTTGGTTAAAAAATTAATAATATTTTTGTGTAATAAAAGATTATTAACATTTTGGTCTAATATATTTATCACACTTCACTTAGTTCTTTAGTTAATCATAACAAATTAATAAATAAATAAATTTATCACTTTTTTTTTATTTTTGAAGATTAAAATTCTAGAGTTTTCAATTTTTTTAGAACTAATTTAACAGTACACAAAAGGATGAAGCGTTGAAGTTAAACTTATCTTCTTGTTTATAGTATACCTGTAAGTAAGCTGCAACGAAGGAAGAGCAGAGAAATGGTGGTTGGGCAACTTGTTCCTTCGAATTTGTTCCTCAATCGTTCTGCTGCTACAACACTAATACCCACTTCCACTCCCCCCAGACACAGACATCTTCTCTGTATTTCTTCTGCCAATCACACAACCGCAACCGATAACGATTCTCCATTCTCAAGTTTCGGAAGACTCAAGACCCACAAAGTGAAGACTCTCCTGGTCCACAGAAGAAGAAAGGATCAAAACCATAGACGCGCCGTTCAACTTGAAGATGATGATGATGATATAGACCCTAGACCCAGACGTTCTCAGTCTCGGTCACGAGGAGGAGAAAGATGGGATATGATTCCCAATTATACTCCACAAAGCAAATCAGCGACTGACACCAACTTTTTCAGTCTAAAGTCCTTCAAAGAAATAGGGTGCAGTGAATATATGATTGAATCCCTCCAGAAACTCTTATTCAGCCGGCCTTCCCATATACAGGCCATGGCGTTTGTACCTGTTATTAGTGGAAAGACTTGTGTCATAGCTGACCAAAGTGGTTCTGGTAAGACATTAGCTTATCTCGTACCAATCATCCAGCGCCTTAGACGAGAAGAGCTTGAAGGACGTAGTAGTAAATCCTCTTCACAAGCTCCTAGAGTCCTTGTACTCGCACCCACAGCTGAGTTGGCTTCTCAGGTCTTAGATAATTGCCGCTCCTTGTCTAAATCTGGGGTACCATTCAAGTCTATGGTTGTCACCGGAGGTTTTCGCCAAAAAACTCAATTGGAAAATTTACAGCAGGGAGTTGATGTCTTAATAGCTACTCCTGGCCGTTTCTTGTTCCTCATCAACGAAGGCTTCTTGCAGTTAACAAATCTAAGATGGTAAACCTTGCCCTCTTTTTTATTCAATTACTTTCTACCATTACCAATTTATACACAAGCAGTGATGCAACCAATTTCCATTTCTATTTTATCAGTTTGTTGACGTAGATTTGAGACAAGCACGAAATTTTTATTAGTCATTTACCGTATGCTACTAAATTGATTTTTGTTGCTGATTGATCTGCTGTCATTATGGCACAAAGCATCCAAAATGTGGAAATTGATGTTGGAACTGCACTGATATCATATCAGGAATAAGAATATAAAAAAGGAGTGTAAAGTGAGAAAGTGATAGCGTATCTGCTATTTATTTAAAGTGGGTTACAAGGTTCTTTGATCCAAATCAACAATGAATACACCCTTCCTTTCTCACTTTATATGTTTCTTCATTTTAGAGGAGTCTGTTGAAGACTAGATGAATTTCTGAAATGAAAATGCACCCAGCTGGTCATATATTTAAATACATTTCTGAATTAATTACATATAAATGCAATTCCCTATATAAACACTATACATAAATCTGAACATTGGGATAAATGTTACCTGCTGTGATGTGGATATGTCCATTCAGATATCTTGTATCATTTTCCGGTTAAATGAATAAAAAATGTACCAGACTTCCATGCTCTTCCCTTCCTCGCTGGAATTTTAGGATATTTTATCCTCCCACACCGATAGTGAAATTTATCTTAACAACAATAATTTGTTGCAGTGCTATCTTGGATGAGGTAGATATACTCTTTGGTGATGAGGACTTCGAAGTGGCTCTTCAATCCTTGATCAATTCTTCACCGGTAGACACACAGTATTTATTTGTGACTGCAACTCTACCAAAAAATGTTTACACCAAATTGGTTGAAGTTTTTCCCGATTGCGAAATGATTATGGGGCCTGGTATGCACCGAATAAGTTCTCGCCTTCAAGAGGTCAGGTTTCAGCTGAAACTTCCTTTTCCTTCTATTTCACTTTTCTTGGATAGAAGACAGCATGGCTGAATATTTGAAAACATATTCCCTGAATATGACTGAATACAGTAAAATTCAGTCCATGTATTTTCCGACAAAGTATAAGAAACATAACCACAGTCTCTTACGTGAGATTTAAATTCAATTGTATTTTATTCACAAACTTCATGTATACTTTGTTTTGTACCATTGCATATGGGGGCCATAGCTTGTAACAGATATAAAACTGGTATGGCACACCTGTATGATATATTCTTAGGGTGTAGGGATATTTTGGTGCTTTATATATAGAGAGAGAGGAGGGATCCATTTACGCCAAGATTAATTCTTTTAGAGTTACTTCTCATCCTCACCATTTATTTTCTTGAGATCTGATGGTTAAAATTATTTACTCATTACAACCATTATATTTTAAGAAAATAAATGGTGAAGATGAAGAGTAACTATAAAAAGTTACTCTTGGAGTAGGTAGATCCCTCCTTTTATATATATATATATATATATATATATATATATATATATATATATATATATATATTCTTAGACCACTATAAATATAACGCAAATCAATATTTGTTATGTAACCGAATTCTGTGTTAGTCTTTCTCTTTTGAATCATCAGTTTCCATGTACTTACGTGTGATGATTATCTTCTCATTTGATCAGATTATAGTAGATTGCAGTGGAGAAGATGGACAAGAAAAAACTCCTGATACAGCATTTCTGAACAAGAAAACTGCACTTCTGCAGCTTGTGGAGGAAAATCCTGTCCCAAGAACTATTGTGTTCTGCAACAAAGTATTCCACATTCTTACCTTTGAGATTTATCATTTATAACTTTAATTTTCTATGCAACATTTGTCCTTTTATTTTGGTATAATTCTCCAGAAAAAAAAATTGCAGATTGAAACATGCAGAAAAGTTGAAAATTTGTTAAAGCGTTTTGATAGAAAAGGAAATCACGTGCAAGTTCTACCATTCCATGCTGCCATGACACAAGAATCACGGCTTGCTAGTATGGAAGAGTTTACACGTTCTCCATCAAAAGGAGTCTCCCAGTTTATGGTTTGCACCGACAGGTATTATCTGTCTTAACTCTTTAATTTTGGCTTGCCTTTCTGAAGTTTTATATTTAAGTTAATTTTCACTGGTTTGATGATTATCTGTTGCAAATAAGTCATTATGGTAACTTGTGAGTTGTGACAGAGCATCACGGGGAATAGACTTCGCAAGAGTGGATCATGTCATACTCTTTGACTTCCCACGTGATCCAAGTGAATATGTACGGCGTGTTGGAAGAACAGCCAGAGGTGCCAAGGGAGTAGGCAAGGCATTTATCTTTGTGGTTGGCAAGCAAGTATCCCTTGCACGCAAAATAATGGAAAGAAATCAGAAAGGTCACCCACTACATGATGTGCCTTCGGCTTATTAGCCGGTGAAGTAGAAAGTTGAGTGAGTGCTTACTGCTTGGAAAGGTTGCTCTCAACTCGAATCCTGAAACATATGGAGTGAGCTAGCAGCTGCTTAACCACTTCTCTCTTCCCAAACCACCTTATTCAGATCCATAGTTGGCTTATTAGTAATATACGCAGAAGGTGGTTTTCACTTTGCAACACTTGTAGCAAAAGCATAACCTACATTAATTATCTACTTTACCTATGCTAGTTCTTAGGTGCATTTTTCCCCGTCGTAGTTTGCAAAATGCAAACATTAACTCGTTTAATTGTCAATGAAACTAGTAAGACAAGAAAAAAAAAAAAAGTGTCACGATTAACTAGTACTTCAAGCCTTTTTGTACTCTAAAAACGGGTATCTAAAGATCCACTAGTACACCACCCATCATTTCTTTTTGTTACGCTTACGATTCATTTTTCTAGTATACCATCATCATTTTAGTTCTTGAACAGAGACATTTGTGTACTTATTAGCCAACGAATTATAGTATTAATAATCTATTTTTATATTAAAAATTGGACAACAGAAGTGGTTCTCATTCTTTCCACCAGATATTATTCATGTTCTCTATCTTCTCTCATATGAATGTACCTTTTACAATTTATATATATTACTCTTGCAAACAGTAAAAAAAAAATCTTTCTAAATAATCTAAAATTATATTTTCTATATCTTTATTTACACGTTTAGTATTCTCAATGGTGTGTTTCTTATAGGTTCAATTATTCTATCAATCTCCGTACTTTTACCAAATTTCCAATTAAGTCCTTTCATTTAATTGTTATTATGATAACTCCAGACATTTAATTGGTGGTGCAAACCACATACTTATTGGTCTTTGCTCCAAAAGTTGAAATTCTGCAGAAAATTCTCATGATTTACTCGGCTGTGTTTATAACATATTCTAAAAATAACAATTCATAACGACAATCAGACAAAAAGGAGGATTCCAATTTAAAAAAAAGTTTAGGACCTAATTAAAAAAAATCAAAGACCTAATTGGAAATTTAATAAAAGTACGGGACCTAGAGATCAATTTAATCTGTCTTTTAGTGTAACTTCTTTTATTTCTATATCTAAATTTAATTTCACTATTGTTTAAAAGAAAATATAAGTAATTAAAAATAAATTTATATTACAACTTAAATTATTTATTGTAACTCTATAATAAATTTTATACATTAAAATATTTTCTTTTTTATATAATTTTTATTATAATATAGTTTTTTTTTCATTATACTTAAGAAATAAACATTTAAAAAGAGAATATCGTTACTAAGATGATATGATTCATGCCTGCGTAGATTGTTGTGTGTAGCCTCGAGAGGGAGAGAGAGTAAGCAAAGCATCTTATTGAGCTAGGTACATCTTCTGCGCAATGGCGGTTTCGTCTACAACTCAGTTTCGTTACCTACTTTGCTTCAATTTCCTTTCCTTTGATTCATTACCCTTTCTCTGCTTTTAATTACGAATTTACGATTACTTTTGTTTCGTCATAGTTTGCTTTTAATCGCTTAATTATTGAATCTGAGTAAATTGTTTTCTTGATATTGAGATGAGAGAGTATCAAATTTTAGCTTACTGAATGATAAATGATTCGCTTATTCTTTATTAGCTTTTCAAGCAATTCATTCATATGCTCACATTCGGACAATGGTGTCTGATTATTGACTGTGACCTGCTACTCTTATGATGCCATTTTCTTTCCTCCCTGTCAAAATGAATGAATGTAGTAGTGGTGGATTTGGATTTGCACCCTGCAGTTTTCGCGAAATTACTAATGCTCTACCATATTTTTACCATGTGGAAATCAGGGTGGATTTAAAGTATTATATATCTTGGGGATGGGTATGATTTTATTTCGTATTGGTATATTACTTAGTACTAACATATTGGGAAAGTGGAATTCTTGGTAAAAGTATTTCCACTAGTCAATAATGTTGAAAGAGTGAACTTGCTGTCTTTATTAGTCATTTGAGTGGTTAATGGTTTCAAAACTAGAATTAGTACATTTCCCAAGAATTCCTTTTTTCTGTAATTAGTTACCAAAAGTTTCAGAAACTATGGACTCCCCCCCATCCACTAGAAGTTCCAGCACAGAATTGAGTATAAACAATTTTGCTTCTTCTTACATGTGGAAACTTAGGGTATATAATTTTATCACGATGTATCGAGACTCAAATGTCCTGCACCTTCTTATGCAATATCTCCCTTGACATACTGATTTCTACTGCTTGCTTTCTGTCCATTTTATGATTTTTATTTCCTTTTTTCCCTCAACACTTAAGGCTGGACCTGTCAATTGATTAATTGCAAATCTATATGCTGAAGTGTTCTATCATCTATGCTTCTGTCTTCTTCATTATTTTGTGTTAAATATGATCATTCCAAATGTTTTATGTCTTTATTACACAGCGGATCTTACTTGCATCTCGTCTCAATAAGATTGGATTTTTCTCTCCGTTTCAGATTTTTTGATAGAAGCTTCTTCATTTGATAGTGGTCTATGTCATCCATGAAGATTGATCTTGAGCTACCTATATGTGAGCATGAGAAGCTTAATAGTGGATCTAGTGCAAATGATGTTACAGATACAGCATGTGATATACACATTGAGGAGCAAAGCATCAATCCTTTGTCAATGATGAAACAGTAGCATACGAATTACCTTATCTCTGTCACCACCGCGACGATGAAATCAAACACAATGAAGCAAATCACCACTAGTCAATGCAACAAGAAACTCCACCAAAAAAAAAAGGAATGGGAGACAAAAAACGAAGAACAAACAAAAATGAAGAAGCATACAACAACAAGAAGAAACGAGGAAGGGTAGTTTTGGAATAAATGAACAAAAATGAATGGTGTATTAAAAAATGACTTGGTGTAGGAAGAAAACGTCACTAACTTAATCTAACAAATAAAAATTCAAGTCAGTATATTTTAGTCCAACTTAAATTATTAAAAGGTAAATTTAAGTTCGAGTTGGCTCAATCCATTAGTTCTATTTATTTTATTGTTTATTTTTTTATAATTGATAAAGTCATAAATGATAAATTTATATCACATTGTCAATATCCATTTCAAGATTAAAATTCTATATATATTGAGTTTTGAATTTTTATTTCTAGCACTTGTTTGTTATTACAACTGAGACACTTTTATTATTTAATTTTATGGTGCAAATATCAATTTATATTTTTCATTTTAGTTTATAGTAATTAAGAAAATTGATTAATTTGCTATATAAAAGTTAATTTATTTTGATAATTTTGTATTTTTATGTTTAAAAAAGTGAGGGGCCTATGAACTAGCCCATGGCTTGCGCACTTGTTATTAAATTGGATTGGGTCGACCTGATTACGATGGGTTAGTTAGTCCAAATGGAAGAGTGTTGGGGTGAGGGCGAGGCGAAGGCGGAGGCGAGTTGTGAGTGTGTTTTCTCTTCAAAACCCTCTCCCGCCAACACACCGAGTTTCTTCTTCTGTTTTGTGTGCTGTGAATATTGAGATGAGTGCTGTGAACATCACCAACGTCACCGTCCTGGACAACCCTGCTTCCTTTCTGACCCCCTTTCAGTTCGAGATTTCCTACGAGTGTCTCACCGCTCTCAAAGATGGTTTCTATCTATGCTAACTTCTTCCTTCTCTCTCTCTCTCTCTCTCTTTTTAGGGTTTCCATTTTCTACTCTCTCGCTAGGACTAGCTTCTTCCCAATTCCTCCACTCTTTTAACTTTGTTGTAGATAGATAGGGTTTTTCTTTTCAACCCCTGTCAGATCTTGTTACTCTATACTGTCTCCCCCTCCCATGTCTTCTGCTATTAATTTAAACATTAAAGGGAGGGCTTTTTTTTACTTATTATCTCTGCAAACCCCCGATTTACCCTAAAACATTTATTTGCTCAACCTTATCACAGATGCCACAGTTTTTCTTTGTATTGAATGGGGGGATTTCTCATGTCACATACCCGATACTGAGGTTCTCTCTCTATTTTAGAATACTGAAAACTATTAAAGCATTGCTTGTTGATGATTCTGATACATTCTCATAACTTAGTGTTCTGTAAACAGTTTTTCCAAATTTGAAACAGGATTTCCTTTTTGTCCCCATTGTAAACACTTCTGAAATATTCAATTTCAATTTTCTGCTGAGTGATTTTCAGGGAACAAGCATAATTGAAATTATCGTGTCCAATTTGTGTCTAAAAGCCTATTTTTCCACCTTCTTCAGTGTTCACTATTATTTTACTCACATCATGTTATTTCTGTGGTCTACTTTACCATGTTTGGTTTTAGCAATGTATGCTGTCTTGTGGGTGCAGATTTGGAATGGAAGCTCATTTATGTTGGATCTGCTGAGGATGAGACCTATGATCAATTATTAGAGAGTGTCCTTGTTGGTCCTGTCAACGTTGGAAACTATCGCTTTGTTTTACAGGCAAGCTTTATGAATACTAATCTTTTGAATTCTGTTTTGCAACATGCTATCGCTCATACATTCAAACTTTTAATACTCTTTGTGGATTGCAGGCAGATCCACCCGATCCATCAAAGATTCGTGAAGAAGATATAATTGGTGTCACTGTGCTTCTGTTGACCTGCTCCTATCTGGGTCAGGAATTTATTCGTGTTGGCTATTATGTGAACAATGATTATGATGATGAGCAGCTGAGAGAGGAACCTCCACCAAAGGTTTTAATTGATAGGGTTCAAAGGAACATTTTGTCTGATAAACCAAGGGTCACAAAGTTTCCCATCAATTTCCACCCTGAGAACAATGAAAATGAAGAGCAACTCCCGCCATCCGAGCACCCATCGGAAACTGGAGAAGATCCACCTTCTGTAGTTGATCGTGATCCTCCAGATGAGAAGGATTCTTAACATTTTGTAGGTATACAGACCTTTTAATTCCCAAATATCCAACATTACATTCACTGTATGGATTATGATGTCATTTTTGTGAATCTCTGTTTGATGAGGTGAATGAGTGGCCTTGGAGTGCTAGGTTCAAAATGATTGTAACGTGTGAAAACCAGTTTCTTTGAATGAAGCTTTGCAATGAAAACCAAATTTTATGGATTATCACACTTTTCCACAAATCATAGTCTTTATGATGTGTAAAGAAGTTTCACTGTAAGCTTTAGGTCATTTTAGTTTTTTCTTCTATTCAGTTGATCTAGGAATTTTTGTTTAATAATATAATTTCTAGGGCTGAGAGCGAGTCTTGACACATCAGTAAAGTTGTGTCTTGGACTCTTGGTGACTTATTGGTTATAGATTCGAATTCGGAAACAATCTCTTTGCATATGCAATACCCAGTTGTTGTATTTTAGTTTTTTTAATATAATGTCTAGGGCTGGCAATAGGCTCAGGGTGAACCTAGGCAAAATGGTAAGGTTTTTGCCTCTGGTATTATAAAAGTCACATGTTTAAATCTTTAAAATTGTCTCTTCCTTTGCAAGTCACATGTTGAAATCTTAATTTCTAATCTGATGACTCGTCCCAACATGACTGTGATCAGTTGGGTCATTTGACCCAACTGGGCCCTTATCATTTTCATTGGTTCAGATGTAGAATTCTCTCAAACTTGATCTATGTTCACCCTAAGCATCATGAACAAAATGAGTTGTAAATTTTGGCTAATTTATTAAGTAGAATTTGAATTTTCACATGTTTGACTTAGTTTAGCGTATGCTAGTGAATGGTGCCTAAAGTTCATCACTATAGGTATTACCTAGGTTGGTCACTTGACCTCTTGCTAAACACGTAAATTGTTAACAGTGTCACATAATAGTAGGAGCCAAAAACAAAATTTCAACCTTATAGGGATAGAAACCAAAGAAAATTTCTTATAAAGGATTAAAATTAAAACTCACTAATTTTACTGGATTAAAAACATATTCAACTCTTTTATATTATATTATATTATATTGAGTTCTATTAATTGTATATTGTTATACTTCTTTATACAACGTTAATTGATTTTTTAAGATATTCAAAAGCTGTGGCAAATTTTAGGCGAGGCACGGATGCTCGACCCCTTGCTCTTCAGAACAAAAGGTTTTGTATAAAAAAATTTAATATTTTTATATGAAAAAGTATGTTTTTTTAATATAGTAGAATGAAAACTTATTTCGATCAATTTTCATTTAATATGAATGTGATTTCTCCTATAAGCATATCTATTTTGTTATTTATTTATCTCAAATATTTTAAATTTAGATGATGTCAACTTATATGGTTGTTACCGTTTAGTTTTTTATGATTATAAATTTAAATTTTAAATATCATACCAAATTAATAATTATTTTACACGAATTATTTTTGTAATTTTTTTGCTTAATTATTAATTTAGTTTTTTATTTATTTAAAATATTCAATTAGGTCTTTATTTTTAAAAAAAAGCTCCAATTAAACCCTTCCTGTCCAATTCATATTAATAAACATACTGTCAGTTTTGATTTATGCATAATGACGATTATCAATGGCCACAATTACAATATTCAAAAACTGATGATTATGAGGATTAACGCATTAGGATTTGGGGCCTCGATGTCTTTGTTGAGTACCGCTAAGAATAAGAAATGGAGATTTTTTTCAAGAGTATTATTATTGCTCCCAACAAAATTGTTCTTGCTCCTATCAGTTAAAAATAATTATCAAATTATCCTTCTCCATTTTATCCGGTTAGGTATTAATTTTTTTCATTTTTGTGGTCAAATGAAATCATGATTCCTTATATAAAATTTCATGCAGTCTCGAATCACAATTTTATTATTTGATGATGTTAATGCATAACGGAATTATGATTATGCTATGCAATGGATACTATAGCTAAACGGAATTATTATACTGTACATTTTTTTAACCCTTTTATATAACATAATTTTGTTGTATATTTTTTCCTCCTAAAAAACATTACAATATCATGTTTTCACTGCACAAAAGGGATACAAATTATTTGCACAATAGAATTACTGTTAAGTTGTTTAAAATTTTGAAGAATTGTAGGGGACAACAGCTTTTAACAAAAAGCTATTTGGCCCAATAGCAAGTCCCTTTTTTGAACGAATTTATTGGGTTGGGGAAAAAGGTGGCACAACAAACGAGGCGAGTCACTCGTGAATGAACTTGGGGATCAAAGTAGCATTTCAGTGTCCTCGAACTCGTTTACGCACATCACGCATTCTACCATCCCCTTTTCGAGCTTGTGGATCTTCACCACAGAGTACTCCAATGTCGGGAAAGTATCAATCACCGCCTGGTCAAAGCGCACTTGTGGAGTTGTCGATGCTAGCAGAGGGGGATTCAATAAACGATGAGGATGGTCGTGGTCGTGGAGGGGCTGAACCAATTGTAATACAATTCATTCTGTGCTATGACAAAAGAAAAAAGGAAGAGTAATAGAAGAAAACAAATTTGTGGCGGTTTCAAAAATTTATCAACAAAATAATTTGTAGCAGTTTATAACCACCTAATTGCATAAATCAAAGTCGTCGGTATTTATTTCTTTAATTTATTCTTAGATGATAGAATTAAGGTTCTCATTTTTGTTGATGTGATTATCTTTGTTTTCTTCTTGGTTTCATTTTTTAATTGTACCAAGAATAAATAATATATGCATCCATAGTGTTGCTCATTTAATTAATTTTGTTATGTATAATAAATATATTGAGTTTTATAATAATTCAATTAAAGATTATTTCCAATTGGTTAATACTATAAAAACTTGTAAACTAGCAGGACAATAGTAATGCATGCCTATTAAACTTTTATAATGCTTTATATTTAAATTTTACATAAATTTAAATATATTTATATAATACACCAAAAATTTGTTAAATGTAATTATGTATATTAAAACTTTATTATCTTCAACCC
>PYAF01003210.1:112948-155677 GCA_007407185.1 Glycine tomentella
TTTGAGTTGTATATGTATGCCCTCGTGTGAGGAAGGATCCTAGGGATCAGAAAGCGCTCGGACGCTTATTCTTTTGTATAGACACCTCGGGTGTCAGATGTTGATGTTGTACATAACCTGTGTTATGTTTATGTTTCTCCTGTTTATATATCTTTGAGATATTGTGCTTTCTGCCTATGGTTTGGTTGTGTGATCTGGTCAAGCAGGGGCTTGTTTATGTAGTTGGTTGTGGGTTGTGATTCCATATATAATGTTATCAAGAAACATGGTTGGGTTTTTATGCTTCCGTGATAAACATGTTTTAATTAAAGTGTTTTAAGCGCTAATCTGATTTAATCATAATGATAATATGCCGGGTATACACGGGGTGTTACAGCTAACATTATTAGAAAGTCTGAGTTGCCACATTAAGAACACATGTGTTTATCAATTTGCTTGAGTCTAGGGTTTGATTGGAAAAATAAACATGCAAAAGATTGAATTAAATTGCAAATTTTTAAAAATAAGAAACAATTAAAAAATTATAAGATATCAAAATTATAATTTATTCTAAGTTTGACTTTTTTTATTTGTTTAACTTTTTGTCACAAGTCATTTTGTTTCCTTTCAAATATATCTTAAAAATAATAATATTTTTTTTTCCTGGGACAAAGATGATGAGTATTTCTCAACTCATTAAATTAAAGATTAATCTTAATTACTATAGATAAATATTGTTGATTAAGAGAATTTTGTATACGCAAGAAATTAAATTTGAATTCTTTCATTAAATAAATAAACACAACAAAATCTTAAGCTATTATATTCATCTTATAAGTTAGAGAAATGGTATATTAACACAATTTCATTTCAAACACTTAATTACTAGTAATGTTTATGATCTTTTTATATTTTTCTATTGTATTATATCATTATTTATTGCTTCACTTTTCTCTCTTTCATCTTTAGAAGTATATCAACAGCATGTAGGTATTAATCCACCATTTTCTTTAAACTAACTATTCATTAACAAAGGATTTTCTTCCACAATTTATTTATTTTCTTTGAGAAAATTAATAAATAAGATAATGGTCAATCGTCACTTACTTGTGAGTTGTGAGTGACGGAAATTCAGTTTCACGTCCAGTTGTGTAACGTTGACAGCTTAAAAGCAAATTTCTTTGGGAAGTCACCGAAAAAGTTGTTTTTAAATACAGTATCTTATTAAGTTGTTCTTCAAATGTCTTGATTTAGCGCTTATCTGCTTTGTGTAAAAAGTTAGTGTACATTAGTGATTAGACTGTAATGAAAGGTTGAGTATTCATTTAAAATACATTATATTTAAATTTAAAATTAATATACACTTAAAATTTTTGAGTTTGAGTAATGATCGGATAACTTTTCTTGTTGAGAGAATGGAATTTTTATCATACACAAAATTTATATACTTGTTAGTTGATAACAATTACTATTTAGGAGAGTTGAAACAGGCTTATTTGTATCTCTATTCAATCTAAAATTTTAATAGGATCGATAAATTTAAACTCAATCTAATTGAGAACAAAAAAATGTGAATCAAGATCAACTTGACTTGATATATTATATCATCTTAACATTATATTATAGTTAAAGAAATATATGTATAATTAAAGTTTATTTTATAATATATTTTAAAATAATAATATTAATATAGTATTAGTTAAAATATGAATCATTAAGTTAAAAACCCATATCATTGGTACATAAAAAAAGTGTTTTGCTGGGTATTTTCTAGCTAAAGAGTGAGATTTTCAATCACATTTCTCTATCCTTTATATATCCTAGGCCATAGTTTTTGAATGAATTTATATAAATATATATAAAATAACACAAAAGTATAGCATTTAAAATAAAATAAAATAAAAAAAACTTATCTGTATTGCCTACCTCTTCTTTAAAACACGTGATTCATGATATTAGTTTTTTATTCCTCTAAAGCGTTTACACGGTCAGTCTTTAAAGTCATAATTGTATCATTGTTATCGTAAAATTTTAAAATTACGAATATAAAAATAAGCTACATGTATCATAAACTTTTTGGTGTAAAATTTGTGTTAACACGTGTGTGTATAAAATATTTTGATTTATATTAAAAATGAAATAAGAAAAATAAAAAAAAGGGTGGTTAGAAAGGAAGAATGGAGAAGTTGTGTGTAAGCCGTAAGAACGACGGGTGTAAATAAAGTTGAAAAACAATGGATGGAGGGATTGTTTTTTATGATGATGACTGTTGACTAATTTAAGGGAGCAGAAAGACAAAACGACAGACAGTTTGGAGATTGGAGTTGGAGAGAGAATGAGTGGCGGAGGAGGAGAAGAGGGAGAAACTCTCGAGTTCACTCCAACGTGGGTTGTGGCCGCCGTTTGCACAGTCATCGTTGCCATTTCCCTCGCCGCTGAGCGCCTCCTTCATTATGGCGGAAAGTTTCTCAAAGCCAAGGACCAGAAGCCGCTCTACGAAGCTCTCCAGAAGATCAAAGAAGGTTGCTTCTCTTTTTCTTTTTCACACTGACCACTACTGTTTCTTCAAATTTAATTCATGATCTGCACTGCGCTGCACTGGCAGAGCTTATGCTTTTGGGGTTCATTTCCCTGCTTTTGACGGTTACTCAAAACGGCATTACCAAAATCTGCGTTCGACCCGCTTTGACCCGCCACATGCTCCCGTGTAATCTGAACGCCGCTCCAGCAAACCACGAATCTCATTTCCAGACATTTTTCCCTGGAACCGCCAGTCGCCTTCTCGCTGCCGAACACTCCACTCCCGAGTCCCCCTCTAAAATTGGTTACTGTGCTCGCAAGGTCACTCTCTTTCTTTTCTTTTCTTAGATCGTATCTCATCGCATCTATTAACCAACCCCTCGGCCACCCCTTTCTCCTGTTTTCACTTTTCAGAACAAGGTACCTTTATTATCTGTGGAAGCACTGCACCACCTTCACATCTTCATTTTTGTCCTAGCTGTCGTACACGTCACCTTTTCCGTACTCACCGTTGTCTTTGGAGGCGCCAGAGTTAGCACTACCTCTACCCTTTTCTCTTAACTCTCTTTCTATTTCTCTCCTCATTATCATCACTCTCTTTCTTTTATATAGATACGTCAGTGGAAACACTGGGAAGATTCTATTGCAAAACAGAACTACGAGACTGACCGAGGTAAATCATTTTTTTTTTTTTTGCTCACTATGTTCTCTACGAGCCCAAGTTTACTTTCTGTCAACCAAACCCATCAACTCTTTGGAAAGATTTATTCTGATTATGTTTTAAATCTATTTCTTTTCCTGCTTCTACTTAAAATTCCTATGGCTTAAATGCAGTTCTCAAACCAAAGGTCACTCAGGTTCAGCAGCATGATTTTATCAGGGGTCGTTTTGCTGGTTTTGGCAAAGACTCTGCTATAGTCGGTTGGTTGGTAAGTTGAATACATGTTTGTCATGGACTCATGGTCTGTAAGTTTGAATGAATAGAATATATACTCTTATCATCGCGATAAAGTCCCTCTGCATTTTTCCATTTTTGGATTCTTAACACTTACAAGCTTTATTAATGCCATATTTCTAGCCTTTTTTCATCTCAATCCATATATTCCCATCTCGTATACTGGGATTGTTTTGCTCCTTGAATGATATTGCAAGAAATGCTGACCTTCTAAACACATGGATTGTAGGTTGGCATTATTTGTATTCCAACCTTGTCAATGGTTTTCTAAATGTTGGTTTGTATTTATAAGACCCCAATTAGAAGCGTTGCTTATTCCTTTTTATATGACTCAATCCATAATATTCCTTGCATTAATTATTTTTAGACTAAAATATTCCTAATTAACCACTTTTGTTAATCTTGTTGAATTAGTTAATTCGTTCTTATAAATAGGAAAGGAGGGAGTATATTTCTTCCTTTATGTTTGATTACCACCATGTAGTATTTTCTTCTTAATTCAAATTAACAATATCCTCCAAAAACCTGTATATCCTTAGAGTAGACTGTATACCACATAACAAATTAGCAAGTTAGAAAGTCAAAAGCTAAGAGAGTGTCTTTTTAGTGTTTTTGTTTCTTTTTAGTTATATTTCTCCTAATCATTTTATTGTTTCTTTCAGCTATCCTTTTTAAAGCAGTTTTATGGATCTGTGACAAAATCAGATTATGTGACATTGCGACATGGTTTCATTATGGTAAAGATCTACTGTTCCATATTTGTTGTCAATAATCTCTCAGCTAGATATTGGTCAATGGCTTCCAAGCTTGAATCTTAAAAATTGTCCTTTGGTTCTTTTCTTCGTTGTAGACCCACTGCAGGACAAATCCGAAGTTTAATTTTCACAAGTACATGATTCGTGCCCTCGAAGATGATTTCAAGCAAGTTGTTGGTATAAGGTAAGTGCTTTTGTATTATTGCTTCTATGCATATCACGCATATACATCATTTAATTGTCAAGAAAACTTTATCCCATTGGCCATTTGTGTCAATTGTGTAAAGTTATTGATTCTTTGTAATAACAATTATATTTTGTGGTTGCAGTTGGTATCTTTGGCTCTTTGTGGTTATCTTCTTGTTGCTTAATATCAATGGTATGCTACAAGATATGAAGTTATGCTTTATGTATGTCATCATTTAATTGGTTCTGCCTAGGCTGACGCTACTTTGCATTGTCATGACTGGCATCTAAAACCCGGTTTTATGTTTTGCATGTGCCTTGTGATCTTGTTTATGGACATGGTAGTCTTATTGATCATTTTTTTTGTGTGTGTTTTGTCATGAAGTTAATTTAAATAACACTTTTTGCGGTGAAAAAGGAAACAAGCTCAAGATTTATTTTTTATGATTTGGGGATGAATTTCAAGCATGACAATTAACAATAATAACGAATATACTTTTGCCTATAAATAGTAACTGATCTACTTACTTGTTTTGCTAATTACCAAAGAACATTACTTTGAATATCACTATTAAGATGTCTGTTGACTCTTTCAGGTTGGCATACGTATTTCTGGATTGCTTTTATTCCCGTCATTGTAAGTATCTTGGTTAAATTTTTGCTTCCCCTTTTTTTGTGTGTAGTGTGGACATTTCCATGGCCATGCATTCATTTTACCAGGCTTGCATACCCTTGTCTTAATTTCGTTCAAGGGATAGGAAAAAATATGCAATGTTACATGGAGTTTCTTAAGCAGATTAAGTTAGTATATAGTTTCAAAACTATTGATTCTATTAAACTGATGTCATACATACCATGGTTTTCTGCTGCATAGATAACCAGGAGATTGGTTCAACAATATTCTTAAAATTCGTGTAATACTAGTATAATATCATACCTATTACTTGGTAAAATTAAGCAAGAAAAGTTACCATGGTATTTCCCACTAGTTCATTTATGCCATTTGCTTGTAGCATTTGATTTGACAAAAGGAGCATTTATAGTTGTTAGTTTTATTCTCCTGTAAATGTGGAGATGGGTCTGAAATGTTCACATGTTTGTTTCAAGATTTGGAAAAAGATTGCCTCTTAAAACTTATTACCAGGCATATTTTTAGAATCATTCCACCAAATCATAATTAGAGGTAGGCATGTATAGTTTTAATGGAAGTTAATCAAGCTCAGTCTCCAAAGATCTCTGAGGCTCACCTTTTCTGCTCAAGGTTAATGATGAGTCTCAGTTTGGTTCAGAAGGATAGAGTAAGGTGGAGAGATACTTGCAAAGGCACTTTAATGCCTACGTCAGTAACAATATATTGGAAGGGTGTGTATATTTTGTGTCTCTGTTAGTGGTCTATTTTGTAGTGTTTGGCTGAGTCACAGCTACGGCAGCCGAGTGTGACCATTAGGTAATCCTCATAGAATGTGGATTCCCCTATTTGCTGAATATTCTAGAACCCCTTGTGAGTGAAATGTAAGGAGGTGCTGACACTAGTCTTTTTGGGTCTTATTAGTGTCCAGATACGTGGTGAATTCACTGAATTGGGCCCTTTCTGCTTAAATCTGGAACAGGAATGATTCATGTCACATGTCTTACAAAATGGGTAATGAGTTGTGGGAGGGAAGAAGGAAATTTTATTTATTTTAGTGATACTTTGTCTTGGAATTTCTAATTAAATATTCTTGGGAATGAGTTTTAAGCCATAAGAATACAATTGTGGGCAGGATAGATTTCTAGGAATACCATTCCTAGGTATATTATTCCAAGGAATCTTGCTCCCCAAAATGGGTAATGAGTTGTGGGAGGGAAGAAGGAAATTTTATTTATTTTAGTGATACTTTGTCTTGGAATTTCTAATTAAATATTCTTGGGAATGAGTTTTAAGCCATAAGAATACCAATTGTGGGCAGGATAGATCTCTAGGAATACCATTCCTAGGTATATTATTCCAAGGAATCTTGCTCCCCAAAACAAAAAATATTATTTTCTGTCTTCTGAGACAAATGCCCCCTAAGAATGACATTTGTTGCTGGTTATTTTGGAATTTCCTTTCTTTTTGCTTTTTTTCAAATATTATGCTAGTGTTGTCCTTTCCATTGGTGTTTTCTTGTTAAACCCGTATGCATAGGCATGCATGTCTATATTTTTATTTTCTCCATGCAAGTTGATGTATTAACAGGCTTTCACTGTCTGGAATATCATTTGTCTTATTGCTTGTCCCCTCACCTTGTACCTCCCCCTTCATTAATTTCATAGTTTCTGTTTTGCATTCGTTAAGCTTTTACTTGCTGTGGGCACTAAGCTGGAGCACGTAATAACCCAACTAGCTCATGAAGTAGCTGAAAAGCATGCAGCCATAGAAGGTGATTTAGTTGTGCAGCCATCCGATGATCACTTTTGGTTTCATCGGCCCCGTGTTGTCCTCTTTTTGATTCACTTTATCCTTTTCCAAAATGCTTTTGAGATAGCATTTTTTTTCTGGATATGGGTAAGCAAATTCGATTGAAGCATACCTTGGGTTATTCTCTGCCAACCTTTTCTTCTTATGCTCCTTTTTTTTTGTTTCATTTCCTTCTTAGCGGGGTTGGGGGTAATTTTATGTAGTTTTGTTGAATATCATAGACAGCTTGTGTTCTGACTTCTCAGGTTACATATGGATTTGACTCCTGTATAATGGGACAAGTTCGATACATTGTTCCAAGGCTTGTTATTGGGTAACTGTTGACAATTTTCTTTTCTGTCGAGCTTATGAATTCTTTCTTCGTGAATTTTGAACGATAAAGCTCAATCTTTTTTTTTTCTCCCCTTGTATATATCGGGGTTACAGGGTATTTATTCAGGTACTATGTAGCTACAGCACCCTGCCACTGTATGCAATTGTTACGCAGGTACACTTGCATAGCTATTCAAACTGAAACGCAGATTAATTTTGTGAATTTAAAATGTATCCTCATTGCATTGATTTTCATTCTTTTCACACTGTAGATGGGAACTCACTATAAGCGGGCAATATTTAATGAGCATTTGCAACAAAACATTGTTGGTTGGGCACAGAAGGCGAAGAAGAGGAAAGGAATAAAAGCTGATGGCAATCCTGGCCAAGGAAGTTCTCAGGAGAGTGCTAATACAGGAATCCAGCTTGGGTCAATTTTCAAGAAGGCATCTGCTCCAGGAGACAGTTCTTCTGCCCCCAAAGCTGACGGAACCAGCTCAGTGTAGCTATATAAGTGAAGATTTACAGTCTTATTTTGTAAAGTTGCTCACAGATTGCAGTTTTCTTTATATTATTTTCTTTGCTAACATAGTGTAGCATTGTGTGACGTGTGTTTGACTTGGTGTACGCATAAGGTCGAAGTTCTATTTGAGTAAATGCTAGTAATGCTATTGTCGTTTCTAAGATCCGTCATCACCCCCTTACTACGCTCGTCCTCTCTCAGGTTTTTTGCCTGATACTATCGGAGACAGGCTGACACTGCCTTTCTCTCTAACTTGAGTTCCTGTTAAAACTGTGTTTTATTTTATGAAGCAATTTAATGTAAAGTTAAGTTACTTTAAATTGACAAAGTTCAAGACAAACTTGTTAGATGGGAATCGTCCTTCATTGTCAGAAATATCACTTCTGATACCCCACAGTTACATGGATCGCCCGGCACTTTACTGAACAGTTTGCATAAAGTTTTCTTTACAATAACTGGTAGGACAGCGGAATAAATAAGTTATTATAACTCGAAAAAAGAGGCTTGGATATAAAAAAATACATATATGGGAACACTGCACAGGACAAATAAAGATTTGTTTGCATATAATTAAAATTATGATTATAATTATCATTATATACAAAAAAAAAACATTTATTTATTTGTCGATATGACATTTTTAGATAATTCTTTAGACTATTTCTATTTAGTTATTATAACTTATTAACTCTGAGTGTTTTGTAACTCTACATCATTAAGTTAGAAGTCTAAAGATAAATACTGCCAATTAACTTAGGTGGAGCAAGAATCATGCAGGGGTCCATATCAAGAATGGTTTTGAAGAAAATAACATATGAAAAACTGATGCAGGATACTATGTGATAGTTCATTTATCAAGTTTTGGAAACATTTGTTGACTTGATCTGGTGCAATGAGAAGAACAATACATGTGCAGAAGGTATAGAGTGGGGTACTATGTGGTAGAATACGTATAGTACAATAGTAGGAACTAGTGGGTAGGTATGATTATTATTGGAAACTATGCAGTGTTATGAAACTTAAACTGTGACTGTTATTTATTACTTTGTAACTGTTCTTGTCCTGAATTAAAGACACAACTTGTGGCTTAATTCCAGGTCTTATTTATAATGCATATTCTTTGTTTTCCTTCCAAAATATATATATATATATATATATATATATATATATATACATATTGCATTTGACTTCAAAAAAAGAGAGCCTAATGTGGGATATTAATGCAGTAACTTATTATGAGAAATTAATTATTTTAAAAGTTCTTGAAAGAGTTGTTTTAGAAGAGTTATTCTCAATGATTAGAAAAAAGTTATTCTCAAAACAATGTGGTATATATCAAATATGTCATTAGTTGAATATTATTCATACGTGATTCAAAGTCATAAATAAGGTTATGGATAATTAGATACAAATTTAATTTTTCTTTTATTCCAAAAAAACTGCTCTTTTTAAACAAAATAATTGAAGGTATCCTTCTTTTTATTTTTTTTGAAAATTATTATTGTTGCTATTATTGCATTTTATATTATGACGTTAAATCATGAAATATAAAAACTAATTTTTGTATAAAAAATTAAAATAAATATTTCTCCTAAAAATGATTCACTAACATTATATTTTGATTAAAATAATAAATTATTTAAATTAAAATTGGCATATAAATTCATGAAAGAATAATTTGCATACGTTAAATATATTTTAAACAACTTCACAATTAGGAATGACAATAATTCTTGTGTTACCTACTTGAACTCGTCCTAGATCTAATAAGGAATATATGCTTTGATCGGGTATTCTTTGACTTTTTAAAATGCGGAGGGGCAAGGATGAGTATGCAACTACATGCTTTGTCCCTGTTTCTAAAAGATAAATTTATTATATTTTTCTTATTTGTTTAATTTTTTTTATGAAATTTGCTTCTTTTTTTTAACTGTAATGAGCTGAATTTATATTATGAATCATTTGCATTTTGAGTAAATTACATATCTTTCATAAGATTTTATATGTATTTATCTTCCTTTTGAAAAATTTGCATATATTTTTCTTGAAATTTAATGAAATTACACGTGTCTTTGATGTTTAAGGAAAGTATGCATATCTTCTTTTTGTTTTTAAAACGTATACAAATTTTTTAAATGTTGTATAAGAATTTGAAAGTAATAAATTATGTGTGTTAACAATTTTGTACTTGAACTATGACATTTTTTACAATAACATAAGTATTTTAAGATGTACCTGAACTTGGCTCCAGATCAATCGGATCAAAAAGTAACATTCAAATTTTGCGACTACTAAATAGATGATTTTTTTTTTTGCAGTGAATTTCAAATATTTCCATATTTATGAAAATGAAAAACATATTTTAGCCTTTTAATTAAAATTGTCAACACATATTACTTATTACAATCAAATGTTTAGACGATATTTAGAAAATTTGTGTAAGCTTTTAAAATAGAAGGAAAACATGCATAATTTCTTTAAATCTCCCCTAGAAATGTGTAGATTTTATAAAAAAAGGAGAAATATGTGTAATTTTTTTAAACCTAATTGTTATAATTTTATAGCTTATTCAACTGAAGAACATCTAAAATTAATTTTAAATTTTAAATTAGACAAAATATGTATAAATATATTGTTATAGTGTAATAGCCATTTTCAAAGGACAAGAATGGGACAAATATACTAAACTTAACTGAGACGAGAATGAACATAAAATCTTATCTTTAACAGATATCAAAGATGAATAAAGGGGGCAACATATGTTGGCCTTGCCCTCCTTACTCAGAATAATCACTTATACATCCTTTGGTATTAAACAATTATATATTTAGATAAAATTAAAATATATCTTAGTCATTTATTTTATTTATTGGCTTTAACTTTATTTTCTATTTTTTTAATCACTTAGATCAATTCACATATTTTTATTAGATGAATTTATCATATAGCATTATATTAATATACACAAAACAATTTAAAACAAGTTAAAATATTAACATTCTGGAAAAGAAAAAAGAGTAAGGAAAAGAGAAAAACCCTACTGGAAGTGGAAGTGGAAGTGAGGAGAGTGAATGACGATCCATTCGATCGTGATACAGAAGCTGCTGAGCACGAATGCTCAGGTGGGTCGTCGGGTTGCCGCTCAGCATTTGAAGGAGTACACCTATGGCTTCCGCAACAAAATGGCCATCATCGACTCCGACAAGACCCTCATTTGCATGCGCAGTGCCTGCAACTTCATGGCCTCCCTCGCCCGCCAAAACGGTCGCTTCATGTTCATCAACACCAACCCTCTCTTCGACGAAATCTTCGACCTGATGACCAAGAAGGTTGGCTCCTACAGCCCCTCCACCAACTCTCTCTGGCGCACCGGCGGCTTCCTCACCAACAGCCTCAGCCCCAAGAAGTTCCGCTCTCGCAACAAGAAGCTCGTCTTTGGCCCCACCCAGCCCCCCGATTGCATCCTCATCTTCGACACCCAGCGCAAGTCTTCTGTCATCCACGAGGCTTTCAAGCTTCAAATTCCCGTTGTCGCCTTGGTCGACTCCGCCATGCCCCTCGATGTCTATAACCGCATTGCTTATCCTGTTCCCGCCAATGATTCTGTCCAATTCGTTTATTTGTTCTGTAATTTGATTACCAAAACCTTGCTTCACGAGAAGGCCAAGTCCGCTGCTGCTAATCCCAAAATTGATGCTCCAATTGAAGAAGAAGCTCCGCGCAAGGGCAATGGCAAGGGCAAGAGCTATTTGGATAAGCTCGGCATTACCGTACTTCTCTATGGTAATTTAGCTCCCTTATCTCAAGGTAAACTAACCTTATTTGCTTTCTGTTTTCTCCACCTTTTACTTAGATAGTTGAGATGAGCTGAGCAATTTTCACATCTAAAGCAGATATAGAAGAAACTAAGAAGCTTTTGGACAAGCTTGTTGTTTTGAAGTTCAATGATGCCCAAGGAAGAAATATGGGTTTTGAGGGTCCCAAGTAAGCATTCATCTAACTCCTCAAATTTAATCTCCATTTATACACAAGTACACATGTTTCTATTTATATGCATTAAGTGTTTAATGTATTTTTCTTTTCTCACCTATGCTCCCATCCATGGGTTGTTCCAAACTTCACACTTGATGAATTTACACTTATAAATTTTTTCTGCTCTCATGTAGATCTGCAATTGATATTAGTGATGGACTGACATATCTGGACTTGATCATTAACCAGATTGAGGTGAGACATTCATACCTAATGTGCAAGTTATGATGATTATACTTTCTTATATGAACATTCTCCTATGCAAATCATTGGTTTATTCCTTGGTCTTTTTTATATGAATGATCCAGATTGTGCACATACCTCACATAGTATCTGCAACTCTTATGTTCCCTTCATATATGGTTGCCATTGACCTGCTGTTTTTGGTTCTGACTATTTCACTTTTGAGATTTTGTAGACCCTCAACTCCAAGTATGGATGCAGGGTTCCATTGCTTCTTTTCAACAAAGATGACATTCATGATAGTTCTCTAAAGGTGAAATGCCATTTCAATATCCATATGCTATTGTTGACCTCAACCACTATTGAATTTTTAGCTTCATCTTCCGTAGGTTTTGGAGAAGTATTCAAAATCAAGCGTTGAAGTGCAAAATTTTAAACAGGTTTGTGTTTGTTTCATATTTTTAGATGAATTGATATTGATTTGTGATTTCTCTGGATCAATACATCATAATATATATTATATAGGGTGAAGATCTAGAGTTAAAATCATCGGGTGGACGTTACAGCAAGGAGGAAGTGTATGTCATTCTTCAAATATCTGTCTATTAAATCCAATTCTAGACTAGAAGTTTATTTGCTTTTTAGTAGAGTAAGATATCTCGTTTATGTATTGCTTTTGTGGTTTATAAGGTCTTGGACCCTCCAACAACAGTGGCTAGCTTTTGTGGTGTAGTTCTCCCTATCTTAGGTTCTTGTCAGTCACAAAGGCAGCAACCTTACTATGGTTTGCCCTCTTGAGATTCAAAAATTAGTGCATGTAAAAAATGTCTCTTCAAATTTCTTTATTATTCCATGATATATTCACATTCATCACTTCAAAAATTGTAATCCCTCAAACATGGATTTCCTGGAACACAACATTATCAATGAGTGATAGCTATTGTTTGTTGGATTGCAAATAAGATTTGTGGACTTTATAAAGAAATGAGAAAGTCTAAGTATCTTATTCCTTTGAAAATACCTAGAGCTTTCTACTTTAATTTTTGAAAAAAAATATTTAAAAGTAAATATTTAATAGTTGTAAATTAAGAGATGCCAAATAATTTGTCAGCTGGTTAAAATTTAATTATCTGTAAATCAAACAATTGACTTGAGTCACTTGACAGAATATATATTTCAATTTATTGACTAGTGTTCTCCATGACTTGCAAATTGGCTTTCATGATAAATACTTTAGCATTTTAAACTAACCTGCTAATTCGACATGTGAAGGCATCCATTTGATGATGTCAATGTGTTCCGTTCTCTATTGACTGGTGGAATCCTTGATTCGTTATTATCACAGGTATGGACTTTTTATGCAGTTGAGCACTGGTCCTATCAAAGCCTTTGTTCTGTTCCTTTAAAATCTATAAGCAAGAGGTGTAGGACACTTGTGCCTACACCTCTTAAATTATTCAACTGTAACAAAACCAAGGCTATAATTCAATATGTTTGTACATGTACCTGTGTGGGATGTGCACATTTGTTGTGCAGTTTTTACTAAGTTATTCATATTATTTTCCAGGGCAAGGAGTATATCCTAGTGTTAAAGTCAGACAATGTGGCAACAGTCCTTGATCCAAGTATCCTTTTTATAGTTCTAATCATTAATGACAATATTGCTTGGAGTCATTGCTCGTTACTTACTAACCTAGCTCTGAGATTCACGTATTTTTTTATTTTTGTCAACCTTGACTGTGTCTTGTAGACATATTAAATCATTTGATGATAAATGATATTGAATATTGCATGGAGGTATGCAGAATTTTTTTAATCTTTCACGTGAAGAGCTGTCACTTCTCTTTTTAAGGCATATAAGTTCTCTGTTTCGTTTCCTTTACTTTTTTTTCCAGGTGACACCAAGCAATTCGTTTAATTTAATCTTACCCAAAATGGAATTTAAGGTAGATTTTCGTTTCCTTCATTGTTACTCCCCTTTAGTCTCTTTAATATTTGTGCCAGACTTGGAATTGCATGATGCTTAATCAACTGGTCTTCAATAGTTTGTGTTAATTTTTACGTTGTGGCATTATATGAGCATGTATTGCAAATATTTGAATTCAAAAAATTTAAGATGTACTCTGGATGTTGAAATTTTTTGAATTCACATATAATTGAAGTTTATTGGAATTTGCAAATTTCATCGTCATTGGAGATACTATGGGGAAACACATTTTATGATTGTTTGATGCGAGTTCTTTTTCTCTTAACTGGAATTGTTTAGGTCCTGAGGATCAGGACTCAGGACCTAGTAGCTGTTGTCAGATGCTGATAAGGTAACATGGTAATTTGGTTTTTAACAACTTGTTAAATTGGTGCTATGACATATATAATGTAACTTGAGTAGCTTTGGCTAAACACTATATGTTATGTAATCTATGCAGCTTCGGGAGATTGCTCGAGACCAAGATAAACATGTAAGTTATAATATATTTTCATAACTTATGCATTTGTATTACTTTGTTTCATTTTAAGAAATAGTTTTAAAATTTTTATTGTTAATTGCTGACAAGACTTGTGAGAATATTATAAGAATCTGTTTTTCTTTTCTATCTTAATTTATTTTTCCTGATTGATGTGTTGAAGTTGAAGGACAATTTCAAACTCATTGATACAACAACCATGTGAGTGAAATGCTGTTTTTTTGTTCAGTTTCTTTTTAAAATTTACCAAATGTGCTAAATTCCATGTGTGGCACTTTGCATAGGTGGGTGAGTTTAAGATCCATCAAGAGGTTTGTTGACGCTGATGAAGTAAGGCACAAGAAGCCCTCAGTTTCGAAGGTATTATTCCCTAGCTGTCATTAGTTCATTACTCTATTGATAGCTTATGTAAGAATGAATTGAATGGGATGGTGCCCCCAAGATAATGACTATGATTTAACCCTTCTACAGGACACAGCAGCTGGACCAGCTATAAAGGTATATGCATAATTGTTTACACTTCTATGTGGTGCATTTGTGCTCATGCTTCTAATTTTATATTTTTGCTTAGGTATAACCTAGGATCTTGCCTTCAACTTTGAGGTGGCAGTAATTGCAGCCCTTGAGTTTTGAATAATTTAATTACAGCCATAAATATCTATCAGGGATTCAGATCTATATTAGAGTATGTTTTAAATTGAACATTTTAAAATGTTGTGGGATGTTATGGATTATCTAAGCTTTAATGGCATCAAAATTTAAAGAGATCATTCCTTAAAAGGGTAGAAACTTTTCCAATATATTTTATTAAAGAAATCTCCCCATTGATATAGCTGCCATGGATAAAAAAATGCACCCAAAATTTGTTAGAGCAACCTTTTTTTTTTGTTTTTGTTTGGGTAGAAGAGTTTTTATTAGTGAATGAAAGAAACAAATCCAAAAGATTGGAGGATAATAAGTCCTCAATAAAACAATATCCTTCTTGAGAAATAAGAGTTTCCAAGAACTTGTATGTGAGCCACATTCACTGTTGCATTGACATCCCAACCATTAAGATGAAGACTGTACTTAACTCAAATTCCCCTATGCTGTAAAACATTTCTCGATGTTAGAACAAGCTGCACAGTGAACAAATGCGAGGACAATTTATGAAAGCAAGAATATGATAGGTTCTGATGAAAAATTGAGTGGTCCCTTCCACGCTGCTACTTTGACTTTGACCTTTCCTTTATTTGAGGTATAGGAAGATGGACCAGACTGTTAAAAATGAACTACACAGACTAATTGACTTGAATTATGCCTTGCTACTGCTTTTGGACCCTGGTTCACAATATCAATCTTGGACTGCATGTTCATATCATATTCATACGCCTTCTAAAGGTGCAGCCATGCAAATTCAAAAGTCTGTTAATAGGATTTTCATGACTTAAATATGTGATGTGATTTCATGTATTAAATGTCATTTGTATTATTAAATCAGTTAGCACTATCAGTGTTATAAATACTAAAATTTCTTATGTTGTATTTGCAAGCTTAATTAGAATGAATATTTAAATATTAAGACATTTGTATTATTAAAACATTTAGAACTACCAGTGTTATAAATACTAAAAATTTATTATGTTGTATTTGGTATTTGCAAGCTTAATTAGGATAAATAATTAAATGGTTTATTAACTTTTTTGGTCCCTCATCTTTTGTGGATTTCCATTTTTATAGTCCCTCATAATTTTTTTGACTGGTTTTAGTCCTTTAAAAAAAATTTGTTCCATTTTTAGTCCCTCAAATTTTTCTGTTATGTTTTTAGTCCCTAAAAAATTCTATATGGGGCCAAAAACGGAACCAAAAAATTGAGGGACTATAATGGAAATTCACGAAAGATGAGGGACCAAAAAGATAATAAATCCATAATTAAATACTAAGTGGCGTGACAATGGCCTTGGGTCCTTGTGAAATGAGAGAGAAGAAACTATTGACTGGTTTACTAGAAGGTCATTGCTGCTCGATATGAAGTTCCTAATTGCTATTTTTAACGTGTTATCTATGCCAGTTTTTTGATGATGTATTTGGTGTCTCTGTGCCCGAATCTCGCTTTCTTCCCTTGGATACAACATCAGATCTATTACTTCTTCAGGTGACACTGAATTGTATATGCAAATTCTGTTACTGAAAAACATACTTTGTTGTACATGACTGACTCTCTCACCAATTATGTATTCTTGCAGTCAGATCTATACACTTGTAGAGAAGGTGTTTTAACTCGAAATCCAGCTAGAACTAACCCTTTAAATCCTGTGATAGACCTGGGAGCTGAATTTGAAAAGGTGAAAATTTAGTTATTCTTATCTTGTTCTTGCATAGTTTTTACCTTATGAAATTATATTTGTTTTTAATTCTCAGGTTGGTGACTTCCAAAGTCGTTTCAGATCCATTCCAAGCATCATTGAGCTGGACAGTTTAATGGTGAGAGGTGATGTGTGGTTTGGAGCTAATGTTACTTTGAAGGTATAATAGATGTTCCTTTTCCTGTTGGTCATGCAGCATGTTGAATACTTGCTCTTTATTCCCTTTAATTATCAATCTAGTACAGATGATATTCATATTTGAACTTTTTAAGAATTGTATGCAGTATTCTGTTTGTCCTTTTCTGAATACCAGGGATTTTTTTGTATGTTATAGGAGCATTTCTATGCCAATAGATTTTGACCTTGCTTAATTTATAGCAAATTTCCAACACTACAAAAGATTTAAAAAAGCTCTAAAATCATTAGAACATGGATTGCTGGATATACCAAAAGACTTCAAACTGCAGCCCAATATTAAAAGCTCATTTGAAGGCATGAACAGGTCCAAAATATGGTCCTACCCTTATAACCGAGTGTAATGGGGCTGAGAGATCTGGACAGAAATAGTACTTGCACTACCCATGTATAGTGTAAAGATATGAAAAATTAAGTTCTTCTCCACTCCTATGAGTTGAGGAAGCCACATAACAACTACCCCTCTCTCCCAAACAAAACACATGCACACAGATTTTCGGAAGATTTTGTGCGCAGGGGGGGTGGAAGAGTGGGGGGCTGATAATCAAAATAGATAATTTAGCATTGCTCATAATAGACAGCTATATCATAATTTGATAAGTTAAAGCAGAAAAATCTCAAGATAATTCTGGTCTCATGGTCGAGGACCATTTTTCCCTTTAAGAGCTTAAGCTATTAGGTATATGCTAATATTGGTTTTATATATATAAGACATCCCCTCATGCAAGATTCCAGTGGACTTAAAGGACACAGAGCATGGAAAATGTACGAGCTCACATGTACTGAAATTCAACTCTATTTAGAAGAATGAAAGGCAATAAAGATCAAACTCATGACTGCCATTACATTATAGAGGCTCTTAAACCATGTTAAGGACCATAACCTATTAGGTGAAGGCCAAAATTGGCTTTATATCTCTTACACTCATTATCCTAGACTAACTAAGAAAGGAAAATCTCTTGGATAATCCGTGAAAGAGATAAATCACTTTTTTTATAATTTTAGTAATAAATCTCTGGTTATCCGTAGACAGTGGTTTGTTAAGTCCTCGTTATGAAAATAATTGTAGGATTCTTCTTTTCTCTTTTACAAATTTTCTTCTAAGGTTTCTGCTTATTAGAAACTTAGGGTATTTTTTTTTGCTTTTCATATGGAATAGAAGATTCAAATTAGGTCAACTAGGAGTACAATACAAATCTCATTATAATTTATTGTAAGCTTTCAAATTCAACGAACTTCCTATTAATATAATTTATTGTCTGAACTACTATATGAGAGACTGATGTGTTATGATTTTTATTGCATTTATGTGATCTTTAACACTGTTTTTCAGGGGCAAGTGACTATTGCTGCAAAACCTGGCTTGAAATTGGAAATTCCAGATGGGGTGACGATTGAGAATAAGGTATAATACTAACTTCAGTATGAGCTTTGGAGTCTCTTTAGTACAAAACTTCACTTTTCATGGGTTTTATTTTCCCTGTTCTGTCAGTGGTGTTTGAGGGGTTGTGGTTTGTAAGCGGGATGTGTGTTGGGAGAGTTTGTTTTGTTTGGACTTTATTTTTTATCAGCGTTTGGACTGGTATGACGGGTACCTTTTGTTTCTTGTTTGCTGATCAAAGCATGGGGATTTATGTCATTGTTTTTGTCATCATTGGCTGGGAGGCCCTTTCAGTTGGATAGCCTGACTGTGACTGTAAACTTAAGAGCAGGATGAAGGCAGATGACCATGTTTAAATATATTTTGACCTTTAGGGGGTGACGGGCTAGTTGGGGTTGGGATGGATGTTGGCCCACTTGCTCATGTCTGAATTTTGTTAGCAAATTGAAGAATCGCAGCAAGCTTAGATTGAGAATCACATAATCCTTAGTAACATCTCATGTACAATTTTAATTATTCTACAACCAGGGACCAGAATTTTGATATTTCTATTCTAACCTCAGATCACTCTTTTTCCCCTCCTTCAAGAATATCTTAATCAACACAAAAAAAGAAAAAAACTGGGACCCTTTTTGCTAGAGTTTCAGAATTCTGGCCTCAATTGATAAAGAGCACAAAATGCCTTAGAATCTGAATCTTGGATTGGCTTTGTTTGAATAAGCAACTAACGCACCTTCAACATTCAATTTAAGGCTTCCATGCAGCAGAGGATAGCACTTGATGTACAGGTGGCATTGAAAATTGATTAGGGTGAAGAAAATATGTTTCAACTAAATTAATGCCTTTCAGCATCCTAACCCAAAGGGCATGAGGATTATGATTGATTCTCCAACATTCTATCTATAGCTATTAGTATCATTGAATGACCATGATATTTGTCTGATAATCACATTTTGCTGCTTTACAGGAGATCAACGACCCTGCAGATATCTGAGGATGAATGTTCTGTCGAAGTTGCTGGGATTTGGTTCCAGTGAATACATGACTGCTGGACTTTGATTTGCAGTGCTATACAATTTAGTTTGTCACATTAGCATCCAGCCATCTTGTAGCTTTTCTATTTTTGCTGGGACCTAAAAGGTTGTTGCAGAAGCAATAGTTCCTTACACATTTTTTCTTTCAAGCGGCATGATAGTGATGAAATAATTGTCTACTCATCTATTTATTCATCCTGTAACTTTTAGGGAAAGGCTTGATATAGTCACAGCTGAGAGCCTGAGACAAGGAATAGGAATAGTTTCAGTTTTTGCTGGTCTTTTTGCCTTGATACTATTAGAATCACACCAATTGTTTACTGTATCAATCAGTTGGAGCATACATTACAGAACACATTGTTAAGGCATATTTGTCATTGACTTGTATAAACTACCCCCAAATTTTTTACTGCTTTGATCTTTTTTCTTCTGCCTTGCTTTTTTCAAATTGACCAAGATTTTTCTTAATTGAAAATCTTTCTTGTCATTGACTTACATAGGTTACTCCAAAAGTTGACTAATTTTAAATTTTTTTTGGAGATCCAAATTGGTTTAAAATGAATTGATTTGATTTAAATTAAAAAAAAGATATAATTCTCATTTACAACACATTAAAGATTATTGAATTAAATTACATGTTTTAGTTTCTATAAATAAAGGTATGTTTGTTTTTGGTCTCTACAATAGTAATTATATTTTTTAATTATTTATTTATTAAAAGGTGGTATGTGTATTTTTTTTTTTTTTTGTAGAGACAAATATTACATTTGACACATTTCTATAAATTAAGGATTAAAGTAAGGTAATCTTGTAGAGATTGAAATGAACATTTTACATTTACCCAAATTAAAATCATATTTAACTCAAAATTAATTAAATTTATATTAAAAATATAGTTATGAAATGTGCATTAAATTAAATTCATTTTGAGTAGATTTTTTTTAAATACTAAAATTAAAAAGAATAATTTTCAATTCAAACAAATTCTTGTTTTACAACTTTCCAATTTTTTTTTTAATCAAATACAGGAAAATGATTTTGATATTTGATTTGATTTGGGCCAAAACGTGAATGCATTATTTAGGCCCTGGAGAATAGCATTCGATAGGGGTAAGGGAATTTGGCAGAAATTGAATCGGGTCGGGTTGCATGCTTGAAGCGAACAATTCTATCCATTCCGTAGCAGGGAGAGGATAAGACTTAAGAGTGTGATTTAAAGCTTAGTTCTGTACTTGTGTTGTGTGAGATAGCCAGCCATGTCGATCTTTTCTATTCCCTCACCAATGTACCGTTGTTCAATTTCAATTTCAATTTCTCGGCAGCTATTGCCATGTTCTTTCACGGCTCAGCCATTGCAATTTCAAGTAAGAAGAAGAAGGAAAGGGAAAGTGGTAATGAGCATGGAGGCTGGTATTGGAGTGATGGGCACCAAGTTGGGTATGATGAGCTATTTCGAACCCGACGGAGAGGTTGTTCCTGTCACTGTCGTGGGTTTCAAAGAAGGCAACATCGTCACCCAGATCAAAACTGAGGCCACCGATGGATACGACGCCGTCCAGGTTGGTTATCGAAGGGTCAGAGACCGCAAATTGACCAAACCGGAAATGGGTCATCTCCAGAAGGTCGGCGCCATTCCCATGCGCCATCTTCAGGAGTTCCGTCTTCAAGCCGTCGATGGCTTCGACCTTAACCAGCGCCTTCTTTTGGATGAAATTTTCAAGGAGGGTGATCTTGTTGATGTCTCTGGCACCACCATTGGCAAGGGTTTCCAAGGTCATCATCTCTCTCTTTATTTTCACTTTTGAAAAATTTCCCCTTTCTTAGCTTGCTCACTTCTACTATTTGACAATTTAGTCTGATATGCTTACAATTACCCATTTGTGCTATTGCGGAATGTTCACCAGTGTTATGCCTTTGCCTTCAACAATAGAGTTGGTATTGTGCCAGTTTCATAAAGGAAACATGTTATTACCGACTTAAGAAACTAAATTTTGATCTTTTCTATTTACTGATTTAGTCCTGGAATTTGGGGTGTGTCTTTATTGAAATTTAAAAATATATTTTTAGTCTCTCACATAAATTCAATTGGTGGGTTTTTAAGCACTATGTGACTGATTTTTTAACATTTTGTTTGTGACAGTTTCAAATAGAAATTCAAGTGGTTAAAAAATAAAAATTAATTTAAGAGAATTAAAATTCATCACAAAGTATCAATTTGTTATATGAGGAATTAAAAAAATATAATTTTCAAATTTTAAAAATTAAAAAAACATGGTTAAATTTCAGGAACTACTCTAAATTCAAGAATTAAACATTTTTATGTTAAACTTGTATTATCTGCCGCTATGATTTTAGTCTTCAAAGGTGAACAATGGGTGGCTTAATTGACAGGTGGAATCAAGCGTCATAACTTCAAAAGGGGTCCAATGACCCATGGTTCCAAGAGTCACAGACAACTAGGATCAATTGGTGCTGGAACCACGCCTGGTCGTGTGTACAAGGGAAAAAAGATGCCTGGTAGGATGGGAGGAACCAAGAGGAAGATAAGAAAGCTTAAGATTGTAAAAATTGATAAAGATCTTAATGTCGTCATGATCAAAGGTGCTCTCCCTGGTAAGCCAGGCAATCTTCTAAGGATAACTCCAGCCAAGATTGTCGGCAAGAACATTCCAAAGAATTAGCATATCTTTTCTCTTAACTTGTCTGTGTATTTGTTGTGCCTTCCTGTTAGCCTTTTAGTTGCAAGTTTATGTATACTACTATTGCTTCTTTCAACACACTACATTGATTGAGTTATACAGCACCTTACTAGTATGACTTTAGTATCATCTTACTCGATACTATTTGTGATGTCACACACCGCGGTTATATTTATCGCCAGAGGTATGGGAATCAAAATACAGAGAATGAAGTACAAGTATACCAAAACTTTCAATTAATTAGCCAAATTAGTTTTTGCATGTCCTTGTTTTGTTAATCTACTTAGCTAACATGTCTTTAGATTGAGTGGAAGGAACTTGAATCATGTAACATGCAATTACTACTGGCTATATTCTAAGATTATGTACAAGAAAATATTGATGGGAGGGGCTCCCTTTGATTGTAGTTTATAAGAGATTAGTCTTTCACCTACCAAATAAATTATCTTTAAGTTAATTTTGTCCGATAAATGTTACAAGATTTTTCGAAATTAATGTTTTTCCTTGTACCTTAATTAAAATACATTTTTTGAATGATTTGAATTTTTAATCTTCTCTTAAAAAAATGAAGTTTTAAAATCATTTTTATAATTTATTGTTTTGAAATTTTAATAACATATTTATTACGTCTATTTTTCTTATAAGTTAGTCAAATAAAAGGAATTGACTTCAATCGTAGATCTGATTAGATATGACTAAAATTAATTAGCAAAATCAAAAGGTTTGACTTCAATCGTGGTATTTTGTTATCTCTCTTTTATCAGCATGTGTTAGATTGGGTGGAAGGTGTTTAAATCCCGTAAGCACGTACAATTTTAAGAATCATGTGAAAATATTAATGGGAGAAGTTTCATTAGTGCTTTGGTCGTATATAAGATATTAATTTTTCGATTACATTACCAAGCGATTTAAGTTAGTTTTCCCTATTAATTTTTAGTTTCAGTTAAATGTGAAAAAAATGATTTCAATTGCTTAAATGAAATTGTGATTAGGATAATTTGTTTGAACTATGAACTAACATTAATATTGTAATTTTATGTTATACTTCAATCACAAATCAACGTTAAAATTATTTTTAAGAATTATTTGAAAAATTAATAAATTTAAATAAGTAAATAATCCTTTTTCTGATAAAATAATAACATAAGGGTTTACGGATATAGCGACGGAGGAGAGGAGACGTAAACCCTAGAGTAGAGAATGGAAGGTGAGGGTGGCGAGAGGAAAAGAGGCGCGCGTTTATGCAGCGTGTGCAAGAAATCAAGAGCTTCGGTGAAGAGGCCGAAAACCCTAGAGCAGATATGCAGGGAGTGCTTCTACGATGCTTTCGAGTCTGAGATCCATCAGGTCATTCTTCAGAATCAGCTCTTCAGCCCTGGTGAACGCGTCGCAATCGGCGCTTCTGGCGGCAAGGATTCCACCGTCCTTGCCTACGTCCTGTCCAAACTCAACCGTCTCCACAATTACGGCCTCCATCTCTTCCTCCTGTCGGTCGACGAGGGCATCACCGGCTACCGCGACGACTCTCTGGAAACGGTTCACCGGAACCAGATTCAGTACGGACTCCCTCTCAAAGTGGTCTCTTACAAGGACCTCTACGGATGGACTATGGATGAGATCGTGCGAGTGATTGGTTTAAAAAACAATTGCACTTTCTGCGGCGTCTTCCGTCGACAGGCCCTTGACCGAGGTGCTGCTCTCTTGAAAGTGGACAAAGTCGTTACTGGGCACAATGCCGATGATATTGCCGAGACCGTCCTCCTGAACCTCCTGAGAGGAGATGTTGCCCGATTGAGTAGATGCACCTCCATAACCACCGGTGAGGATGGGCCCATTCCCAGATGCAAACCTTTCAAGTTTACTTACGAGAAGGAGATTGTCATGTATGCTTATTTCAACAAGCTCGATTACTTTTCCACCGAATGTAACCTTTCTTTCTTTTCCTCTTAATTTCTCATTTTTATTTTCCCTTCTAACTGCCTAACAATCATATCATTCTCTCTACAATCCCAGGCCTTTATTCTCCAAATGCATATCGAGGTTTTGCTCGCGAGTTCATCAAAGATTTGGAGAGAATCAGGTGCTGATTATCCAAGTTGCTTGCTTGCTTTCTTGTACTCGCTCACAAATTGCTGTGCTTATGTTTATTATACAATGCAGACCTAGTGCGATTCTTGACATCATCAAATCAGGGGATAATTTCAGGATTTCTACTAGTACCAAGATGCCAGAGCAGGGAACATGCGAACGCTGCGGTTATATTTCTAGTCAGGTATATATGAACCACAGCATCAAAACCCTAATCTAATCTAAACCTCCCCTCCATAAGCAAAGTCAGTTTCTTTTTTTATTTTTTATGTGCAGAAATGGTGTAAAGCTTGTGTTCTGCTTGATGGACTGAATAGAGGTTTGCCTAAACTGGGGATTGGACGAAGTCGTGGCAGTGTTGCTTCTGATAATGGAAATGAAAGTAAAGTAGAAAAGAGCATCCAGGGCAAACAATTTAGAACTCTAGACTTCTGATTTCCCATATCAAACGTAGGTGCCACCTATCAAGACAAGCAGCAAGACGAGGCTTCCTGTTCCTGAAATTCAGGGCTTAAAGAAAAGTTGCATTGTTTCCAGATTATTACTTTTCAATTTAATCATATATCTTTAGCTTTATTTCTGTGGGCAACGGTCATGTTGTCATTTGTAGACAAAGTCGGCTTCACATAATCAATGAATACTAATGGTCTGTAGTGTATGGTATGGTGGAGAGAAAGTGAGCGAAGAAAAAAAAAAATAGAAGAAATATTTGAAATTTTGTGGTTGAATGTTAACCTTTCTTTTCTCACTTTTTTTTTTCTAATCAAACAAAATACAATATTGTCATCCATATTTTCCTTTGTCTATTTGTTTCAGTAACACCCGAATTCTAAGTATTAGGAGAAGACTGCTTTTTAAAATCATGTTATTCATATTATATTAATTGATTGATTAGAGATACTCTATGTATTGTTGTTGTGGTTATTATTGTTATTGATTTATTGTTGTTTTATTATATCGAATAAAATAAAAATTTGTGACATTAAGCAATCTAACTATTTTTATTGACATCAATAAATTAGGTAATTATTCATTATATGTAGGATCGGAAGTAATATTTGATATGCATATCAGGCCGACTGACCTGCCCAATGGAATTTTTGGTGAGTACTTTAATATTCAGCACTAAATATGGATTTTTTAATCAACCCAATCATGGTTTAATATGGGCTTAACTCGCTAAAAGTTCATATAAAGCAAGTTTTCTTCAAGCTTGAACTCCACTTTGAAGCTTGAATTCCTAAGTCTACCATTCACATCGAGCCCACAACCAACTTAGATTTGAATCAACTCTAAGGATGGTAAAGTAGGCCAGTCCATCAAAAATGGGCCGGGTTGGCCCATCTCACTTAAAAAATGGGCCGAGTTAGGTTGGTCCACTTTTATAAAGTGGGTTGAAAGTTTTGGCCCGTCCCACTTTAAAGTGGATTAGTGGCCCAGCGGGTCAGCCCACTAGCTCACTTAAAAAATTAAAAAAATAATAAAAAAAATAGTCTATGAACTTTTATTTTTACTTTTTTATTGGCATCATGTAATTCTAAGATTTTCACAATTGTGGCATGTTCTAAATGGGACAACTTTAATAAAATGATTATACTAAAGTGGTTACATTAATCAAGAAAATAAAATGGTTATATATTTTTTTTCACCAAAAAATATGAACCCCAAATCTCAAACACAATGAGTTCTATGGAAAATGAAGCCAACCAATATAGTTAATAATTCAGTAAATTGCAAAGCTTGATAATATTAATGCATCCATTCATATAACTTATTTTACATTCAATATAATTTAAAATATATTGCATGCCTACTTCTAAATCAAACTGCAACTTTTCTATGATCTTACTGTACGGTTGTTTTAGCCAAAAGTCCTAAAACAAAATACATTGTTTTGAATAAGCAAACTGCTCTAGTGCCCTCAAATTTCAAATATGGTTGATATTGCTTACAAAAAAACCACTCTTGTATTGTAAGAAAACATTTATTGAAAAATGCTTATATTTGGGTTTATGATCAGTTTTTATTTGGATTAGCTTATACTGTAGGGTTGTTTTAGCCAAAAGTCCTGAAACAAATTAGTGTTTTGAATCAGCAAACTGCCCTAATGCTCTCAAATTTCAAATATGGTTGATATTGATTACATAAAGACCACTCTTGTATTGTAAGAAAACATTTATTGAAATATACTTATATTTTGGTTTAGGATAAGTTTTAATTTGGATTAGCTTATACCGTATTCAAAAATCAAAACAACTTACATAATCTGATAATCAAAATGTTCAAAACTGAGAAAGAAGCAAACTTTCTTCGAAATAAACTAAATCCAAATTTAATCAAGCACTAAAATGCAATAAAACCCAAACATTCAACAAAATGTTCACAACTGCAAGTCTCTATAGACTTATCATCTAAACACAGTGTAAAACCACAAGAACTCTAGTTACGTGGAACTCTATCATTTTGTCACCCCAAATCTCAATGACACACACTCATGCTATTGCTCGGTTTACTTTACTCAACACCAGGAAGCCCAGTGATTGACTCAAGAGGAAAACACAAAACACTAACAATTTCAATATTTCATTATTCAAACATCAGCAAATGAACAGGGTACTTCAAATTTAGCAAAAAATCGAAAAAAAAAACCTGAGACAGTCACTGCAGGAGCCAGGCGCATGCTCGCGATGGCCGACGGTTACTGCAGGGGCGCCAGGCGGAAGCTCGTCGTCATGCCGTGTCAGAAGGAGCTCTTCTTTCTCGTCTCTCACTCTCGAGTCTCGCTTTCGTTTCTCCACAGAATAGCTGCACAGGTGAAGACGTGAGGTGAAGCCGTGAAGGTGACTAGGTGAGGACGCAAGGTGAAGCTGTGAAGGTGACTACTAAGGTGTGACCGTGTGAGAAGTGATAGAAGCTGAAAGCAGTGAGTGAACCAAGTGCACAACCCTTAACCCTAACAATTCTCTTTCTATTTTTTTTTTGTTTTTATTAGAGCAAAGCAAAATGACTCACTGTGAAGTCTGAAGCGTGCTACGTGTGTGGATGCAGGAGTGTATGGTGGTTTTTTTTTTGTGGGCCATGGCCCGGTGGGTTGGCCCAGCCTTGGGCCCACTTTTGGCCCGTATTTTTGTGGACCGGGCTGGCCCAGCCCGTTTACTCAATGTGGGCTTCAACATTCAACTCAACCCACATTTTTTTGTGGGTTACACGAGCCAGCTTGCCGGGCCTGGCCCGTTTTGCCAATGCTAATCAACTCAATGAAATATTGGAATTAGGTTTTAATTTTGAATATAAATTAAATTTAAGCTTTTTTAGCCAATATAATCATAGTCCGATGAGACTTGGGCATCATTTTAGTAGCCCAAATTGAATATAAGGTTTATGGTTTGACCTATTATAGTTAGTGACATACATAAAGCCAACAAATAGTTAGGCCTAAGCTTACTTGATAAAATGTAAGGCTTTAGCTTTAACTTTTGAGCACGAATTATACCTAAGCTTTTGTACCCTAATCTAGTCATAGCCTACTTTGGACTTAGTGCACAAAGTTGATACAAATTAGGTTTCACTAGGTTTGAGCATCATTTTACAAGCTTAAATTGGATTTGGGTTTTCTAGTCTAACTTGCCATTGCTTGTGACTTGCATTGAGTTCAGGATTAGCTCAATTCAAACCTATGCAAATGGTGGGTTTGGACTTTATATTTTGAACATGAATTAAATTTAGGCTTTTTTTTTTAGCCTAATCTAGACTTAACCCACAAAGCTAAAAAAATTGAGCTTTCATTAGCTTGGGTCTTATTTTAGAATCCAAAAATATGCACTTCTGAGCTTGGCCCACTGTAACTTGTGACCTACATCAAGTTTCCAAACAACCTAACTCAAACTTGTCTTATGAAATGTAGGACTTGAACATTAAATAATGGTTAGATCCAAGATTATCCCACAAAAGCCTATACAAACTTATCTCTTATAAGGCTTGGGCCTTATGTTAGAAATTCAAATTCAATTTCAGCTCTTCGGCTTAACTTGCATCCAGCTCAAGATCAACTCGACTTGAATAAATCAAATGAAATGAAGATGTAGGACTTGAGTTAATCCTTTCAAGCACACATTAAATTTAGATCTTTTAACCCGACCTAATCATGGTCTAATTTTGGAGTTGACCCACAAAAAATCCGATAAAAAATTGAATTTTTCTATCGTGTCCTGCTCTTATTCTAAAATTTCCCTCATCATAATCTTATGTGAAGAGTGTCATATCTTTTTAGAAGAATATTATAAAAATCGACAAAGTTTTAAAACCTTGGAAAAAATAATCTGAAACTACAAATAAAATTGAAAACTGATTTTGATTATTAAATTTTTAAGAATGTAAAACTATCAACCATCCAAAATGGGCCTTAGGTTTTAGGTTTAAGTTTTTTCTTTTTCCCAAATTTCAAATTAAAGGTTGAATCTAGTATGTTTTATTTGACACAAACCTGTTTCTCATTTTAGTTATAAATTACTTTTTTCATAATTTTAAGATATTTAGACATATTTTCTTAGAAAATTACATATATTTAGCTTTTTGGTTTATTTTATCTTTTATTTATTTCATATATAGGAAGGAGAAATCTGAATGTTTGGAGAAAATAGAAACTAATTGGAATCAAGAGAAGAAAAATAAAGCCACCTAGCAATTGGAACACTTGTAATGTATGCCAGCCCTCTCTCACAGGACACGAGTCATGGCTTGGCAACTTTGCTTCCCGCAAAAGCAGAGCTAAGAAAGTAAAGGTTATGCCACTTCGAGATTTTTATCTAGTATTTGTAAAGGAAGAGTACAAAGGAATAAGGGTTTAGATCCTCTCGAATAACTTTCGATATGACAATGCTATTAAAAAAAAAAGTGAAACACACAAACACAAAAGGTCAAATTTAATAAATCCAACACAAATAATGATAATTCTCGCCATAATAATATTTATGTCTCTCTCTTGTACATGTTAGTCGATAATAATGAGAGGATAGAACGGGATGTAGAATAATTAGATTAAAGAGGTTTGCAAAGATTTGAAATACAATTTCCTAGTTATGTTCATGTCTCTAATACTTGGTTGTCGTAGTATGAAGTCATGCAGACAGGCATTTGAAACAATTGGTCTAATGATTATATCGTCATACACTAACCAAAAAAGTATTACCCTTCACGATCCGCTGCATCTACAAAAGTACATTGTTATCACTAACAGCAAACACAGGAAGCCCCTTCATTACCCTGTTCAGTCACGGTGTAGGAGTATACCGAAGATGCATCTCATAGAAATTGATAAGCTGGAAAATTAAGAAAATCATTAGCTTTAGGTAAAAAGAGGCCACATGAACATTTTCAACACGTGGAAGCCATGCAAAATTGACAAGGAAATAATCAATTCAATCTAACATTGCTATGCCTATGAGATAGCGGATTACCAGAAGTGGATTGTATGCCTTGAGATATCTGTTGTCCACCATCACTTCTGTTCCATCAGACCTGTTACGTTAATCAGGTAAGCATTATGTAAAGAAGCATGCAGTATGATTATGGAAAATAACCCAGTTCACTTCAATTTCCATAAAAGCGTTGGAAAATATACAAAACTAGTAATGATAGAAGACTAAGGAGGAGACTGTAAGCTTTTCTTTTATATAAGGAATATTGTCCAATTTTTATAATTTAGGCCTTTGTTTGGGTTTTCATGTTTTAATAACCGTGTTGTTTAGTTGGACCTTTAGTGGGCCAATTCTGAATGAGCCTTGGTAGGTTTTGAGTTCCAAACTATAAATAAGGCCTCTTAACATTTGTTAACTCAGATTTGGAAGAAATCAGAATCTAACTTTGGCTAAGTGTGAGAGAATTAGTTTCTCTTGAGTTCTTTTGAGAACCCTAAATTCTTATCAAAGAATTATTATTCTTTGTGACAAATTCTTCTCAACTAATTAATCTTTAAGAATTCTGGTGTTGTTCCTTTCCATTTCTCACCTCAATCCGTTTTTCCCTTTTGTTCCTAAATTTTCTTTGATTTTTTTTATCTATTAGGATGCTGAGAATTGATCCATGAATTGGGGTTTTCATCAAGTAACAAACTTACATAAGAAAATTAAGTCCTCGGCTCCCGTAAAATCAAGTAATGTAACGCCAAAATCATTTTTCACTTGTTAATTTTGTGCGGCTGGTATTCCATTAAAAACTAAGGGTTTGGCTTGGTTTCTTGAACTCGAGGATTAGCACCAACAACTTATTAAAAGTTTGCAATGCTAAAATCAAATATTCGAAAACTCATCATCCCTCATATCTGGTATGGGATGGGATCATTTTTATGGCATCTCCATGATATTTGTCCCATTGTTTCTTCAATGGAATTTCCATCAAAATGTACAAGGGATTTAAACAGCTTTAATGTTCATATATTCTAAATTTTTGTGAGAGTTTAAATGTTTTGATTTCTTTCTTCCAAATACTTTGTGTCTGTGCTGAGCATGCCTCCTATTTTTTTATAGTCATTATTCTTTCTAATCCTTTTATCAAGAAAAGAAAATTGTTGCAAAGAGTAGTAGCTTGTTAACATGTCCCACATTGGCCAATAATACAACCAGAGAATACTGCTTGCTAGACTTGGAAAATCCTAGTGTCCTACTCCCTTCAACTATCTTTTTAAGGCTGAGTTATACCCAATCTATTTCTTTCTAATGTGGTATGAGAGTCTGTCTATTCTTGCCATGGGGGTTTAGTTTGAGCAGATTATGTGATTATTGTAAATCTTATTATACATGTCTTCGATTCCTACTAATAAAAATACAGTCTATATACTCTTGTGTTGTTTTAACTATATAAAAAAAAAAGACATCATTTGGATTTATTCTCTGCACTATCCAGAACTTAACTGATGATATCTTGACTTTCGGTTGTTACACGAATCTTTACCTAAACTAACCGATAAATAGCACGTTGCACAGACAAATAAATAAATTATATAGTTAAGAGAGAAGTACAAAAGAAAGCATATAAAATATAACAATAATATTATAATAAATCCTTTCAAAATAAATTTTGCTAGTGTTTATGTAACAGACAATAAATATTAGTTTACATTAATGCAGGTAATAGTCTGACGGTATAATTAATAAGTAAAAATGTTTTTTTTTAATAAATATAATCAACACGTGTTTATTTTTTTGTCAGAAATTGTTTTTATTTGTACATAATTAACGTCATAAATGGTTGCATAAATTGTAAATGTTTAGTTTTTTTTTTTACTTTGATATATAGTAAATACTTGTATTCTATATTTATTTCAATTATAATTTATGAAAATTTAAACATACCTTGCACATAAGATTTTCATTCTCAATTTAAAAAACTTTCTTTTACAGTGCCTGTTGAAGGTGTTTGTTTTTCTCTTTGGTTATTAAAAGGAAATGCTGTTGATAAAAGGGAAGGAGAAGATAAATGCAATTAAGAAGCTTTAATTTTTTCAATTTCTTTCTAAGGGAAAAGTAATATAATTGAAAAAAACTTATAAGACTAATGAAATCTTCAAAATCTGAACACTAATAATGCCTTCAAATTTTGTGGTTCATTTACTAGAGGATTGCTCTCACAGAGAGAGAATCTATTTATCTATCTATTCATAATATATAAATTTTAAGGCACAAACTATAGCATTGCTATGTAAACAATATTTAACAATGTCACATCAACATTTTAGCTTAGTTATCATTATTCTACCTTTTCAAAGACAACTTTTGATATAATTTCTTCCTTTACCTTCATAGTAGTATTTTATTCAATTCTCATTGATCTTCATAACTTTCTCAATCTCAATAAACTCAATAAATTTAAAGTTACATTTAAAATTGCATTTCTACGTTTATTATGAAATAAATGTTTTATCAAATTTTTTTTTCTGAACTAAAGGGGCAAATGTTTTATCAATTTAATCTTGAGAGAAAGTAAATGATCATCCACATATTAATGACCGGTTTAATTTATTAATAGAAGAAATACCAAATATTCTCTCCAAAACATAACAATAAAGGAAATGTATGCCTTAAAATTGATTTAATAACAAAGCATTTTTATCACATTTACATAATAACAAATACAACCTCTACTCTAATAAAAAACAAAAGAAAATATTTTCTTAGTACTAACTATAAGAAACATGATTGTTTTATTGATAAATTTCCTTTTTACCCCTAATTAATTGTGAGCTCTATTAATGATATTAACTCATTTCTCCATAAAAGTGGTGCATTTATTGAGTTATTAACGAAATAAAATTATCTTTTGAAAAATAATCACCTTTTAAACCATTTAATGTCATGGGTAGTCTTGAAATAAAATTAAAATTTATGTCAAATTAATCAATCTAATCCCTTTTATTGGTCTTGATAAATTTGGTAATTGTTTCTTATATATAGGACCGAAAGTAGTATTAATTAATAATCAAGGTGATTAAACCATCTTGTATGCTGAAGAAGAAATTTTAAATCATCCCAAATATGCCATTTTGACAGTTGAGTGGAGTGCGGACATAGTAAAAGTGAAATTACAAGAAATAAGATAAACTCAAGTGGCATAATCTGTTGGTTTACAGGAAAATCATCCAATGAGCACACACCTGCTCGGTTTTGTCAAATTGCCAATTAACGAGGACAAACAATATAACAGCTTTTGATATTCCCATTGACTCAAATAGGTTCTTACTAAACCAAACAGTTTTAACAACAGAAAGACAAGGTGATTGCAAAACAACTTTCTTATACTGCTAAATGTGTCCCTAAACATAAGACATTTTTAACTAATTCACATTCTTTAAGAAAATTGATTAATTTAATTGGTAGCAATAAATTTGTTAGCAATTTGTAATTTTTTCAAAATTATCCTTAAAATTATTAGGACTCATCATCTCTCTTTTCACAATTATTTTCTACCTAATTAATTAATGTGTGTTAGTCTTCTTCTCCAATAAAGAGAGAGAATGCATTTATCTTTTTAATTCATAGCATTTATTTTAAAGTAATTAAGGGTATTTTGGTCAAAAAATAATTAATGCAAAAAGGACGACTTGAAAAGAGTTTTATATAAAGGGAAAAACAAATTTGAAAAAGAGTTGTATATTTAGGTACGTAGTTAATATAATAGAGACTTCAAATGTCTTTTAATACAAAGTGTTCCTATTTCCATAGGGAATGCTGCAATATGTGGCATCCAGTTCTAGATGAACTTGTTATTAGGGTGTCATGTGATGCAACAAAGCGTTTTTCTGTTACACCCTTAGGTTGTGAAACTTCAAGTAAATAATTTATCAATACTATAAAAAATCTCCTTATAACACTAACAAATAACCCAACTATTGAGTATTGACCTAATCATTATAGCACTAGTATGGAAATGGTTATCCAATTTAAGACAGTTATCCCCGTTTCCAAATTGACAAACTAAACCATGAAAACCAAAACCTTTAAAATTAAATATGTATAAGTATCAAATTAGTTAAGTAAACCTACTCATAAAGGAAACAAATACAATTATTAAAAAAAAAATATATGAAAGGTGTAAGTGTGTAAGTGGAAGAACAAAATTTGGAGTTGTGGGTTGAGTGACAAACCTCATAGCCATAAAGGTGACTAAAACATCGTGCATGTTGTCAGATAAAGAAGCTGAATAGCCTATTGGCTTGATGATCTTGACAATATTGCAGGCAGTATTAGCATCAGGCATGTTGATAGGAGCAGAAATTGGCTGAACTGCAGCTGCATCTGTGTCTCTCTTGAACCTCTTGACAGAAGCAGATTTTCTCCTTTTTGCTCCTCTGCTTGGAATTGGTTGTTGGAAATGTATTGCAAGGTTATCTAGCTGAACCCCAGTGTTTGTTGGTGCCTTAAGTTCACTGAGCTTTGGATCATAATCATTTGAATTAGTGGGAGTTTGAGGTGGGAAATGTCTAAGGCTGTAAGAAGTGGTAGAACGTTCAGAGCGCTTCTTGAGTTGGGTGAGTTGAACCACATCCACATGCTTGCGCTTGCGCTTGTGATGTTTTCCTGACTTGAGGCTTCAAAAACGTGAAGAAATTAGTTTCTTTTTATTTTTTTGCATAGACGGAAAGTAGAAAGTAGCGTACCTGTCCTCAAAAGCATCAACTAGATCAGGAACGGACTGTAGATTTTCAAGAGGTTCCCAAGTGTTGGCAGTCTCAGGCCATCCACGCCTGACAATCACAACACATTTCACTTCACACAGTACATTATCATTATGTGAACAAGTAAAGTAAAAAAGAGAACTCACCATTTGATTAGGTACTGGAGCTGACCCTATATTCGCATTTGCATTTCAAACATCCAGCATCAGAACTTGCTCAGAAGAAAAATAAAAGAAAAAAACAAGTGGTTCGGTTCTTTGTAATCGTTGTTACCTTGCGTAGCCTCTTACGGCGTATGGTTTCGATTTCATAGAAGCCATCGTCAAGATTGGGATTGCAAGGCACGAGGGTTTCTTCTCCGTTCTCATTTTTCTCTTTATGCAACTCATCAAGTGCTGCTGCTGCTGCACAGGATGAAGGTTGTTGAGGTTCCTCCACTCCATTCGCCTCAAAAACTGAACTACTGCTGCTGCTGCTCCTCTTCTTCATTGCAATTTCTAGCTTTACCAAATACCACTGCTGCTTCTATTTATATTTCTTTCCTCTCTGTTAACCTCTCCAACTAAAGCCATGTAAATGGGACCCACCAAAGTAACTAAAAAAAAGTAACACAACCTCTTTTATTAATTCAGATTTATTACTAAACACTTGTTTTACCTATTATCAGTTTCACACTCTTCGCTACCTCTACATTTACTTCTATGTCTATGTTTAATCATTTCTTAATAATAAGTCTTTCCATACTAATACGCATACATTTTTATTGCATCAAAACTCTCTTACCATTAACTACACACGCCATAACTAAAGCAGCTTCAATTTTGTCGTTCTCACTCAACTTCTTTATAACTCTCTTTCCATCCCATTTTGTTTGATGTTTCAAGTTTTAACACATTAATTAAGATATCTAATTAATATTTTAGATTTTATAAATAATGTTATGCAGATAATTTCTTAATATATCCCTTGTGTTTCATATGAAGCATATATTTTCTCATGTTTATTATTTCCTCTTCTTGTTTGGAGTTTTAAAAGATACATAAATATGTATCCTAAATTAGCCAGTTGATTGTGCGGAATACAATACAAATTGTGAGTGTGCATCCTCTTTGTCATTCTCGTATAGTTCCTTGCACGGCTTAGGATTTAGGATTAGAACATCTGAAAAGAACACATGACATGGATCCTAAAAAAACAATAGGCATATGCTTGTGCCTCTGTAGTCTGTACATTTGACAGACCGAGGAGGCTACCCAATTTAACAAGAATTCATTCCTTCCGAAAAGCGGCAATGCAAATAAACTTATCGTATGCATGGCTGTAGTGTTAGTTATATTATTGTATTTGTGCATGGCAGTTAGCTGTTATTAACTGTCAAACTGCATTTCATTCAATTTGTTTCTTAATAATAACTGTATTTGATTTGATTCACCTCTCGATGTGGGATTGCTGTATTCAGTTATTCTATTCAATACCGTTACACAGAATTCTCTTCTCTTCTCTGTCCGTCCCATGTATATTCGCAAACAAGTTTCTACACTGCCACTGTTGAATTTGAATTGCTAAGGGGACACAATGATTCAAGCCAATTAGTTTGTAGTGGTTTGTTACTAATGCTTTTGAAAAAGTAATTAATTTGCTGAAACAATTTTAGCAATTCAAATACATTAAAAATGGTGGACTCCTGGTCAAGTTATTCCTTTGTGTGTACATTCATTTCCTAGTATACTAAAAATTATGTTTTGTCTTCTCTTTTGGATAATGGGAAAAAAAATGGAGGAAGAACATACAGACGAAGATCAACAGAGATTAGAACCTCACAAGTATCAAATAAGCTAACTCATACAACGGTTTAATATCAATATTTGGTTGGGTTATGAAACCAAATACTGCTGCAAATGATTGGTTCTCTTCTTGTTCTTAAGCTTCTTAAAAGCACTTGACTCGATTTGCCTAATTCTCTCCCTACTCACACCCAACATCTCCCCTATCTCTTGCAGGGTCTTCGTCCTTCCATCATCCATACCAAATCTCCATCTTACCACCTGCCTCTCTCTTGGATTGAGACTGTCCAGTGCCTCTTCCAGGTCCTTCTTCATGAACTGCTTAAGGAGCTGTTCTTCAGCTGTTTCGGCATCAGGATCGGAAATTACTTCCTGGTCAAAAGCACACGAGTATCAGCAAAATGAACATCATATGAAAGCAAAGAGTACTTTTTTTCTGGAGCATAAATTTGAACAAGATTAGGACAGACGGAGGGTTTAAGATTCTGGTTGATCCCAATCTTTTGTTCCAGAGATCTGGGAGCTTTTGGGGTCATAAGTACTGCATTAAGCCTCTTCATTGACAACCCAGTTGCTTCAGCAACTTCTTCATCATCAGGCTGTCTTCCATTTTCACTATACAATTGTTTTCTAGCCTCCTTCACTCTGTAAGTCGCCTCCACCATGTGGAACTGTTAAACCAAAAATATTGCAATGATTTTTTTTTTTTGGCCAGCAAAAATAAATATTATATATATATAAAAATATTGCAATGATGTAGTCCCTTATAAACATAAGAGCAATTTCAACTCATATAACCAAGATTAGATTGTGGTTTTTCACATAATACTCACTGGCAAGCGAATAGTTCTTGACTGATCAGAAAGTGATTTCCGAACAGCCTGTTTAATCCACCAATGAGCATAGGTAGAGAATTTAAAACCCTTGGTACCATCAAACTTCTCTGCACCTTTTACAAGGCCTCTGCATCCTTCCTGTAAACCAATAAGAAACAGTAAAATAGTTTATTACTGGAACAGATAAAGTTGCCATGTTTTCCACAATCATTATTTACTTAAGCAAAAAACAATACAGGTGAGAATATACCTGGACAAGATCTTGCAGATTCATCCCAGAACCCTGATAATTCTTAGCAATGGATATGACAAGTCGTATATTGCTTTTAATCATTTTGTCTTTGCAAAATATACCATAATTTAAACGTTTCCTAAGTGTCTTCTGATCTACCCCTGCCACTGCTGCCCATTGAGCAAACGTGGGCTGACCACCAAATCTTTCTGCAAGATCCTCCTGGATTTTTTCAAGCTTTAGAAGGTCCTGAATTATATTGCAGAAGAATAGGCAATGAATTAGACAATAATAAAAGCAAAATAGTAAAATTTTACGCCATAATAAGAAAGAAACTATGCTGGCAAATCTTTATAACTTCAAGTATTAAAAATCTCCTGATTCACTGTGATTAAATTAATATTTGCTGACTTGTAAGATTCTTTTCCTTTTCAGATGATTCTGAACATTATCTTTTACTCCTTCTATCCCATAATAAGTGTCGTCCTAGATTTTTTTTACATAGACCAAGAAAAGGTAGTAAATAGATGAAAGAGTATAGCAATTTCACAAAACACCTTATCATCATTAATTTTTAATTCATTTATAGTTTTTGCTGCTCAACATTAATATTATTAGGGGTATAAATGGAAAAAAGTAATTTAATAATACATTGAAAGGCTAAAATGACACTTGTTTTTTCTTCTTACAAGACACTTGCTATGGAGTGGAGGGAGTATGATTAATACAATCTGCACAAGCTGATTTGCTATGATTAAATGAACAATTTGTTTGCTGACTTCCTTGTAACACTCTTCCTTCCTGGATGGTACTCAAATATAAGAACGTCCAACCGACAAGTAAGAAGAATCTTGAAGAGCATCCCAACCAAAAAAAAAGACTTACTATTCCAAAAAAATAAAATGAAGGTAAGGGAATAACACAGTCCTATCTGCCCATAACTAAGAAAGAAGTACAAGATAACATCATGTAAATTTGAGAAATTATTCATTTATAGTTTTATACAATTCTAGGGAAATCTAAAGATCATCATGAGGTGGAAATTTCAATTCAGAAGTTTCCATTTTATGCATATGGTACAATAAAAAGAGAAGAATAATTTAAGCAGCCAAGTCATAGAAAATAAATTTAAATGGTATCTTTTGAAGCAACTGACTGGGTGATGTTGTAAGTGGTGCTGGACATGACAAGCCAGATATACGAGGCTTGTGTCATATGAAGAATGACAAATATTGATTCAAGAAATAATAAGATCAGCATGCACTTTGTGAAGATTTTATACTGATTATTAGGTGTTTCAGGAACATATCAACAATCAAAGGCATTAAGAGCATCATGGATTGCTCTAAAATACTTATAGCACATCACTAGCATGCAAATCCCACCTGTATTCCTGCTGACAACTTAATTTCTTCGGTTGGAGTAAGAAGCCTAGAAGCGCTAGTTGTTGTTCTTAAGTAACGAAGTGGATCTGAATAATCGACTTCTTGCATAGAGACACGCTTTCTCCTGCTGGAGGAGCCAGGCTTAAAAGATGCAAAATTTGTAGTAGCCTTCTCTGCTGCTCTGACTCTTTTAGCTTTTCTTTCTGTTTGGCGTCTAGATCTTACAGCTATACTGTCTGAAAGCTGTTCCTGCAGACGCTCAAGTTCCTCATGGGAAGGCTCTAGATCGGATTCCTCTTCGCTGGGGCTTACGTCAACACCTTCCATTATTTCTGCTCCAGCACCCATGGATTCTTCTGCTACACCATCTTCCACTTCCATTTGTTTAAACCATTTGAGAAGTAAATCATCAGATTTGGAAGAAACATGGGATTTATACTCTGCTTCTGCAGGAGGCTTCTTTTTTACTAGTAAAGCTGCATCCTTTGCAACCTTCACAGCTGCTTTAGCAAGAGTAAGAGCTTCAGATGCAGCAGCAGCTATTACAGCCTCTTCATTAGTAAGAAGTGATTCCGCAGATAAGGTTGACTTAAAGTTTGCCTGATTAAAGGCATAAATATATTAGTTCCTGGGTAAGCTTGACATGCTAAATTTCTCTGTGTGACCAAAGAACTATAGAAATAACCCAAAAAGTCAGAAATTGATCGAGAAATAACATGTGCATTCACTATTGAAATATGCATATGAAAAAAGTTGAGACATTCTAAGAAGACGAAAGTTTAAAAGCAGCCAAATGGGAATCTATAATAGTCACGGCATGTGACTTGGTTGACAATGAAAACAGAATGAACATAGCATGTAAAAGAAATTGAGAAATCAATAAAATAGTGGAACTTTATTTATTGTTTTGGAAGGAAGAAAGTTTGGGAAGAGGGGATCAAGTTGTCCTATTCCTAAATCAGAGTACCCATGAAGGCCAATCAGCCCCAAGACTTTTTCTGTCAAGGGCAAGGCAATTCAATCTTACCTACCAACCTTCACAAGGCCATGTCTAGAAATTTTTGAGCCTTAGGCAAAATTTATGTTTGATTTGTAAACTCATTAATCCTTATTTTATTTTTCTAGCTTTTCCTAAGCTACAAAATTATAAACCAGAGGTTTGTAATAGAGGAATTCTGAATTTCATTTGATCTTAATAAATAGTATGGCTAGTCCATTGGACTTATAACAGTTGATCTCAAATACAATTTAAGCAATTTTAGTTTTGAACAACTTTTAGAAACTGCAACAGTCCAATGTTTCTAATAGAGCATTAATTTCTTTTGTTAGCACTTCTATTAATACTTTCTACGCTAAAAGTAAATCAAGAGTCAAGACCATTGATGTCAAAATGCTCACCAAAACTTCAAATCTTTTCAAGATTGATACAATGTTGTAACAAATCATCATCATGCAAAGTTTTAAACCTTTTCTATTGTATTTCAAATAAAAAATCAAACATGGTTATATATTCTCAAAAAAAATTCAAATCATCTTTCAATAGAAGCCATAGGTTGATTTAATATGTATATAAAGCAACTGTTATGGCAAAAGACGAGGATGAAACAAAAAACCCAAAAAAGCAAAAGAACACAAAGTGTACATGGTTTAGCCAATGTGACCTACATCCATATACAATCAGAGAGATTATATTTCTTTCATAGAAAACAAACACAAAGAGTTTCAAAATTTTACAAGGAACAACACTCTTGTTTTTACCCTAACCTGCAACCCAATAAACCGGTCCACATTCCAAGAAAATACACAAAAGGAACCCCCATTTCTACCCTATCAACCCAAGCCCTCCGCTTCCACCAGACTTCCCATTTTTTCTCCTTCAAAATTTGAACTCCAACATATCGGATGGGGTTACAATTTCGAGTGGCCGGCCCATCAACAAAATTAAGGGCATCTCAATAACAATATAACCTTATGAGACTGGGATCTTTGGGAACTATCTCACTCGTCTTAGAGCAATGAACCTTCATCGGAAGTGAAATATTAATTATAGCGATGAAATGATGATACATGTGGCTAAACTTTATTAAACTGTAAACCTGATGCAACCCTAAGAAGACAAGCTGAGCACTTGGAACATTGTTATGACCACCCGTGCATAAAGGTAAGTTGAACAAAGAAAATTGCATGCCCAACTGGTACGGTAAGATTACATAATTCCCAATCTCAATTATATTCTCAAGATACAAATGAAAATATGATTGTAGTTGTAAAAGTGTAACCTGTGAGGGAGGGGAAACCGCAGCGATATAGGGCCAGGACGTGTTTGGATCAGAAGGAGCATCTAATGCCAACTTCTTTTCCAAACTAAGCAGCGTTGAAGGAGATGTGGCAGACAACACACATTGCGGCTGGAAACACAAATTTGGTCTTGTTTTTGCTGCAAAAAAAAAAAAAAAAAACGTGAGAGAATAGAAGAAGAATTCAATTGCGAATGGGAGAGAGAAAGGGAGGGTTACATAGATGGGTAGGAAGAGCATAGGGATGAGTCCTGAAAGTGTCGAGGTGGCAGTTGAAGTGCGGCAACAAACACGACATTCTAGTGGTTGTGGCGAGCAACAATGTTTTGATTTGTTAATTGAAAAGCAACGTTACAAACGAGGTTGAGGTTGTGATTGTGAGTGAAGGGTGTCATGTCATAGATAGGAGGGACAGGCAGTTGAACAAGAAGCAAGGACGGAAAGAGTGAGTGTTGTGTTGTGTTGTGTTGCGTTGAGAATCGGTGCTTGTAACAGAACATGCGGATAAGGGGGTGAGCCTCAGCTCAACCGCTGAAGTCTACCCACGCACATAAAACAAAACAAACCCCACTTTCACTTCTTACTGTTACTGACTTACTGCCCTTTCATAATTGCCCCTTTTTATTAAATTAATTTTACCAAAAAATACCCTTTTAGTTTTGTGAGTTTTTATTATAATTTTTTAACCAATCAAATTATATGTCATATTCTTATTAAATTTTTTTATTTCTTAAATTAGTCCTTAAATTATTATTTTTTAAAAAATTTAAATTATAAAATATGGATTATAAATCCTAAAATCTTTTTAGTTACTTTCAATATTTTTTATAAAATATCTTTTGGGGTTAAGAATTTAAAATTTTCTTATGCATATATTTTATAAAAAGTGTTGAAAGTAACTAAAAAAAATTTAGGGTTCAGACTTTTAAAGTTATTTTTAATCATATTTTTTATTTAAATTTTTTTAAAAAATAATTAATGAAAAAGTGACATGTAATTTGATTGGTTAAAAAATTAGCAATGCCATAACCCCAAATTTGATTGGTTAAAAAATTAGCAGTACCATAACCCCAAATTTGATTGGTTAAAACATGTAATTTGATTGGAAGCGCAATAAAAACTTTCTTTAGTTTTAGGGGTTCATTGAGATTCCCTAACATGGAGATCTCATTCTCAAAAAGCACTTAAATGCTGCAACAAAGGATCTGTCTACGTCTATAAGTTTATTTAAACATTAAAAAATTAAAATTAAGTATTTTTTAAGAAGTGGATAAAATTTGTTTATCAAGAGAAACAGAAAATTACTTATTTTAAGTAAAATTAGTTTAAACAAATATATTAAAAAAACTATAAAACTACTTATTTTATTTAAAAAAACAATTATTTTAAAAAATAAGTTTTTTAAAAAAATATATAACGTTGATGAATCAGTTCTTGATTTTTCTAGTCAAACTAAATATATATAAAAAATTCTAAAATTAATTTTAGATTCAAAATTAATTTTTAAACGTGAAACAAAAGACACATTAAAAATAAAATAAAAAAATAAACTTGATGGATTGGAGATCAGTTGAGTGTAGTTGAGTGTTAAATGAAAGTTACAGATACTTTCTAATTATAGAAAATAGTATAAAATATTTCAATAGTTAAACTTTTTAGAAAAACTAATTTATGTTTGTTTATAATCATAAATATATTCTTTCTTAAAAAATATAATTTTATGAGAATTTAAAGTAACTTCTTAATTTAATAAAATTCTAGATTGTTTTTAACTTTTAATTATTTTGAAAAGTTAAAATAAACACTTGAAAATTAAAATAACTAATTATTTTAAAAAATTGATTCAAATGAGAAAAATAAAATCAATTCCTTTCATTTTCAAAAATGTATATAAATATTTAAAACTGATTTGTATTCAAGTTTATTTTTTTATTT
>PYAF01003210.1:155777-202723 GCA_007407185.1 Glycine tomentella
GAGTGTAGTTGAGTGTTAAATGAAAGTTACAGATACTTTCTAATTATAGAAAATAGTATAAAATATTTCAATAGTTAAACTTTTTAGAAAAACTAATTTATGTTTGTTTATAATCATAAATATATTCTTTCTTAAAAAATATAATTTTATGAGAATTTAAAGTAACTTCTTAATTTAATAAAATTCTAGATTGTTTTTACTTTTAATTATTTTGAAAAGTTAAAATAAACACTTGAAAATTAAAATAACTAATTATTTTAAAAAATTGATTCAAATGAGAAAAATAAAACCAATTCCTTTCATTTTCAAAAATGTATATAAATATTTAAAACTGATTTGTATTCAAGTTTATTTAAAAAAATTGAAATATATTGAATTTTTTTAAACCAAATACAATGATAGTATTGTGTACTACATAATTACCCATATAATAATACATCCATATTGTATGAAATTGAATGTAATCTCAACAAAATATTTTCCATACATATATTTAGGAATTGAATCTCTAACTAAGAAATCCAGTTATCTATCAACTTTAATGGACTCTCACAACATGCTTAAGAATAATACTGATTATTGATTTTTTATCAACAACTAAAATTACTTAATTTATCTTGTTCACTTTAAAGGAACCAAAAGATAAATAATTAACAAATATTTATTTTTAAATTCGGATCTCTAAATATTTATATTACCAAAGGAATTATTCTTAATTGTTCTCACGTCTTAACTTTCAAGAAAATAGTCTTACACTTCTTATGTATGTGAATATATTTATGAAAACATTAATTTTCTTTATTAAAATTTAAAATTTTAATTGAAATTTTATTTTTTAATTATTGTAGAATTAATTTTGAACATTGGTGTTAATATTAAATAATAAGAGTCAATTTTGAAATTAAAAAATCATAACAAAATGGAGCCTTATTTATGGCATGCATGGGAGTTTCCTTTTTCTTTCGTTTATTATGAATTCTTTTGAAATTTTTATTTCTATTTTACGAGAAACTAAATATATAACTAAGAATTATTGTTGATGCTGTGTTAAATTATTTATTTCTCAATTTTAATATAATTTATACTTGTTGCTATGAGTTTATTGTATTGATATAAATTTTGTGTCAATAATTAGTCATTCTTAATATAATTTTGTTTAATTGATCAAGAGTATAAGATAATGCAAATTAAGGAATTTTGGAGGATCAATTATTTAGGAGTGGAAACACGTCAACCCAAAGCAAAAACAGAAAACAGATTTCAGTAGGCCTAAGTTTGACATTATTTATAATTATTTACTGAATCTACCTCTGTGACAGTTGTTATTCATACCTCTATTTTAATAATATACCCTTTTTTATTTTATTTAAAAAATAAACATTCAGTAATTTATGCCTCCCTTGGATCGCATTGTTATACTTCAAAAAATCCTAATCCTCGAAGGAACTGCAATGTAAGTGCCATCCAATGGTGCGAAAGCCATCCCTAATATTAATTCTCATTACAGGAGCCAGCATTCTCTAAGTTTTACATTACATACACCCCCTCGTCCAGTGGATTCCAGTAGCCTGAAGCTTTCTCGCCAGTCACGTTTTATGCTTAGTAGTTCTCTTTACGGGCGATCACCTGTCGTTTTGGTCAATTCGGATCCAAACAAAACTGACCACTAATATTTATAAACCATATCAGACCAAAACTGACTACCAATATTTCTAAACCATTTTTTTCTCCATGTGTGGAGCATAACAAATTTGACCTTTATCATTACCTCAAAATTCATCTTTTAGCTTATCCATACCTTTTTAGGTGTTTCCAAGTCTGATTTATTTGAAAATGTGATCAGCAAGTCTTGAATGTGCGCACGTAATTGCTCTATATTTCTTGAGCTTTTCCTCCTTGTCAGCATTGATTTGAGTATTGTAGGATTGTCTCTCAATGACGGTGAGTTAGCTTTAGAGATCACAATATGCCACAAATCTTAAGACCTTAAATAAAACTTCATATTGACTACCCAAATATGATAATTTTCACCGTTAAACAACATTGAAATTGTAGACGAAAAATTGTTGGAAGTAGACATATTTGCACAATTGCCTAAAGAGTATATTACTCAACCTAATGTTTCTAACAGCCAAAAAACTAAAAAAAAATTGCCTCGCCACTGTTAATTATCAAATTTTAAAAGGAAAATATAATTATGGAATGTACAGATATGAAATTTAGAAATTAAAATTGAAGAAAAAGAATACAACTGATAATTCTTGGGCATAGGCCCATATCCAATCTGAAACTTCTTAAAAAATCTGAACTAGGACTTTATTGGTATATCAATAGCTAACTAAAAAACAGAAAAATAAGGAGAAAAGTCTGTAACAGCAAAGAATCTACTTATTAAAGATTAAAAATTCAAAAGGCAAAAACTCTCAGAACTAACATGAATCAGCTTCAGTTAAGTGAATTGATGATCTCATCTCAACTCTCAAGAGTCAAGACAAAACAACACGTGTTAATTAGAAAGGGTAGCAATAAATTACAGAAGGAGCCAGGGGAGGGAGAGACGACCATATATATAGAGAGAGAGAATGACAATCCAATGGCACAAATACTTATATAGTTGAAGTGGTGAAACATTGAAAATTAATTAAGAAGGTGTTGTACCCATTGGTCCAAGACATGAGGTGAACCATACCATGGTCTGGTAGCATCATCTGCACCAACGGGCGAGTGATAAACTCCATGGAAGCAAATGTTAAGTGCACCCTCAAGATGAGCTGATACTTCTGGCACAACACCATCGCCCCATACATCTGCTTGGCCACAAACTTGCTTGTATCCTTGCCCAACAAAGCGAGCACGTAGTGTTGCATTAGATTTAGATGAAGAGGTGGTGAGAATAGCAGCCTCGGATACTTGCTGAGCCTCGCCCTCAATATCTGGATTTGGATTGGGGTTGCCAAAAAGCCGAGCTCCTTTAATATACCTTCCTGCTATGCATACATACTTGAGTTGAGCCTGAGGGGTGTAAACAGGTTTGGAGCAATTTTGTTGGACATAATCAAGGAGACCCCGCGTTTGATCAATAACACCTTGGACGCCTTTCGGAGGAGGTCTGAAAGGAGAAGTTTAGCGTTGATGATGCAATGCAATGAGAATTGAGAAAGGAGAATACTTACAGATGGGGAGTTCCAAGAGTCAATAAGAGGGATACATCATTGGACACTCCAAATTCTTCCATATAGACACGAGCAAGCCATCCCCCGGCCGAGTGTCCAATCAATGACACAGACACAGCACCCTCCTTGGCCTTGGCCTCTTGAACAGCGTCGTGAACCCTCTCCAAGTACCAGTCGAGGACGGGTCTGGGTTCAAGAGTGCCACGCCAGTAATTGCGGTCGAGCAAACCAGCAGCGTTACGGAACCAATCAAGCCTCGACACCTTAGCCACCACGGTGGCCACGCCGTACTTGTCGTTCAGCGTTTGCTTCAACCTCTGGTAGTCACCCGAGTTGTTCCCCAGGCCCTGCAATAGGAATCAGAAACAGAGAATGAATTGAATGAACGCAATTCTAAATGCATCGAGAGACAGACAGAGATATATATATTAACGGGGAGAATAACGGCAGGGCGATAGTTGTTGGAGGATGAAAGCAGTGGCAGCGATGATGCGTTTGATCTATGCCGAGAGCTGGACGACAATGCCGCATCCATTTCGCTCCACACATTATAATTCTCACCCTCCGTGCCCTTTTCAACTTTCCCCCTCTTTCTATTTCATTTAACTTTTTTATAAATCAATTATTAATCAAAATTCATATAAGTTTTTTATTAGACATTACACTCGAGATATAATAAAAACTAGGTGGTGGCCCTTTTACACGGTTTTTTGAAAGAAAAATAAATTAATTAAAAGACGGTATTTTGTATATTGTCCAACCAACACGTGATACTAGTTGCATTGTTTTTATAATTCCATTGATCATGATAATGTGGATTTTACAATGTGTACATAACAAATCAGGTTCTAGGTTGAACAAATTGCAATTGGTGTTTTCAAATTGAATTGACACCAAAAAAATGAATGACCAATTTTGACTGATTTCAAACTAAGTTGATGACATGAACACGAGTTAATGATATTTTTTTAATCTAAAAGTATAATTAGACTAGTCAAAGGTTTGGGTTCCAATTAAAATAGGTAGACTGATTGGTCTGTTCAAAGTTTTAAAACAATGCAAAAGAGATTTTTTTTCTATTGTTAATAAAAAATAAAGTAATTATAAGACATGTAATTGAAATATTTAAAGAAAAATAACAGAATATTAATAATAAAACATAACAAGTTAGAATATTAATAATAAAATGTTATTAAATGATTAAAATGATTCTTATAACTTTACTAATAATAATGCCTCAAAATTACATTTAATAATTCCTCTAAAATTACATATTAATAATAAGATGTTTTAGTCTTTGTAATGTCTTTTTCAGGATTATCACCAAGACTTTGGCTAATAGGCTTAAATTGATCCTCTCGAATATTGTAGGGGAAACCCAAAGTGTTTTTGTTCCTAATAGGATTATTACTGATAATGCTTTAATAGCGTTTGAGTGCTTTAGTTTCATGAAGAAAAAAGTGACAGGGAAGTAAGGGATGATGAGCTTGAAGTTGGACATGTCCAAGGCTTATGAAAAGATTGAGTGGCCCTTTGTGCAAAAGGTTCTTACTTTGATGGCTTTTCCTATGAAGTTTTGTGGATGCGGTGATGTGGTGTATCCAATTAGTTTGTTTCTTAGTCATGCTTAATGGAGTCTCAAGAAGAAAATTCAAGTCTCAGAGAGGTCTCGGACAGGGGATCCTTTTTCCCCATACTTGTTCATTCTTTGTGCTGAGACCTTGTCTACCTTGATATCCTTGTCCATTCAAGCATGGTCTCTTCATGGTCTGAAGGTGTGTCCAAGAGCATCTTCCATATCACATCTTTTCTTTGCAGATGACAACATTGTGTTTGGTTGTGCAATAGTGGAGGAGGCAAAGAAAACATCTCTTATTTTGAAAAGGTGTGAGGATGCTTTAGGACAAAGGATTAATTTCCATAAGTCAAAACTCTCGTGTAGTTGAAATGTGTTGACTCCTCGAGTTGATCAGTTGGTTTAGCCTTTTAATGTAAGACGATTGAGAGCCATGACAAGTACCTGGGACTCCCTACCATTATGGGTAGATCAAAGACTCAAGTGCTTAACTTTGTGAAGGAGAAAGTGTGGAAAAAATTAAAAGGTTGGAAGGAGAAATCCTTGCCTAGAGCTAGGAGGGAAGTTCTAATTAAAGCGATGGTCCAGGCAACCTCTTCCTACATTATGGGATGCTTCCTTCTCCTAGTGTCTATCTACAACCACATTAAGAGCATGACAACTAGGTTCTTTTGGGGAAGGTCCACTAACACCAAGAAAATGCACTAGATAAGTTAGGAGAAATTGACCAAATCAAAGGTTGATGGTGGCTTTGGGTTTCATGATGGCGCATGCTTTTAACAAAGCACTTTTGGCAAAACAGTGGTGGTGGATTATCCATTTTGAGGATTCTCTTATGGCCAAAGTTTTTAAGGTTAAGTATTTCCCCAACTCTCATCCCTTTGAAGTTTTTAGGAGCCACAATCCAAGCTTTGTTTGGTCTAGCATTCTTGCAACGAATAGAATTATGGAAGAAGGATTAGTGTGGCATATTGGGGATGGCCACCGGGTTTAGATTTGGCAATACAAATGGCTACCAAGCATTGTCGATAATAAAATGCGTTGGGAGCCTAACACAGGTGTTGATGTAAATATGCTAGTCTCTGAGTTGATTGATGTAAAGATTGGTTGTTGGAACCAAAACTTTATTGATCAAATCATTCCAATGGAAGCGAAAAAGCCATATTCTCTCTATCCCCTTGAGATTGCAAAGGGGAAGAGCAAGTTGATTTGGAAGTTGAATTTTGATGGCTGCTACTCGGTTAAGTCCGTATACAAGCTACAACTTGCTTAATTCAAAAGCAACCACACCTCCTCAAGTGTGATTACAGGAAACCTATGGAAGAAAAATTGGTAAGTCCATACCATTCCCAAATGTAAGCACCTAGTGTGGAGGGCATGTCACAATGCTTTGTCGGTTAGAAGGAACTTATTGAAAAGAGGCATGACAGTGGATCTTAGTTGTCCCAGGTGTGGACTAGTACAAGAATCTGTTACACATGGTCTTTTGTCACGTGAAAAAGTGAAGCATGTTTGATTCACATTTGCTTTAGCTCTTCAAGTGGCCATTAGTGATGTGATGGAGGTCCATTGCAAGCTAAATGTCTAGAAGGAGAGCTTGAAGTACTTCCTTTGGTGAGCTTTAAAGGACCCATGACAAGAGCTATAACCCAAGCCCTTCAAGACCACATCAAAGCTAACCTGGACAAGCATGAAGAAGCACACCAACTCAAGGATAACAAAGACTGAATTTTAATGTCTTAAGTTCAATTTAATTCCATAAATTCAGCACTTGTTATAAGCAAAAGTAGTGACAGTAAAATAGCTTTTTAGTGCAATTGTGTAAAGAGACGTGGGTGCACTTATGTGTAAATCGTGTAGCACCTTTGTAAGCTTGTTGGCTGCACCTTAAGGCTTAAAATACTGGACCTTAGGCACGGTTTGGGTCAACCAAGAGTCACTTAAGGAAGCTTGCACCTCAAGCTTCATTAAGCTTGCATTAGGCTCCCTTAGTTTGCATTATAAGCTTCAGTTGAATTGTCTTTCATGTGCATTTAGTTAGTTAATTGCGTGGTTTTATAAGCTGCCCAAAACTGAATGTAAACAATTTTGTTCATATGAATGCAAATAAGAAATTTGTGTGAGCGTTTCTCTCTTGTTATTGTGCAAGAACCTCTTAAGTCTTATCAATTACTTCTCAATGCTGTTGTGGTGATTCTTCCTAGACTTATTGGAGAGCTTCTCCATGGTGTCTTCCATCTTCATCTCTTACCTCCTTCCATTGCTACAAACCAAAGCTTCTTCCAGCCCTTGATTCCATGTGAAAGTGAAGAAGCTTGAGTTCTTGGAGGAATCTTGAAGAGTGGGTCTCATTACAAGGTAGGTTGAGGAATTCAATAGCTAATGGGTTTAGCCATACATCATGATGACTATCTCTTTGTTACATGGATGAGTAACTTTCTGAAAGTCAATGACAAAGAAAATGCAGCCACAGTGTTTAAGATCTTATACAACATATGGAGTTGTTGTAACCTACTAGTGTTTGAAAACAAAAGCACATTAGTCCCTCAACTGCTTTCTAGAGCTACGTATATGCATTCACATGAGGAGACTAATCCAACTAGAAACTCTGATGATGATTCATCTTGGAAACTTTCACCTACATAAGCCTTGAAGGATAACTTTGATGCTTCGATCCAGATTGGAAAAATGATTGGTTTGGGGGTCATTTTTTGCAATTGTCAGGGATTACCTATGGTTGTTGCTACAAGTTTTCTTAACGAGTGCTTCGATCCTAAAATTGTGGAAGCAATTGCTTTCAAATGGACCATCCAACTTGCCTACTAGTTGTTGTTTCAACAGGTCGTGTTTGAGTTTGATTGCCTTGAGCTAGTTTTAGCTTGGAATACGAGATGGAAAAATCAGTGTACATATGTAGATGGTGTCTTACAATATTATAATTGTTGAGGGATAAAGATGATTATTGTCTAGTTCATACTATAAAGATGAAAAACTTTGTGTTAGACCATCTAACTAGGATAACTTTTCTTCTCTTAACTCGGTATGGATTGAGGAGTTTTACTCCTCAAGTGCAAATTTTTATAGATAATGATTTAAAGGCTCTCATAGTCTTTATTAGTTAATACATGCATATCTTATCTTAAAAAAATTGTTAATACTATTCTTTCTCATTTATTCAATAAAGTTAGTTTATAAAATTATTATTCTCTTTCATATATTTATTAAATTTTATTGACATGTGTTAAATATCCTTGGACAATACTTAATTAAGGACTTTGTAATTTTATTGGATCTTGTTAACCATATCCTTAAAAAGTTGGTTACAAACTAAAATGATAAAACTTAAAAAAAGAGCAATGAATATTATAATTTTATGTATCCCAATAAAAATTTCATGTTATTTGTCTATTCTCATATACATTGATAAGATATACCAATTTTATTTATCAAATTCTTATCATTTTTTTTTGCTGCATCAAATTCTTAACGTCAATGATTAGCATAACCGTTTTTTTAATATTATTACAAATTTGGGAGGAGTGCATGCACAGTTTAAATTGAATGAGGAAATTGGGGAGCTAGATGACTCTATAGTGGCATATAAATTTGTGCAGGGTTATTTAAATCAAGAATAGCGCTATAGAATTTAATGGAGAGAAAGGTGGTTCCTTAGGATTCAAAATAATTGTGTTTTTGGAACAAGATCGATCAAGAAACTGAAGGGTTATTGGCTTTGGGGCATTAATGGTGCGGTGTATATAGATGCGAAAGGAAGGGACGGTTTTAAAAATTAAAACCTATTCGTGTTGTGTTGAGGCGTGGCACGGCACTCTTTGTCTGTGGGTCTCAACTCAATGCAAGCCCTTCGCCTTCTCCTTTCCCATTTCTTATCCGATTGGGTGATGCTTCGTTCCTCTTCTCTTATATTCGTATTTTTGTTTTACTTTTTGCCATTTATTTCCTATCGTTGAAGCTGCAAACTATTGTCTACTTTATTGCTATTTCATAGAGAGGTTTAGGAAGATTTGGTTTAATATTGCCTGTGATTTTTACCTTATTGGAGATGCTACTAGCATTAATTCTGCCTTCAAGCCCTAACCAATAACCTTTGTTATTGCTTAATCAAGAAGCATGTTGAGTTTGGAATGATCCATAGTTTTGTCTTACATCTACGGGAAAGCAATAAACAAGAATCTTCGAACTTCCCTTCCTAATAATTTAAGAAGACATACTTTCTTCTGCTTTGGAAGATTTTGATGGATCGATGAAAACCCGATTCAAGATTTGTTCTTATGAATCCCTTTTCAGAACTTAACTGGAGATTAGATTAGAAATTTAGTGCTAGGTTTTATTGCTCTGGTTTGCAGTCACTTGTTTGTATGGAAACAAGAAGAGCAGTAATCACTTGTGTCGTGCATTACTTAAAACCTTATTGGAGATGCTACTAGCATTAATAGCCCTAACCAGTAACCTTGGTTATTGCTTTTTAAATTATTTCTTACTCAAGAAGCATGTTGAGTTTGGAATGATCCATAGGTTTTGTCTTACATCTATGGGAAAGCAATAAACAAGAATCTTTGAACTTCCTTTCCTAATAATTTAAGAAGACATGCTTTTGAAGATTTTGATGGATCAACGAAAACCCGATTCAAGATTTGATTCTTATGAATCCCTTTTCAGAACTTAGTGGAGATTAGATTAGAAATTTAGTGCTAGGTTTTATTGCTCTGGTTTGAAGTCACTTGTTTATATGGAAACAAGAAGAGCAGTAAGCACTTGTGTCATGCATTACTTAAAGTGATTACAAAACTATAAGATCCTTTCTTTCTATGCATTGTTAAATTATCATTTGGTCTTTGGTGAATTCAATGTTATTTTGTTCATATGATATGCCCTCTGCATGGCCTATTTCAAGCAAGGATGACGACTTGCCTTTTTCACCTATCTGGGGTAATGGTATTTTGTAATTCCTAGTCTGGTGCAACATCAATTTTATTTCCCAAAATGGTGCAGGTTTCAGGAAATCATTGGTTTCACCCACAACTTAGTAGGAGTTTTCCCTTAATTTTTTAATTAAAATTGTGGGGGTAATTAGCATGACTTACAGTCAAGTTTAATATTTCAATATTAGTTTCTTTAATCATTTGTCTAACACATGACTTATTGGCAATTTGTTAATTTTATAATAAACTAGTGATATTGTGTATGACTAGTTAGACCAAGGTTTTACGAACTCCTACTAAGTCTTGGGACCCACAACTTCCTGAAACTTGTAACATTTTGGTGCATAAAATTGAAGTTGCACAACATTGAGGATTGCACTGGATAGGCATAAGAGCCATGCCTTTCATGTTCTAATCGCTAAATTTTATAAAATTTTATGTTTTAATGAGTAAAGGTTACCTTATCAAGCACAGGCTCTTATCTTGCCAAGTAATTTTCCATTGCTCACTCCCTTCCTATATGTCAAACAGAGAGGAGAAGTGGATCAGTGTTGTATTGTGTTTTTTTTTTTTTTTTTCCTTTCGGGGAGAAGGTGAATGAGCTTGAACATCTGTCGTTTAAGGAGGAGAGATCTTGTTTAGATCCTGTGAAGGAAAATGCTTTGGCATTTCGCATTTAAGGGGGGACAATTTAATAAGTTATAAAGAAAAAAAGAAAATTAGGAGATATAGTGTGGTGCTGGTAATTTTTTCTATGTGACTTTGTCTTGTATCATAAATTATTGATTGATTATAGATTTGAATCACTTTGTTTTGAAGGAACTGGACTTAATAATTGATACACTTTTGGTATCAATGTATCATGCCCATTAGTATTGGCTTGATTATTTTGTCCATGTTTGGATGAGAGAATATGTCATACCACAAGTTTCTAAATTTAAAAACTGGGATCAATATCATAAAATGATGTAGAAATTAATGAGGTTGGAAAGAAATGCTAAAACTTTTATAGGTCAAATGTTGCCTCGAGTTCATCTGGAATCTAGTAGTTCACTTAACTTCTTTATGGTATTCTGATAAAGGTCTTTTCTTTGGTAGATCTAAAGAGAGACTGTTGTGTTGTGCTACATGTATCATGTTCTTTGAGGTTTCCTTGCATTTGTATCTTGCTCTTCTTTCTTAATAAATTCTCAGTTTATATAAAAAAAATGGAGGAGTTAGGAATAAAGAATTTATAATGTGCTTATTCCACGAGGTTGATTTGTTAGAAAACTTTAAACTTTTGATAGGGAGTTGGGCATTATAGGGTGTCTAAGTCCTACATTGAGTTGTATGGGATGCTCGGAGTATTTATGTGCTTTGTTCTCCCTTTGACAGTTAGCTTTTAAAGGATGGTCCCCTAAGTGCTTGGGTGCCTATCAATTGGTATCAAAGTTGGTTGCCAATGTCTCGGAAAGGGCGACTTACAGAGGGGCTGTCCAGAAAAGCTGAGTGAAGTGTTGTAGAGTGTTAGCTGCTAGGACATTGGCTCTGTGTTATTATAGGAACTTGGGTATTATGGGGTGCCTAAGTCCCTCATCAGACAGTATGGGATGATCAATGGAATATTTAAGTGCTTGGTTCTCCTCCTTGACAACTAAGCTTTTCAAGGGAGGGTTCCCCAAGTAATTGAGTGTTTATCAGGTTTTATGATAGGTTAAGAAAATTTAACATCCATGATTAAGTTTTCTTCAAATGATTCATTGTAATGTTTTTGATTGTGTTGACATATATTTTTCAGGGCTACGAAGAAAGCATTGATTTAGTTTGAAGGATGCTGATGGCCTCCATCCTGAAGTTTTGAACCTTTCAAATTTGCAGTAATTAAAAAGTCGATTCATACGTGTTGTTTTATGGCTAAAGACAGCAATGTCTGTAATTATTTATGATTGCAAGTCTGTTTTCCCTTTTTATGCTCGTTTCTTATCTTTTTCCCTACTTCTGTTTGTGATTTTTAAATCAGGTGGCCATTAGTGTGTTGACTGGATGAGATTGATGGACACGCTTCTAAAAGTTCAATAATCTTTTATTCGAAACATGGAAACACTGTTGTCTTGACTCTATCTCAGGGGTTCTGTAGCAACATACAACATTATTTCTGAATTTGATTCAGGTGATAATGTTAATACAAACTTCTGTCCTTAGTTCAGTTGAAGCTGGTCTATGTTATGTATCTGATGATGGGAAAGATGTTCTGTGTGACCGGATGCCTAGTGGTGAAACTTGGCAGGTGTGTCTGAAATGCAATAAGTACCCTCTTGACTGGTGTAGAAAAGCTGAACCAGTGGAAGAAAATAGAAGGAATGCTGATGATCCTTACAGATCAAGCTGTCTAGTTAGCTTTGGTCAGCCATCAACTGCTAGTATAATGACAGGAAATACTACACCTAATATGGTATACAGGAGAAAGAAGCTCCGTAAGGACTCAAATTTCAACTTAGGGCCAACTAATGTGCAGGCAAGTGCAAACTTCCCTTCAGTCATAAGTTCCGCTGCACATTTATCATCAGCGGAGGATCAGCCAACTGGTTTTCAAGTTAAGCATGCAATTGAAATGGTTAAAGATCCTACCATGCCTTCAGTCTTATTTGATGGAGTAGCCAAAGATAGCACACATAAAAACTTAGGTATTAATAGTGTAAATGATAGTTGCTCCTCTTCAAAGCCAAATATGGAAACTGAAATGGATGAAACTGGTGAATGCTCCTCCTCCAGTATAATAGTCATGGATTGCACAAGGGAAGAAGTAACAGAAAAGGATTTCTGCATGAATATTTTAAGAAGCCATGGACTTCTTAAAGAAGATTCTCCGTTAGATAATGTGACTTCTGGGGAAGATGCTGTCACCACTGGTAATAACTGCTGTTCCAGGTCATGCAAAATATGTGGTGATTTAGACAGTTCATTGAACATGCTTTTATGTGATCATTGTGAAGATGCATATCATCAGTCTTGCTACAATCCACGTTTGAAAAAATTACCAATTGATGAGTGGTTTTGTCATTCATGTCTTATAAAGAGGCAGAAAATTCTCAAGGAGACAGTTATCCGATCACCAAGTTTCCACAATGAATTGGGAAAATGTAGAACTGCCCCAGTTAAGGCTGAATTGAATCCCATACTGTTGATGTTGAGAGACACCAAGCCATATACAACTGGTGTGCGAGTTGGTAAAGGTTTTCAAGCAGAAGTTCTTGACTGGTCAGGCCCGATAAAAAGGTATCTTCTGTTTTAATCACAAATGTTTGGAACAAATGTTTTCTATGGCATCCATCAATTGTACTGGATGTCTCTTACATGGTTTTAAATATATGCTTTTACTAAGTTTATTTTATGTGGACAAACTATTCTTTGGGGGTTTAGTAGAATAAAGGGGTTCAACCACTTGGAGTTCTAGTGTGCTTTCAGTTTAATATAAAGGGGTTCAACGACATGAGTTTAGACAGGTGCTTTTGGAGAAGTTTCAGTTATTGGAAATATGGAATGGTCTTTGTTGTCTCCATTTGTCGAATTTTCCTTAGTTGTCCTCTCACTTTGACTGGCAACTTCGGGTAATAGGGCTAGTTCTCATGGAAGGTTACATTACATCCATAGAGACATGATTTCTTGGATAAAGGAAAATAGCATTTATAACCTTTTGATCTTGAGATTTGAGTAACCTAGGAAGATGCATTCATAGATTTAGGGTCCATTTGTTGCAATGAGGCTAATGGTCTTGGACAAAGGCCAAGCATCCAAGATAAAGAGGAATGGATGCTAGTGTTTAAGTAAAAGGGTAGGGTGTTTGGTGTTGAAGGTACCAATTAGGCAAGGGTCTTCTTTAGAGCCACATTGTCGCAGCACGGATCACCTACTACCTTTAGAGATCATGTTCTTTGTAGTAGGAAGTGTTTGTCAACCAAACGCTCATCAAAGGGGTGGTCATGTACTTTGGAGCCTCGTTAAAGGAAGCCCTATCAAATGTAGGTGTAGGTAGGTCATGCTAGTTGGTTATCTGGTGGTGGGCAATTTGAAGCTGATTTCCCTCAAATGTAATTGTGCGACTGCGATTTTGACCAAGTCCATGCAACTCTACTCAAGTTAGTTTGAGTTTGTTCTAGAACAAACTTCAAAGCAAGTTGGCTCATTTTTAACCTTTAGAATTGTGAACTCATATGAGTTTGAATCTGCTTGTGAGTTTGACAACCATGCCTCCAACCATTGTTAATACTGCGAGGAAAGGTGTTAACTTTTAGCTTGGCCAATTCTCAAACTTGCGATTCCACAACCAAGTTATTTTAGTCTACTTGATTTGTTGAAAAATCACCCCCCCCCAAAAAAAAAGAAAAACTTGTCATTTTGCTATGGTTTTCCACTTTTTTGTTTGATTTAGCATTTGCTTCATCTTTTCATGACAAAATCTCATATCTGCCTCCTAAATCACACTGTGCTTTTGGTGACGACTACATCTCCATCAATCACATGTATTCTCCATCAAACAACACAACTAATCTTAGGAGCTACTGTGTGAAGAATGACGATCAGGTTGAGATGAATTTGTTGAGACAAAGGATAACCACCATTTGCAATCAGGTTGCTCACTTGCTAGGTTGTGACAAGGGTCTTCTATGTGTCACCACCTTTGGTCTCTGCTAGGTTAATTGAAATTGAAAGATCCTCATCTATGACAAAGGACGACTTTGGCTGCTGGTATTTAGAGTTTTAGAGAACTATGTAGTGAAAAAGAAGAAGAGAGCAAGAGAGAGAGATGGAGGGAGGGAGGGCTCATTTGAGTGAAACTAAAAATGTTATTATTGATCAACAACAATGAGAGTACCAAAGGTGGAGTCTATTTCTAGACTCTATGAAATACATCAATTGCATAACTGAGTTTTTTTAACATCCTATTATCCTAATAGATTCTAAATGAACTTGGCAGCTGTAATCAACCAAATTGTACATGACTAGCAATAGCTAATCAACTACAGAGCATACTCTGCAAGAGTCATTTGAACCTACTAGTGTGCGTGTAGTTGGTGCATGCCAAACTTGCTTACAAGTAATTTAAAGTTGGTTCTAAACAAACCTCTGGTATGTTGTCTGTCAAATGTTGGGAGGTTGGAACTAAGAGCATGCAAATAACTCCTTGATCAACTTTCTCCTTTATAAGGTGTTTATCAATTTCTGCAAGCTTGGTTGGTCATGCTGGACAGGGTTCTAAGCAATACTTATGGTAGCCTTGTTATCAAAATATAGTTTTATTGAGAGAGACATGATGAAAATGAGGGATAAGAAGAGTAAAGATTTCATCCAAATTAGATGTATCACGGATGAAAATAAAAAACTTTTAATAAGGGATGAAGATGTAACTGAAAGATGGTTAAACTACTTTAACAAATTTTTTAATGGGAATGGCGATAAGAGTGAGGTGGATTTGGAGGATGTTTTTGATGATCTGAATAGAAGATTTGTGCGCAGAATTAATACACATGAAGTTAAGGAGACTTTAATGAGGATGAAGAATAAAGCTTTGAGACTAGATGACGTCCCTATTGAAGTGTGGAGAGGCTTGGGAGATGTGGCAATAAAATGGTTGATCAATCTTTTCAATAAGATTCTTCAAACAAATAAGACGCCTGATGCTTAGAGGAAAAGTATGTTTGTGTTTATTTATAAAAACAAGAAAGATATCTAAAATTGTTCTAACTATAGAGACATCAAACTCATGAGTCATACTATGAAGTTGTGGAAGGAAGTTATTGAACATTGCCTAAGGAGAGAGACCAAGGTTTCCGTAAATCAATTTGGATTTATATCAGAAAGATGTACCATGAAAACTATTTTCTTGATGCGACAATTAATGGAAAGGTATAGGAAAAAGAAGAAAGGCTTACATATGATGTTCATAGATCTTGAGAAAGCGTACGATAGGGTCCCAAGAAAAGTCTTATGGTGGACTCTTGAGAAAAATGTAGCATTAAAGTATGTTAATGCAATCAAGGATATGAATGATAGAGCTACCACATGTGTGAAAGCTTGTAATGGAACATCAAAGTATTTTCCTATCACGGTAGGTGTTCACCAAGGTTCAGCTTAGTCCTTATCTCTTTGCCTTAGTGATGAATGAACTAACGAAAGATATTTAAGAAGTGTCGTGGCGTATGCTTTTTGCAGATGATATCGTGCTTATTGATGAGACCAAAGATGGTGTTAATAGGAAACTAGATTTGTGGAGAAATATTTTGGAGTCTAAGGGATTCACGATAAACAAGAGTAAGACAGAGTATATTAAGTGTGAGTTTTCGTGGATAAGAGATGGTGATCAAGACACAGTGCATCTACTTGGTCAAGAGGTATTCAAGAAAGATGTGTTTAGATACTTGGGATCAATTTTGCAAAAAGGTGGTTAGATTGATAAAGATGTAAATCATAGAATTAGAGCAGGGTGGATGAAATGGTGGAGTGCATTGGGATTTTTGTGTGACCGCAAAATTTCCCTTAAGCTAAAAAGAAAATTTTATAGAACAACTGTAAGACTAGCAATGTTATATGGAGTGGAATGCTGACCAGCACATAAACAACATGAGCATAAACTAGGGGTAACAGAAATGAGGATGTTAAGGTGGATGTGTGGTTATACGAAGATGGATAAGATAAGAAATGAGGATATTTGACGAAAGGTAACAATAGTGTCGGTGTGTGAAGAGATGAGGGAGCATAAATTGAGATGGTTTGAGCATGTTATAAGACGACCACTGGATGCTTTCATTAGAATAAGAGTTTGTTACCAAGAGTTCGACACAAAGAGAGGTAGAAGTTGACCGAAACTCATCTAGGGAAGGTAGTTAAACAAGACCTGATAGAGTGGGATATAAATTGGTAGACGGTGTGTTTTAAGACGGAGTGGAAAAAAGCTATAAGCTTTGGAGGGTTAAACCCATTAATATGTCTATATTTCAGACGTTCCTTTTTTTTTTAGTTCTTTTCCTCTTCATTTTTCCCTTCCTCGTTTCACCCTTCTTTTATTTTAGTTTATTTTTCATCTCTTTTGTCTTATTTCCACTTTTTTTCCCCTCTCCCTTTCGTTTTCTGTCTTATTTCCGATTTATCATTGGGTTCATCTACCACCGACCTCAATTAACTTGTGTTAAAGGTGCTATTGATGTTGTCGTTGACTAAGAGAGACATAGGAAATTGTAGCTCTTCAAGAGTCATTTTCAACCACAACCTCACATGCTCCTTTTTCCATGGCTCTATATCCAGCTTCAATGCTACTCCTTGCAACTACACTTTGTTTTTTGCTTCTCCACAAACTGAATTGCACCACACAAAAAATATAATATCTAGATATAGACTTTTTGTGGCCGATCCAATCCAATTCAATCCAATCTTTTTCAACAAACTTTGACATGGAGCTGCAACATTTCTTTATAATGCTCATTCACTTTGTCTATTTATTGGTGGGATTCTTTGTAACATGACTATATATATATATATATATCTAAAGCTTTATTAGGCTTTAGTGCTTTACTTGGTTCAACATACATATGTTGATGGTGAGTGTTGGGTATGGCTCATACTGTGCCGTCAGCATATATGCACGGGGGTTCCATTCTTTTTTTTGAGGCTTAGTACTGTTATTGGTCTCGTGTTTTATTATTTGTAGTTTGGGCTTGGGTCCATGAATAGTTACGGTGCTTAGGGTTTCTAAGTCTATATATTTTTTTGTAATCTGAGTGCAATTGTACGAGTGTATGAGGGAAATATAGTGAATAGTTGGACGTAGTCCACATTGGGTGAACCAGGGTAAACTCTATGTGTTGTTTTCTTCTTCCCCTTTCTCTCTCTCTCCTATCTCGATTGTTGTGTGATTACTTGGTTCCCAACAGTGATTTCTTGCAAATATTATTCAATAAGCATGGCCTTGAGACATTTTCTTTTGCCATAGCCTTTTGCTACGCTCCTTGAACCTTGTTCTTTTACCTATATAGTTGTAAACGTCTAGAAATTCACTGGCAAAGAACAGAGAAACTTGACCTATTACTTTTCTTTTTTAAGCAATTCCTTTGATAGAATAAGGCACAATTAACACAAGAACAGTTGCTGAGATTTCTATCCTGATTGGGTCGTGGGTCACGTGAGGCTTTCTTATTGTGCATATTTAGTGTGTCTATCCATAAGCATTGTTCATAAGGAGTATATTTTAGCCATATTTCAGTTATTAATTGCTACCAACATCATTTTGCTGTTTCTTTCAGTGATGAAGATGCACTTCCTGAACCATTGGAAATTTGTCCTTCAGAATTTTATAAATTGCTGGTAAAAGTTTTTCTGTTTGCTTATTGACCTCTTCATTTTAACGAGTCTTAGAGTGATGGAAATGCTTTTCTATTCTGCAGGGAGAGAATTTGAGAAATCATACTAAACTTAGTTCCATTGGTAATTGGATTAAATGTCAGGAGGTTATAGATAGAGCCAATGGAACTATATGTGGAAAATGGCGCAGGTAAGTCACGTGACATTGTTGTTCTGAATGATTTATTTAGTTATTATTATGAGGGATGATCCTTCCTATTTAAGATTTATCTATGAAACAAAAAAAAATGATATCCTTAAAATCAAAATTTGCCTAGTAGAAGAAAGGCATTTGTGCACCATCACACGCACTTTTCTACTTTTTTCCTTTTGTTTAAATTGCTGCTTTCATTCAGATACAGAGAAGGGAGAAATGAGTAGTGTGTGAGAAAGAGTCTCTTATTGATTGTGCTTAAATTGTGTTAATTCTAGCAAATATTTTTCTTTGGCAGGGCTCCTCTTTTTGAAGTTCAAACTGATGACTGGGAGTGCTTTTGTGCTATCGACTGGGATCCATCTCATGCTGATTGTGCTGCACCTCAGGTGAAATACATTTAACTCTTCAGCTTTCTCATTTCTATTGATTGTCTTGTCGTGGAGCTGTTAGTATTTTTAATGTTGAGTTGGAGGACTCAATTTTTATTTTTGTTTGTTTTCTACCTACTTGCTCAACAAAGCTTCAACATAAAATATTATGTTGAAGAAGTATTTCATTTTAATTCTGTAACCTCACGTCTTTCATTTTAACTTATTTATGATTAGAGAATTTTTTTTTAACCTTGATTGAATATGGCTAGATCTATATGCTCTTGCACACACAATATTGTTGTGTTTGTTAGAGTGCATGAATATAACAAAGATACAAGCATTCAGAACACGGCATATATGGGAAAAAATACGACATGACGCAGCATAACACAATATATGGATGAGTATTAAATTTAAAAAAAAAAAAAAACATGGATATGGGAAGTATGAAATAGCTAGGATTTGTCACTTGTCAGACATGTTTAAATATATGAAAATGTATTTAAAATATTTGATACTGAAATTCAATTCAAAATGTAGGAGTGATGTAGTGAATAGTAAGTATTGTGCCTTGCATGTATTGGATATGAATGGACAAGGTCTTTGTCCGTTGTATGTCTATCATAAATTATAGCAATCCTGATATCTAGAAGAGGTGTTCATACAACACGTCACCACCAAGCATCCCTAGATGCCCTAAGCATGTTGTTGACAACTATAATGTTGTGTTATTATTATTATTAGTAGTAGTAGTTAAGTTAGTAATTACCTGCTGTTGTGCATGCAGAGTATAAGTCATTACAAAAATCTTAACGTACTTATCTGTGAATTCAAACTCTTATATTTCTGAGAAATATTGCTGGCCTTAAATTATGCAAACTAGTTACTATGCAACTGCATTAGACTTTACATGGGCCTTACTTTCAGATATAAATTGTGCACACGGGGGCCTAGGTTTTTGCATATGTGTTTTTTTTCTGCTTCCAAGTAGTTTAGTGTTTTTCAACAATATCTTGTTAAATCCTGTATTTTGATCGCTGTTTAAATTATCATTTTTCATTTAACTCTATTCATTTCCCCTATTATTCATTTGCTGCAGGAACTTGAAACAGATCAAGTACTGAAGCAACTGAAGTATATAGAAATGGTATGCGTAAACTGCATAATTTTTATTATTGTATTTTTGTCAAAGGAATATTTTGGTTTATACTTCTGTTTTTATTTTGGTAAGTAAATAATTTAGTAAGAGACAAGTAGGATGCATCTTAGTAAAAAAATTCAATATAGACAATTTGTTGGCCAATCCTTCCTCTTACCGCCCTCACGAAAGGCTTGTCTCGTCACTCCCTGGAAGTTATTTGTCACCATTGTTACATCCTTAAACACAGTCCATTATATTCCATTTAGTTTTGACCCTACAAAGGTTTTGCTTTTTGTTTTTTATTTTAAAATTTCCTTCCTTCTCGTACTGTTGCATTTACTAACGGAAGTTTACCTACTTACATGCCCATACAGCTACGGCCTCGACTTACTGCTAAACGGAAAAAATCAGATTGCACACATAATAGTGATTGAAGTCGGGTGAGAGAGCTGGATATTTTGTCCTTGTACATGCTACAATTTGGTCATACAAACCCAAATTTAGATGTTCCATGCCTTCCAGTGGTATTTTGTTTTTAAGGCATGATAATGGATTTGGAATGTAACTTCCGGTTTTTTTTAAACCTTTTTTGTAGTTTTTTTTTTTTTTTAATATTTTCCATATATGTGGAATGTGATCAATTATATAGCTTCAATTTTGGTAGTGGAAACCTCCTTGTAACGCTCTTAGATTCCTATAGATAAAATATGGTAGGGGAAACAGTGCAATAAATCTTCAGAACTTGGGGTAATTTCACCCATCTAAGGGTTCCATATCCGAGTGATGCACAATTAGACTTTATTGTCGTCATGAATTACTGCAATCTTGGTTTAAGTTGTCCTTTGGAAGAATTTGAATTGATGTACACTACCCGAATTCAAATACGAAAAAATGCCCTATTTTGATGTGTAATAAAAAACAACATATAAGGAAATTTGACAACCACCGAATAGCATGTGGTAGACAGAAACAGCCAAGACGCTCAAACATACTACCCGCCTGATTTGCTCAGCAAGCAAAGAGTTCACGCTTACACATCAAACACAAAATTTTTCCATTCTGCCAGTGATTTAGCTATTGCGTCAACAGAACTAAAGGGGTTAGAAATCCTAGATCAACTCTATCTTACGGATTTATAAGAGAGAAAATAGAGAGAGAAAAAGACGAAAAATTAGGTATTTTAGGTCATGCTAGTGCTTTAATTTATAAAATCCGCATCACATTAAATTAAGAAAAAAAAATACTAGAAAGACTAACATGATCCAATTTTTTTACATGTTTAAGAACTACAAAACAAAAATAAATTCTAGAGCCAAATAAGTGGAAAATATTTCCAGAAATTAAATTCACAAGAGAGAGAGATTAAAAAATTTGAATTATGTAAAAATGAAAAAAAGTTCTTTAAAGTAAAAATATATTCACCCTTAAATCATTTGAGTTGAGATCATGATCACTTTTACTTTCTCACTTCAAATATATACTAACTATAGATACTTGCAATTTAAAATAACCTATGGATGGTTTCCTGAAGGGACACCTCCTTAAAATAATCATTTAAAATAGAAGAACTCCGAACATTTTATCTTAACATACAAGATAGTGAGTTTGTTTGGTGCTGAGCCTTCAAACACTGTTAAGGCGAGGCATGCTACCTAGTACAAGATATAGGAGAAAGAAATCAATGTACACAACCTCCATACTTAATTCAGTCATCCTAAATAAGTTGCTATCTTTAATTTAAACTACCATTATATATAGACCGAAAAATCTACAAAGATTAAAGTAAATGCATACATGTTTTGATATCCAGTGCGCCAAAAAAACTGTGAAAGAAAGACCAAAGTTTCGCAAATTACTGGCAATTATATCAGATAAGTGTTAATTATACAAATAGAAAAGAAAAAGAAGGGTTCACTTTCAGCAAATTTTACCTTGGATCCTTTTTCCTTCATCAGGTGAATTCACCTTCATGATAATATTTAGTCAGATCACTAGCTACTCTGCATAAAATTAGAAGGTTTCATGCATACTGCGACTATCAACAATGCTTATCATGAAACAAACTAAAGATATAAGCATTGGAGGACATTGTTCTCAATTGCCAGAATCCAAAGCATTTATTTACTTGTGTCTTCTATTGTCTTTTATGCGTTTCCAGTTCCATAATGCAATTAACAGAAATGAGAACCTGTCCAGTGACATGCCAACGTGAAACCAATACCAGAACTTTGTACTAGTCAGAATGAAAAATGAAGATATCAACATGTTAATTTAAGGAAAATTATCATTATAAAAGGATATCAGACGTGTGAAAGTATACGCGCAAGGGGAGGAGAACATAAGCACGTATTTGTAGTAATTTAGAATAAACCTAATAGTAGAACTGGCAATTTGTAATTAAGGGTTCCACATGAATTAAAATTGATTATACTAAAGCAACTGCTGGTCCCAAGGATGAGTACCCTGTATTTTATCAGGTTATTGTTACACTTTCTTGACTATGCATAATCGAATTGATCACACTGGCCCAATATATATATATATATATATATATATATATATATATATATATATATATATATATATATATAACCAATCAATATTTGTGCATCTGCCAATAATCTCTACTGTTTGATTAAACATGAGGGACTTTCTTACATCATGGATTAACATCCTTCCTTCATGTCGAACTTCTATTACTGTCTGGTACGGTTCCATAAAACCAAGCAGTCACATGTTCATTTGTTTTAAAAAAATACTGCCTCAATTAACTAATTTGAAAAATTCACAATATCCTATTTTGTACTTGTGTACTCAAATTATATATTCTCTTTCAATGAGACTGCACCAAACCACTTTCCCCACTAAAACATATATCTACTATAAAATATAGTAAGCGGCATTAGTTTTCTCTTCTTCCCGCAAGTTATCAAAAACAATAATCCTAATTTCTAATCCACCAATGGCCAATTATGGTTTCAAATACAATTACAAGCACCTATACACCCTCAGATTTGACATGTTCTAAAACACTACTGGAAATATAAAGCAAAAGAAAGAACTTCCAAGTCAATAATTTGAATATTTTAAATTTGGGCAAGTTTTATGGTAGGGTTAATCAAAACATGGTGAAGTTTGTGACCACGGGTAATCCCTTATACCTGTTTCCATGACAGAAAATTTTAGGAATCAATTTTGATGACGAAAAGTATTGGATACACAATTTCTTGGTTGAAAGCTGAATTGTGCAGAGAATCCATGGCTTGGATCGATTACAACCTCATGATACTATAATAGCATTCAGAATAACAAAGAGAGAGAGAGGGAGAGAAATTGTGACTTTGTCAGTATTTCATTGGATTGAAAGTACAAAGAAATGGAAAATATATAGCTAAGGCTATATGATTCACTGCTGAGTCAGCAGGTAACTAATAACAGAAAAGGTTAATCTGTTACCTAGAAAAGCTAAAATGAAATTACAATGAAGTTACAATGTAAATGAAATGTATATATGAAAACATAAATAGTATATCTCTAACGTAATGACTATCTGCATGTTTGGATTAAAGTTTGAAAAAGCGACCCAGGTCTTGCTTTCACAAAACTGATTTACTATACAAAACTGAAGTCCCCCGCAATAAGTGAAAAAGATTATCTGAAAATCATGGTAAATTTGGAATAAATGGGATTTAATTTTTTATTTCCAAAGACATGCTTATTTGGCTGTCATAAAAAATCCAAGCAGCAAAAGACTGATTGATTAGTTTATACAATTGCTTTTAGGGTTTAGTCATATTTTAAAGAATAAATACCTAAACTGGTCTTTCAGAAGAAATAAAAACACATGGTAACACTTTGATCCTGAGAAAAAAAAAAAAAAAACAAACCATTTAGTCTCTCAAGATTACAAACATGGGACACTTTAAACCTTCCGTCTGTTTAAATTAACATTTTTAGGAACTAATTTGGGTCAATAATGATTTTGTTAGGGACTAAGTTGGTAAATTCACTTATTTAGAGACTAATCATGTCCTAAAAATGAAGGGGAAATGCCTAAAGTACTAAATTGTGCCATGTTTTTAATAAAATGTATTTGAAAAAACCCAAGTTTTACATCGATTAGAGATAATGCTAAGATAAATCACATAAGGAGGATAATCCTCATCCTTCAGAGTTATTTTAAATTTAAACCCAAAATATAAGAAGGTATTAGAATTAATTATAGATCACTTACCATATTATCTACATATCAATACCAAATGTACATTTTAGAGATAGTGTCTAAATAAAGTATATATGTAAGGGGGCAATCCTCACCCAACAAACTAACTTTTAAGGTTAAGTCCAAATTCAAAATATAAGAAAGACTATTTGGTGATTTTTTAGTCTTAAGATTAAATTAGGTTTAATGATTTATTTTAAGGACCGAATTGGATATTTACTCTAAATTCAAATTGAGTTGGTTAACAACTACTCCAATTGCCCCTTTTATAGTAGCCACCAATGGTGTATAGTAAAGTTTGTGAAGAGAGAGAATAATTTTATACACACTAGCAGCAGTTAGAGATGCAGTCTGTAACTGCCTAACTAATCACTAACTGCTTAACTTTGTAACACTGTTAACCTAATATACTTTAACAAAAACAGTAGCAGAAGCACACTGTTGCCCACGTAGTAAGCATCAAGATAAGATCCTACCAAATAAAAAATTATATTTAAATACATATACACACATACATAACATAGATAAGAAAAATAATCTTTAAATCACAACAAAAATATAAGTTTATGACATAATGTAAAGATAAAACACTAATTGGATTGTAGGTGGTTTTATATCAGAGATTGGATTGTAAGCAATCAATCTTGATAAATGATTATATTGTGTCTAAATAAGTAGCCAAGAAAAAACTGAATTTAAATTTCAACAACAAGCCTTAAAATACATAAGCAATAAAGTTAAGTGCCTCCGTGGGCATAGCATAACCCAGAGTCACTTAGCATGATAATTAAATCAATCGGGAGGGAGGAAAATAAAAGCATTATCAACAAAGTTTAATACACTTACCCCTTTTTTATAAGGGTACCATATCAATACTCCTTCCCAATTAATGAGCAATGTTTAGTCACATGTCCCATCATATATGTGTGTGGACATATATAGTGAACAATTATCATTTTAAAAATGTGATCGAGATACATGAATAATTAAAATTAAAAGATAATAATTATATGATCACTTAAAAGAATCATGTACATTTATCTCTTAATCTTGACCATATATATACCTTTTAACCAAGTATTTAAATAGAATTATGTGTACAGTCAATGTCATGCTGATAGGAAATCAGTACTAGCATATATAATAACATAAAAAAAAAAAAAAAGAAGAGATATATGTGAAATAATCTATGCAAAGCAAAGCGCAGACATGATAAATTTTTACCTCCTCCAAATTTGTTGCTCTCGGGATCCATGTGTCAAACTTTCATGAGTTCTTGAATCATTATCAACTGCAATTTATGATAAGACAAAAATGTTTTTCATCCACCCATGTCTGCTGTTTTCACAAATTTCATATTGTTGTCCCAAGTATATTAGTTAAGTCCTCTAAAACTAAAAGTAACTTATTTTTTTATTTGATAATAAGCCATTTCAAAAGCTAACTTACATTTGTTTTTTCATAATAAATTCGGACTAAATTAAACTTGATGATTCATTAAAATTGCTTTTTTAGTAAACACTCGAAAAAGTGTCTATAAAAAAGGTTGATAAGCTTATTTTAGACTGCACTTCAAACTGCAGAGCGTACATAACGTGGACTTATTAAATATATAGTCATGTACGTAGTTTATCCAAATGGGACCTATAATTATCCACCGAGGTTGGCCAGAGTATGTAGATTAAAATTTATTAAATCGAAACAGAACGAAAACAGTGACAGACAAGAAGTGCATGCAAATCGTATCAGATATAACTCAGAATAGCCATGTAGATACCGGAAAGAAAACCAAAATGTCTTGAATCGCACTAACATAGAGAAGCATTGAAATGGATAGCATGGCTCACGTATTTTGGTTTTGGTCATGCTGCCAGAAAAGCTAATGTTTTCATGGTTTGCGATAGCAGTTAGGGGTGTCAGAATTTTGGTTTAAAGAACAAAAGTATTCGTAAAAGTGGGTTGAGGCAGAGTTCCCAAAAAAACAGAAAGTGATTGTTGTGAATTGAGCAGTTGCAGAAGTGAGGTGCGAATTAGTGGGTTAAAAATCAACATCAACTGCCGAGACAAAAGACGTGAATTGAATGGGAGCAAAAAGAGAGAGGCTTACAGAAATCTGCTGTAATTGTGTTGTGTTGTGCGCTCTCTCGAGTTCATTTGATTCGATTCAGTCACAGCCAAACCTCGATTTTGTGAATTCCCAATCCAATCCGCTAGCAAATTCTCCATTTATAATAATTAGCCCTTTGCTTCCCCCGTATTTCTATTTTCTCCCACTTTTCATCGAGAACGAAAACAAATTTTATTAATTTAAAAGGGTATTAATTAATTGATAAATTAATAATCTATTCGTTTAAAGAAATTTTCTACCACACAAAACAAAAACTATACAGTCTCCTTAGAAAAATAAAAACAAACGCATAAATGGACGGACATGAATTATTTTAATTTAAGCAGTGATATTAAAGATAAAATCTGCAGAAAAGAATATCTTATCAATAGAATCAAATTTTGTACCACTAATATTATGTCTTCAACAATTAAAATAAGTTTTAAATATGTAGTTATATTAAATATTTATATTTTTACTATTATTATTTATAATAATTTTATTTAACTAAAATAAGTAATCACGGTTAACTAACGATGTTTATTTTAAGTGAAAGGTACAGATAATCTTTGTTACTTAATCCAGTCACAGTCACAGTAGCCCTTGATCTCTCTAAAATTCTAAAATCCCAATTGTGCTTCAGCAGCTCTGTCGGAAAACCTTAATACCTTATCTCCACAACATCATTTCTCCATCGCTTGTGATGGTGTGACATTCGAGGACCTGCAGCCTCCGCCTCTCCACATTCTCGATGTGTTGGAGAAGGAAGGGTGTGCAGACGAGCTTTGTGTAGCTTTGTTGTCTCATAAGTTTTATTTTTTTTATTGATTTTTGGGGGGAATTAACATTGATGCGATTTTTTGATAAGCAATTTCTACGTTTGTTGGATTTTTTTTTTTTTTTTAACTTTTGTCATGCTTTGGATCCTAAAGCTCTGGAGTTTTCTATAAAAATTAAAAAGCTTGTGCCAGGCACATGTTAGATCCAGATAACATTTCTAACGGTGTTTAGAGGTTTTGGGATCAAAGTGGAATAGATGATGCAAAATTAGGGGAAGTTAATGTAGGGTGAAAATAAAGAGGGAGAGGTGAGTGTAATAAATTCTAAAGTGAGAGGAGGTGAGTGTAATTTGCTTGTTTTGTTAAAAATATTTTTATTTTCAAACAAAGTATTTGCTTGGAAATGTTTAAAGTTTTTTAATATTTGAAATTATTTTATAAAATATTTCAAAAGAATTTAACAACAACAAAGGTTTTTTTTTACGTGGAAATTAAATATAATGTTAGAAATGTTTATACGTGGAAATTAAATATAATATTAAAAAATTTATAATAATTTTACTCAATCTAATTTGTGTAGATTCCTTCACTTCACAACAATACAGGTTTACGGACATCATTTTAAAAATATAATTTTTTCAAATCCTAACCCTCATCATATTCTTCACAGGTCATCAACTACTATCTATATTAAACAAATTACTAATCCAAAATCAACATAAGATCACCAAAACCATTACTTCTATGGCCATTCATTTATCGTTAGTCATCTCGTGAAGTCATATTAAACCTTTTTTATCTACCATGATTGATTATTAATAACCCAAAGCTCTATTTCGTCATCTTCTTTATTTCAAATAATCCTTCCTTGCATCAAATGTCACTATACTGTCCCTTCCAACCACTTCATCTTTCATCGTCGTATTATTTCTTTCTACCATTCAAAATTTAGATAACTCATTAATGACATGATCACTTGAAACTGTAAATTACCAAAAGATGCATTCTAGGTATAAGGAATTACAAGCAATGTGGTATTGTGTTCGCTGAGACATAAAAGTCATTTTTATTTGAATTTAGGAACTAAAAAATAGCATAAACAACAAGAACATCACTTAGATGTTATTTCTTTTTTGTTTTAAAAACTAAGAAAATATATCTCTTTTTTAAATAATATTTTCAAACCATTATTATCAAACAAGTTTGTTTTATTTCAAATTTGTTTTTAAAAATAATGATCAAACAGGGCTTAAAACACAAAAAAATGCTTTGATATCTTTTTTTATATTTGTACTGAGAACTTGCTTTCTATAATTTTTGTATAAAATTGAAAATACACTTTAGTTATTATCGTTTTGTTTTAATATTTTTTGGTTCAAGTAGAGCTTCAAGGATGATGGAGACAATAAAATATTGAGAGAAAAAAAGAATTAAAACATTGCAAAAGATTCAATTCACTTACATACATTTCATATTTTATATCTTAACTAATTGATATAATTCAATATTAGTCATATCTCTACTATCCCATTGAGACCATCATGTTAGATGTTGTCATCATTGTTGTTTCGTGCACTCAAGCTTTTAGAATTTATTGTCAGAATCTATTAAATTAGTTTTGTTGATATTTTTATTTAGGAAAATGGTCATTGAAAATGTTTTTAAGAAAACCGTACGAATTAGTGTTCAAAATTCATTTTTAAAGAAATTAAAACATGAATTTTTGTTTTCGATATTAGTAGTTTTAAAGCTCACTAAAAGATAATAGATTGCCTTGGGCAAGAAGTGGGCCGAGGCCCATGGATGATGGTGGCACTGGCAGGCCCTGCTGGGTTAAAACGAAGAAGATTGAGGAATGAGGATGAAGCAAGCATTAGGAAGGAAGGGAGTTGAACTGTTGAAGGATATCTCTCTCTCAACACATGATCGATCATTCAGCGAGCGAGCAATAGCTATAGCATAGTGTGAAATTTGAGCGAGGGAAGAAAACGAAACCCTAAGAAGAAGAAGATGCCGAAGAAGATGGGGGTGAACACGAAGGCGGAGGCGGCGAGGGCTCGTAAGAGCGCGGCGGATACGGAGCGGAAGGAGAAGGAGAGTCAAGAGAAGGAGGACCAGTACTGGCGAGAGGCGGAGGGTTCAAAGTCACGCGCCGCGAAGAAGAAGGAGGAAGAGGCCGAAAAGAGGGCGGAGGCAGCCGCACGGAAAGCGGAGGCGCGTCGGTTGGCGGAGCAGGAGGAGAAGGAGCTGGAGAAGTCGATGAAGAAGGTGGACAAGAAGGCGAACCGGGTGTCGATCCCAGTGCCGAAGGTGACGGAGGTGGAGCTGAGGCGGAGGAGGGAGGAGGAGCAGGCGGAGGCTCAGAGGAAGGCGGAGGAGGCTAAGAAGCAGCAGAGTAGGACGGCGGCAGAGGAAGAGTACGAGAGAATGGTGCTTGTGTCGAACACTAATCGCGACGATTCGATCATCGAAGCAAGAACATTGGATGATGCCATCGCTAAGATGAGCGTCGTCGATAACTTGCCCCCAGATCGCCATCCAGAGAGGCGCCTCAAGGCCTCATTCAAGGTAATTTTTCACATTTGAAATGGATCCAGTTCACTATTTGCTAACCCTAACCCTTCTGTTGAGTAGGCGTTTGAAGAAGCTGAGCTGCCCAAGTTGAAGGAAGAGAAACCGGGTCTTACTCACACTCAGTACAAGGACATGATATGGAAGTTATGGAAGAAATCTCCTGACAATCCTCTTAATCAAGTAGGTCTCCCTCTCTCCCTCTCTCTCTTTTTGCATATAAAAAAAATGACATTTATCTCATAAGTTGCTTGCGATATGGGCAGATTGCTGAGTGAATGGTCAACTGCAACTGAATGCAATGCAACAGCTAATATTGGGCGTGGTGGCATTTCTAGTTGGTAAATGCTATAATACCTATTTAGGCTACAGAAACAGTTATCACAGCCTTTATTTTCTTTCTCTGCATGAGTTTCACTTTCTGTACATGCACATCAACTTTGAGTAGGACTCTTCTCCTACTGCTCTGCGGGGCTTCTGAACTACATTGTATTTAAATTGAACCAACGAATTATGATATATCCAATTAAGTATACGCTTCATTGCACGTCTAACAGTTTAGCTGAGTGAGTTTTCTTATGATTCTTAATTGTTAAAGTTGAACACCTGCCATTCAATCGAATAAACTGTTTCCAACGACATTGCAACAAACTTGCAAATCAAAGCCTGTGGAGGGTAGGTAGGGGTCCATGGCCCACGTAATCTCCCAATTCCACCACCGCCTAGAAGCCCTTGCCTGCATGACCCTTTGCTGCCCTAAGGTCTTCATCTTCTTCACCTGCTGGCCTAACAATTTGAAGCGTCACCGCCATGAGTTTCCGTGATTATGTATAAATGGACTACATATATTTCTGTATACTTCATGCCATGCAGAGGAATGCATGATGCATCGACTTTGTCAGTTTCTAGTGTTGTGTATTCTCACCTAAAACTATTGAGTTACTTTCACTCATTTGATAGGCACGAAACCTTGATCATCAGAATAGATTTCTTTTTTATCACCCTTCCTTGCCTTTGAGCCTGCTCCACTCCTAAATACACAAGTGAGCTGTATTTTCATCCCATTATTGGTTTAAAGAAGAAATGAACAGATCCTTTGCAGAAAGCACCTTAAGTGAGTGTTGGCCTAATCTCTCTTCCATGGAGACCCAAATGCTTCTCTCTGCAATCAGTTCATGATGAAAGAATGAGAGTGGGGGAAGTGAAATTACCGGGTTTCATTTTTTTTTTTACCAGCAGAAATATAAGGGGCAACAGTGTCTCTGGATCGACATTTTTTATCTTTTAGATAAAGACATAAATTTAATAATTTTTTTATTATATAGATATGTGACGTATATGATAATTTAAATTTAAATTTGTGTTATTCGAATACTGGGTTTTTTTAGGTTTGCATGTTTTTTATTTCCGCAATATATCTTTTTTTGGACATGGTCCTTGTAAAAATCTTGTTTTGACCATTGTTATTTTGTTTTGAATATTGTGGGTTTAAATACAACTTTAATCTTTCTATTTTGTCAAATATTTGTTAAATATGTAATTTTGATTTTCCTATTTTAAAATAAAGATGTTTATTCTTTCTCTTTTATAAAATATGTAATTTTTGTTCAATTCTTAATTTGACTTATATTTATTCTTTTATTTTTATATTTTAATTAAGTAAATTATTTCTTCTTAGAATTTAATTAGATTAAAATTAAAAAAAAATAAAACATATGCAAATGTGAGAGAATTAATGAATTCTAGGTTAAAAAAGAGTAGTGAGATAGTAGCAATTTAAAGGTAAAAAAGAAGTTTTAGAGGATATTTACATGCATGTTTGGATTAAAATTATGAGAGCAAGAACTCAAGTAATTTTACTTTCAAAGTAATAACTGTTTTCTTATTGATTTATGCATTGAGAATTGTAATTGTACATTAAAATTCTTAAATATACTTTTCAAAATGTAATCAAAATATAGCCTAAATCAAACAGAGGAATTACCTCTGTTATTGTTACAGATTAGTTAAATGATGATTTAACTTTATTCTTATGCCAATTTAACCACACAATGTACACTAGACAAATCTTCAATTATGGTAAAAATGAGTTGAAAGGATGTGATTTTAACTTTTTCTAAGTGACTAGGAGGACAATGAATCGGGTAATATAAAACTGTTTTTATATTCACGTTTGAAAAAGGATACTTGTATATGGTCTTATATTTGTGCATATGATAATTTTAATTCATCCTTATACTAGTTGTATATCTATATTAATTAAAGAATTTATTATAATTGAGTTGAAATATCATTCATTAAAGAATTTGTTAACCACTGAATTGAAATATTATCTAAACATAATTATACTATATTAATATTACATTCGTTTAAGTAAAATTAAACTTAAATTTCTTAAGTATTATTTTGAAGTTTTATGAATTAAAAAATGCTATTGAGAGAAGAAATCTTACTAAATATAATTAATTAATTTTTTTATTTAATAAAAAATTGTTATTGATGAAGCTAGTTAATCTCACTAAAATGAAGATGTGATATTCATATATATGGACATATTTCATAACATAATATATTGAAATGCATGTCTTATCATTATTTTGAAAAATGAATTTATATTTTAAAATGTTAAACTTAAATGAGTCCTATTTATAATTATTAAAAGTATATTTAAACCTATAATACTATTACAAATTATTTTCAAAATAGTAAAAATAATATCAGTAACATAAAAATATATATATTTTAATAACTTTTGGGAACAGAATTTCAATTATTCTTCATTTTCTTTACTTCTTTAAGAACAAATAAGAAATAATGTAATCAATAATAAATAACTTTATAAAATTTGTTCGGTCGTTACACGCGTCTGTTCAAGTTTTACTTTTTACTTTGTCTTCCCCTCTTTGTTTTTTATTTATTTATAAAAATCCGTGCAATGCATGGATTCTAATAGATATAGAAGTATGACTATAAAAGAAAAAAAATACAATATAAATCCTGGATAAAATATTAGTGTATATAATAATTAAAATCAATACAATAAAATAAACTATCCTAAATAAATTAAAAAGAAGTTATCAATACAATAGAGAATAAATTTATAAACAAACTATTATTTTTTAATTAGAAATAACAATCAATTCATATTTCATGTGATAAATACTAAACAAAAGTAGTTGATTTTAATCTTTAAATGTATTAGTTGATGTTGTAAATATTTCGAAGAAAATGGTTTTAAATAAAAATAAAATATAACGAAGTTATAATATTAAAAATTGATAAAGGAAAGATAATTAAGAGGATAAAAAAGAGAAATAGTTGAAAATGTGGTTATTATGTGGAGGGGAGGGAAGGAGATTTATCTATCCGTTATCGAGCATGGAAGGGTTGGCGTTGGCGGTTCCAGTTGCGCAATCGCAATCACAACTGTTGCCGTTTCCAAGGCCGAAGCTGTCCGCCATTCCCCCAGCTTATAGTAATGCTTCCAATGATTGTCTCGTGTTCTGTTACTTGCTTTCAGCTTGTAATTGTAATTGTAATTGTAATTGTGTGCTGCAGCAGGATTTGTCTCTCTCAAACGACCCCGTGGACGCGGGTTTCGTTTTCGAACTTGGTTATGTTCGCAGGCACGGGCACAGGCACAGGCACAAGGCCTTCCTCTTCCCGAACAGGTCACAGTCCCTGACACAGAGAATTCCGTGAGCGGGGATTCCATTCGACAGAGATTTCTGAATTTCTATGCTTCCCGCGGTCACAAGGTTCTTCCCAGTGCTTCTCTTGTACCAGATGATCCCACTGTTCTACTCACCATTGCAGGGATGCTTCAATTCAAGCCTATCTTCCTAGGCAAGGTTCGTAGGCAGCCAATCAATCTACTATTTTTATTCAACTTTCAACATTAACTAACTCACCACTCTGACCTTTTAGGTTCCTAGACAAGTACCTTGTGCTGCTACTGCTCAACGGTGCATCCGTACTAATGATATCCACAATGTTGGCCTAACTGCCAGACATCAGACATTCTTTGAAATGCTTGGAAACTTCAGCTTTGGTCATTACTTCAAAAAACAAGCTATTCTTTGGGCATGGGAGCTTTCCACCGCAGAGTCAGTACACTTTTCCTGACCCACCTTGCTTCTTCCTTATTTCAAATATAATTGACTTTCATTTACTTTCTTAGGTTTGGTTTGCCACCAGACAGATTGTGGATTAGTGTTTATGAAGATGACGATGAGGCTTTTCAGCTCTGGTCCCACGAGGTTAGCTAGATACAAAGGAATTTCCTCAACCATCTTCTTTTTTGCTTACATTACATGATTGACTTTTCATTATCTGTGCAGGTCGGTGTCCCAGTTGAGCGAATAAAGAGGTTGGGAGAAGAGGACAACTTCTGGACTAGTGGAGTGACAGGTCCCTGTGGTCCTTGCTCAGAAATTTATTATGATTTTCATCCTGAGAGGGGATATGTAGATTCCGTAAGTATGACATGGTTTGAGATTGAAGGTTTCAAAATCACTTCAACTACAGAACTTTACAATCTTTTGTGGGTGGGTTGGGGCCTGGGGGATGAAAGTAGGATCTCAATGATGATACAAGGTTTATAGAGTTCTACAACTTAGTATTCATGCAATACAACAAAAAAGATGACGGTTCTCTTGAACCTCTAAAGCAGAAGAACATAGATACTGGCCTTGGACTGGAGCGTATGGCTCGTATTCTTCAAAAGGTATATGGTTGATTTCCACTAGAACTATCATTGCACGTGGTCCTAAAGTCCTTCTTATATATAGTCACTGTTTTCTGCAGGTTCCAAACAACTATGAAACTGACTTGATTTTCCCCATCATAGAGAAGGCCTCTAAATTAGCAAATGTTTCATATGGTATTGCCAATGATCAGACAAAGAGAAATCTGAAAGTAAATATGACTATCTTCATACAAGCTGCAGTAAAATCGTAGTTTATTTTAAACCTATAACAATTTTCTTTCTTATTATTTTTAATGTGTCATTTTGTTTTTGTTTTGTTTTGCCTTTTTGATTTTCGACTTATCTTAGATTATAGGAGATCACATGCGTGCAATTGTATTTCTCATCTCTGATGGAGTTGTCCCATCAAATGTTGGGAGAGGTTATGTAGTTCGGCGGCTTATTAGAAGGGTTGTTCGTACAGGCAGGTTGCTTGGTATAAAGGGTGATGGTAGGGGTGACCTCGAAGGAGCATTTTTACCAATTATTGCGGAGAAGGTAGTGGAATTAAGTACACACATTGATGCTGATGTGAAAAACAAAGCACCTCGTATCTTTGAGGAGTTGAAGAGAGAAGAGCTTCGGTTTGTGCAGACTCTAGAGAGAGGAGAAAAGTTGCTCGAGGAGAAACTTTCTGATGCTTTATCAGGTGCAGAAAGAAATGGAACTGTGCCTTGCTTGGCTGGTGAAGATGTGTTTCTTTTGTATGATACTTATGGATACCCAATGGAAATAACAAAAGAAGTGGCTGAAGAACGTGGTGTGAGTATTGATATGGATGGTTTTGATATTGAGATGGAGAAGCAAAGGCGTCAATCTCAAGCTGCCCACAATACTGTCAAACTTGACATTGAAAATGAAGAAAATATTGCAGAGAATGTACCTGACACTGAATTTATTGGATATGACAGCCTTCATTGTAAAGCAATGATAGAAAGCCTAATGGTAAATGGAAATCCGGCTCCACAGGTTAGTGAAGGGAGTAATGTGGAAGTTTTACTGAACAAGACTCCATTTTATGCTGAATCAGGGGGTCAAATTGGCGATCATGGTTATCTATATATTTCAGAGGGTGAGAATCAACCAAAAGCTGTTGTGGAAATATTAGATGTTCAGAAATCTTTTGGCAACATATTTGTTCACAAGGGTACAGTCCAAAAGGGTGTTGTAGAGGTTGGCAAAGAAGTCGAAGCAGCAGTTGATGTGAAGTTGAGGCAGCGAGCTAAGGTACAAGAACTGTTGACTTACTCATTTCATGTACTTGTGTGGTGAATCTTTTAATATAGATGAATCCTTACATCATCATAGTAATGCATATTTCCAGATTCAAACTTACAAGTTGTTCAAGATTATAATAAGTATAGTTGGTGCTTTGTAGGTTCATCATACTGCTACTCATTTACTACAAGCTGCACTTAAAAAAGTTATTGGTCAGGAGACCTCACAAGCTGGTTCACTGGTGGCATTTGATCGTCTCAGGTTTGATTTCAACTTCCACCGACCACTTCGTGACAGTGAGCTTGCTGAAATTGAAGTGCTAATAAATGGATGGATTGAGGATGCAACGCAACTTCAAACCAAAGTGATGCCTCTTGTTGAAGCAAAAAGTGCTGGGGCCATAGCAATGTTTGGAGAAAAATATGGAGAACAGGTTAGATTTACTTCAAACACTTTTGATATTGACCTTCAAAGTTTAACTGGCTTACTTCTGTTTTGTAGTTCTAAGCTCATAGGTTACATGTGTCACGAAGTGTGTCTTCAAAATAGGTGACCTTCAGGGATGGTTTGCAACTAATATTCAGATATCGCTACTTCTTCTGACAGAAATTCCCTTTTTACTATTGTTAGATTGCTATTCATGCCCCCCAAAAAAAGGGCAAATTTGAAATAGATCCAATTATAATTGTTATGTTATATATACCAGTAGCCATCCCTGTATCTCTGACATTCTCTTGCACATGTTCCGCAGTAGTAAATCATGCACGGCATAGTAAGATACTAGATTCTCTAAATCTTATTAAGACAATATCCTGTTGCATAAAACAATGAAACTAAATATAAAGTTTAAATCCTAATGGCCCACCATCACTTCTATGACAGAGTACAATTATATGTTCCAGATCTTAGGTGTGTATACTTCTACCTCTCAACAACCAGGGAAAAGATTAAGAATTTGTATGATATCATCATGTTAGTATTTATCAAGCTGATCTGATGTTTATGCAGCTTATTTTGGTTTTCAAATTTGGTGTATTGCAGGTACGTGTTGTAGAGGTTCCTGGTGTATCGATGGAACTTTGTGGTGGGACTCATGTCAGTAATACTTCTGAAATTCGTGGTTTTAAAATTATCTCAGAGCAGGGTATTGCATCTGGAATCAGACGTATTGAAGCTGTAGCTGGGGAAGCTTTCATCGAATATATCAATGCCCGAGACTTTTATCTGAAGCAGCTATGTTCCACTCTCAAAGTATGTTCCATGATCTTGGCTTTTGAGTTTTCACAGTCCTGCCTAAGTTTCGAACAGTTATAATTCGTCCTCAGGAGAACCAGTTAATATTCATTTTGATCTGCATGGCCTGTAATTAAAATCATATTGTGCTGTTAATATCTACTTGCCATGCAATTACTGTTAGGGTTCCCCAAGTGCTTGGGTATTTCTCAAGCGGTATCAGAGTTAGTTACCTTACCGGTGTCTTGGAAAGGACTACCTACGGAGAAATTGACTAGACATGGCACCATTTCTTTCTTCCGAGCACTTCTAAATTCTAATTGAGTGTAATTTATGCTCTAATATTGATTTTGCATGTCTTAATGTGTTATAATTAATATAATAATATCACCTTATGAAGGTTAAACCAGAAGAAGTGATAACAAGGATAGAAAACCTTTTAGCGGAGTTACGGGTAGCGAGAAATGAAAATTCTGCCGTGCATGCAAAAGCAGCAATCTACAAAGCTTCAGTCATTGCAAGCAAAGCAATGTTGGTGGGGAATTCAAAACAGTACAGGTAATGTTTCTCTGTATGGTAGTACATGTTGCCATAATATTGGGGAGAGGACTTTCTTCTCTTCCCTTTTAGCAACTTGAAGAAAGATTTTGGATTAAATAATTTAGTGTTAATAATGTACTATCTGAAGATTTTATTTGATATAGAAGTCCTTCAATCTTTTCTCACGTGAAGTTTTTGTTGTCCTGACCAAAGAAGTCTGACAATTAAGAAGCAGAGGTGTTGCATCACATCATTGGTAGTCCCTTGAATATATTCTATGGATGCTACAGAAATGATTAGAACTTTAAGTTGAAAGGATGTCCCTTGTTTTTATATCTCCTTATCTTGTTAAACGTAGGACTAGAAAAATAAAATATCTTAAATAATTTGCTAATCATTAAGTAGATGTATTACTTTTATTTATTGATTGTTGAAAATTTCCAGGGTACTAGTTGAGTGCTTTGATGATGCTGATGCTGAGTCACTTAAAAGTGCCGCAGAATATTTACTGGAAACACTAGCAGATCCAGCAGCTGTGGTACTGGGCTCATGTCCAGGTGAAGGGAAGGTTAGTCTAGTTGCTGCTTTTACTCCAGGGGTGGTTGATCAGGGGATCCAGGCGGGCAAGTTTATTGGACAAATAGCAAAATTATGTGGTGGTGGAGGAGGTGGAAGGCCAAATTTTGCTCAGGCTGGTGGGAGGAAGCCTGAAAATTTGGCAAGTGCCCTTGAGAAGGCTCGGTCAGAGCTTATAGCTACTCTATGTGAAAAAGGGAATTGAATTTAAACACACTTAACAAATCTTTTTATACTAAAGCAACAGAAAATATTGATTCTCTGTTGTCGAAGAATACATTACAAAACAATTCACAAGCAAAAGGGGTCGAAGCTGAAGTAATGAGTTTCCTTGCAATTCCAGTTGGGGCAGCACGTAATTATAGAACATTTGTTCGTGTGACTTTATTCTACTGACACAACCTGGTCTGCATTTACACATTTCAACTTGTAAATTTTGACATGCGCATCTCAGATTGGGTGCAGGATGTATATGCAAACACTGTCACTATATATATATACACACACACACACACACATGAAAGATAGTTTTGAGAGTGAATGACGGCTAGGTGGATTCGCACCTTTCTCTCTTGATTGCCTTGGAGGAAGTGGGAACCCCATAGAATTAGAAGCGATAGAACTGAAGGTTAAACTGTTTGGTGAAAGTAAGTGAATGATGTTATGTCTAGCAACTTGACCGCCAAGAAAATTGTCAATTGTTGTGGATGAAACGCTACTTAAAAAAAAAAAAAGAAGAAAAAATAGATGATTATCATGGATGTGAAATTGTGTTATAGACTTATGTCAATAAACGGTAGATGAGAAATTGTATCATGTCCCAAAATATGGTTTATTTTATGACAAAGTAGCTTCTACCTTCACCTTTTAAGAAACTAAGATCGTTGAATGAGTCATATTGAATGACTAAACGGATAGAATAGTATTTTTCCCAACTAAAGAACGACTTGATCAACACGTCCACAGAATGTTATTTTACGCATGGCCTTAAATATGTTTAATTAGAAAATATAACTGCATTATCAACTAGTAATTGAGTTCTTTTTAAAACTAGTTGAAAATGGTCATTTTAAGAAACAATTAAGTAAATGTTGTTATCTTTGAAGTTCGATAATGTATATAGAAGGAAGAAAGAATGAAGTGAGTGAGAATGTTAACGCTGCACATAAGAAACAAAATAGGAATAGGAAAGGAGAAGGATGATTTATTTAGTTCCTTTGATGAGGAAGATGGAAGTTCGATTCCAGTCTCCAGCAAATCTCGTCTCATAGTGATAGAAGGGGAGACGAGAAGAGGGAGAGGGAGATAGCTACATAATTAGAGGATGGCGTCGAGGAGTAGGGAGTTGCCAAAAGGCCTCTGAGAGAAGCAGTCAAGATTATTTCCATAAGCAACGCCAAGCAGATCACAGTATCTCTTGTAAAAACCGATGCGGTCCTGGACCCTGCCATCCTGTCCTCTGCCGCATTCAAGGCCGCCGTTGATGATGTTGGTGACGGTGCCGAAGCCGGGTAGGCGCCCCGCGGCCTGATCAGCAGCGGAAGGGCTCCAGCGTCCGGTGATGACGTCGTGGCAGGAGGGCTTGGGTGACTGTGGGGTCATCCAGAACCAGATGGCAGACTTGAAGGAGATGAGTGGGTCAGTGGCAACGAGGTCTGGGTTGTTGAGCAAGTCCACCCCAATAGCCCTTCCACACTGTCCGTAGTTGTAGTTCCATGAGATCTGCATGGGACCACGACCATAGTATTGCTTCCCTGCAGCGCAAGGGAACTGGGCGCTTGGGGAACAGTAGTCAGCTGGGTTTTGTTCCCTGACAAAGCAGTATCCCCAAGCGTATGGTCCATCAGGTGCACTTGGCCAGCCCCCTGTTGTTTCGTGAGATGTTTGGCCAAAGAAAGCTGCAATCTCTCTCTTGCGAGTGGCTGTGTCTCCGCTGTTGCCGAAGCTTGGGAAAGCCTTGGCTGCTGCGATGAAAGCATCGTATGTGTAAAAGCCTCGGGCTGGGCAGCCTCCGTCATTACGGTGTTTGAGCATCTGGTCGAATGTGCTTCTTGGGATTATGCTGCTCAGATCACCTCCTTCAGAACCACCACATTGACTTTGGCACCCCTCGCCGCAGTATTCCTCTGTAGATCCACACCATCCGAATTTGCTGCAACACAGACCCCCCTGGCACAGTGCACCCCCTTGTTGTCTTCCACATTGTTCTCCCCAGCTTCCCACCCCAAACCACGTCAGCACCATGCATATCACCACTACCTTCGTCGTCATTTTCATTTTCGTTTCCCAACTTCACTCCCCTCATCTCTTTATTTATATCCATCTCTATCTTCATTCATTCACTAATATCATCTTCTGTCTTGTCAACTAGGGCGGCTAATGCCAAATTAAATATTTTTTTCATTTCTCACTGTTCGCCCCAAATGCGCTGCTTCCATTCCCATAACCATAAGTTTAACTATTATTATAAATGAAAACTAACTAGCAAAAAGAAAATATTAATAAACAAAAAATACAAATGTATTTTTTCTGTTTGATCGAAAAGAAAATAAAGTATCGGCACATAGATTGCCCAACAAAGCGAAAAAGAAAAGAAAATAAAGACATTAGTTAATTTCCAAAAATACTTTTTTCTTCTTCTTTAATTCAAAATTCAGACTTTTCTCTTCTCTCTTATTTTCCTCTTACTCACATTTCATTCTTGCGATTGGGATACAATATGCTCAGTCTAATTACTAATTTTTAATTGTTTCGAGCTAAAATAATCACTCGTCATTTAATTTTTTTAAATAATAGTTTCCGTACAAATACCACTATCCTCACAGATCTAATCACAGATCTAATCACAGATCTAATTCAAACCTACTTCGAAAACAAAATCTAATTCAAACCATTTTGTTTATCATAAATAAATACACCGGCGGCTTCCTAACCTACGTGATAAGGAGGAAGGCTAAAAGAAACTGAGAGGAAGACCAAAAGAAAACAAGTGAAAAACAAAGAGGATAAGATAATGATGTCTTTTTATTTTAGGTTAAATTATTTTGTAGATTTTGAAACTATTTAATTATTTTTTATTAAATTTAAATACATTTTTTATCTTTTAAATTCGGAGATATATTACTTTTTATTTTTCAAAGTAAACTTTACATTTTTTTTTAGTCTTCAAATTTGGAAAATGTGTTTTATAATCCCTCCTACGGTTAAACATTATTCCAAATATTCATCCAAATTGCAAAAAATCAGTAGAAGAGACTAAAAAATATTTTTTTGAGATTGAGGGACTAAAAAAATTTAAATTGAAGGGACCAAAAATATATTTTAAGTCATTTTAATTAAATATCTGAATTTTTTTAATTGGGTTCTTAAACTTTTATTTATTAATTGGGTCTTTTATGTTTAACTGTCCTAACAAAAATTTAATTCTCTAAGTCAGTTGTATGAGTTTATAGCAAGGTTATTGTAGGATGAAGCTTGAAGAGATTTGTAAAAAAGTAGTTGAGTTGAGTGAACTAGCAATGTGAGAATACTAGTAGAGAATAATTGGTTTGGAGCTTAAAAAGATAAAAACATTGACCTGTAAAGGCGAGTTGTGAACATACTGACCTGTAGAGGTAACAATACTAGATTTAAGGACTAATTAGATTCTTTATTTAATCTTTTTGTGATGATGGTTAAATTTAAGGATCAAATAAAATAATTGAAAGAATTAATTAAAAATTCTCAAATAGTTCATGTACCTACAAAATAATTTAACCTTTATTTTATTTAATTACACTTTTAGTTCATTTATTTTATAAGACAAATATTTAATGTTATATAATTAAATTTTATTAATACATAAATTATTTTGAAGGAGGAGAGATTAAATTAGGGGTAAGTTTTGTAGACTTAACACTTTAAATTGTGATATAAATACTATTTTTTACTATTGCCAGTTTTTTATAAAAACATTCAGCATATGGAAGAAGTACTTTTTCTTCTCTTATTTTGTAAGATAGAAACTTATCCAATCAAGGTCCAATTCCACTTCAATTGCATGTTTTCATTTTGAACAATTATTTTGTTATCTACTTCAATTGCATCTAATTCTATGTAACGTGCAAACACGTCATCATTGCTAAGGAGTGATGGACCTAACTTTTACTTTCAAACGGTGTCAAAATTTTAAGTAGTATTAAATTTTAACTGATACTAAATTTTATTTTTAATTCTAATTAATTATATAAGTATATATAATTATTAAAAAATATATTTTAAAATAGTGCCATAGTTATTGCTGGTCCGGTCATGGCTCTACCAGTATTGCTAACTGAATTTTAATTTCATCATATTCTACTAATGATATAATTTATTGAATTGTATATATTTCTTTACTAGTTACATTTCCTTAAGTTTCTCTTAGAGTTGAAAGATTATATTTATCTAGATATTCTTTTGGAGTATTCATATCATCAATTTATTCATCATGTCTTTTAACTTTTTTTTTCTTGTTCATGAATTTTTATCTTTAGAATCGACAAGTCTAATATGCTTTATGCATATTTAAGACTCATTTACAATATTAGATCATCCAAATAGGAACATAAATTTTGATTGAAACATTAGTAATTGATACATATAACATAATCACTCATTTTTTATGAAATAATAATAATTTGTTTCAACTTAATTCCTTTTTCAATTACTTATTCTTTTAACTAATATTGAGAATATTGATTCATCAAACATATAACCGACAAATTAATTTATAAATATTTTTTTGGATGGTTCAAGATACATGGTTATATATGAAGATTTATATTAAAAATATATGTCATCCTACTTCGAAAACAAAATCTCATTCAAACCATTTTGTTTATCATAAATAAATACACGTGGGACCTATACACCGGCGGCTTCCTAACCTACGTGATAACGAGGAAGACTAAAAGAAACTGAGAGGAAGACCAAAAGAAAACAAGTGAAAAAAAAAAAGAGGATAAGATAATGATGTCTTTTTATTTTAGGTTAAATTATTTTGTAGATTTTGAAACTATTTAATTTTTTTTTATTAAATTTAAATACATTTTTTATCTTTTAAATTCGGAGATATATTACTTTTTATTTTTCAAAGTAAACTTTACATTTTTTTAGTCATCAAATTTGGAAAATCTGTTTTATAATCCCTCCTACGGTTAAACATTATTCCAAATATTCATCCAAATTGCAAAAAATCAGTCAGAAGAGACTAAAAAATATTTTTTTGAGATTGAGGGACTAAAAAAATTTAAATTGAAGGGACCAAAAATATATTTTAAGTCATTTTAATTAAATATCTGAATTTTTTTAATTGGGTTCTTAAACTTTTATTTATTAATTGGGTCTTTATGTTTAACTGTCCTAACAAAAATTTAATTCTCTAAGTCAGTTGTATGAGTTTATAGCAAGGTTATTGTAGGATGAAGCTTGAAGAGATTTGTAAAAAAGTAGTTGAGTTGAGTGAACTAGCAATGTGAGAATACTAGTAGAGAATAATTGGTTTAGAGCTTAAAAAGATAAAAACATTGACCTGTAAAGGCGAGTTGTGAACACACTGACTTGTAGAGGTAACAATACTAGATTTAAGGGCTAATTAGATTCTTTATTTAATCTTTTTGTGATGATGGTTAAATTTAAGGATCAAATAAAATAATTGAAAGAATTAATTAAAAATTGTCAAATAGTTCATGTACCTACAAAATAATTTAACCTTTATTTTATTTAATTACTCTTTTAGTTCATTTATTTTATAAGATAAATATTTAATGTTATATAATTAAATTTTATTAATAGATAAATTATTTTGAAGGAGGAGAGATTAAATTAGGGATAAGTTTTGTACACTTAACACTTTAAATTGTGATATAAATACTATTTTTTAACTATTGCCAATTTTTTATAAAAACATTAAGCATATGGGAGAAGTATTTTTTTCTTCTCTTATTTTGTAAGGGCTTAGATAGAAACTTATCCAATCAAGGTCCAATTCCACTTCAATTGCATGTTTTCATTTTGAACAATTATTTTGTTATCTACTTCAATTGCATCTAACTCTATGTAACTTGCAAACTTGCAAACACGTCGTCATTGCTAACAAGTGACGGACCTAACTTTTACTTTTAGATAGTATTAAATTTTATTTTTCGCTAATATCAAATTTTATTTTTAATTTTAATTAATTATATAAGTATATATAATTATTAAAAAAAATTATTTTAAGGTAGTGTCATGATCATTGCTGGTCTGACCATGGCTCTATCATTATTGCTAACTGAATTTCAATTTCATCATATTCCACTAATGATATAATTTATTGAATTGTATATATTTCTTTACTAGTTACATTCATTTGAGTTTCTCTTGGAGTTGAAAGATTATCTATGTCTAGATATTCTTTTAAAGTTTTCATATCATCAATCTATTCATCATGTCTTTTAACTTCTTTTTTTTTCATGAATTTTTATCTTTAGGATCGTCAAGTCTAATATACTTTATGCATATTTAAGACTCATTTGCAATATTAGATCATCCAAATAGGAATATAAATTATGATTGAAACATTAGTAATTGATATAGATAACTTAGTCACTCATTTTTTATGAAATAATAATAATTTGTTTCAACTTAATTCCTTTTTCAATTACTTATTCTTTTAATTAATATTGAGAATATTGATTCATCAAACATATAACCGACAAACTAATTTATAAATATATTTTTTTGGATGTTTCAAGATACATGATTATATACGAAGATTTATATTTAAAATATATGTCATCCTTATTCAAGGACCATCTTAGGACTTATTTGGGTTAACTTTTTTAAAAATATTTTTAAGAGAAGAAAAAAAATCTTTATAAATTAAAATAAATTTTCCCCTAACTAACCGTTAACAAATTTGTAAATATCTTTTAAAAAATTATATAAGAGAAAAATACAATTGGATCCTAGACTGAACATTCATTAAAAATTGAGAATACCAGAGAATACTCTTATGTCCCAGATGCACAAATCGGAGACTATTTCTCCTACTTAAGTAAATAGATAAATTTTTAAGTTTGTTGGTACATCCTCATCTTTCTTAGGCACATCAATTATACCCGAAAAAAATTTATATATATAGAAAAAAGAAAACAATATACATTGTGGGAGCATCTTAATGAGATTTCTAGATATCTACATCCGTTAACAAGTTTTTAATTAAAATTACAAATCATCTTTCAGAAGATAATATCCGTTTGCTTTGACTGGGCCTTGAGATCCTTCAATTTCTTTAGTATGTTAGTGAAGTAGTCTTGCAAATACTTCTCTAGTGTGACTATGTCTTTTGAGTCAACCCCAAGAAGACTGTATGTCTCCGCCATCGGAACAGAAAATACAGTATCGCTGGTAAGGACCTGCATATTTTTCCATTATTGGGCACATTTTACTACCACCACGAGGAAATATAGTTTTTTTTTAAAATTCACTAAATGCTGCAAATTAATTCACAGCAACAATATAATATTATTATATTTTGATGATGCTATAATGTAAAATATAGTCATGCAACAAGTACTGAAATTATAGCACTTTAAGTCATCAACATGAAATCTATGCTAAACAATTTTCTAATTTTTCTGTTCTTATGGTACAAAAACCAATAAATTCTGAACATGACCTATAATTCTTCACTTTCAACATCTGATAATCTGAAATGCATTTCGAATTCCAATTGATTTATCATTGTCATGTAATGGATTTCAAAGAAAATGTTTAGTAAGTAAACGAGAAAAGAAATCAAGCATTTGAATATTTACTTAAATGAGGAAGAATCCTCCATAACCTCCTATTTGTTTGACGGTCAAAGTTGGTGAACTTTAGGAGGCGTTTGTTTCAAGGATTCCCAGGAATGTGGACTTGGGAATATCATATTCCTAGGTTTGGTACAGGTTATGTAAAAATATTCCCCGTAATGGAAAATACTCACAATGGTTTTGTTGCCTATTCCCATGGAGATGGATGGGTATATTGGATTCCCATGAGAATAAAAGTTATTTTCTACAATAACTATCATATCCCATATCATTCTCTCTCTCTCTCTCTCTCTCTTTTTTTTTTTTTTTCTTTTCTGAATTTACTAGTGTCAAACAAACATGTTCATGGGAATGAAATTTCCAAGCATAATATTTCCGAGAATGTGATTCCCATGAATAAATTTTCATACCTTTAAACAAACGCTCCCTCAGTTCATAAAAATAAGTGATTTTCTTATTTATATAAGTATATGATATCAAATAATATATTTGAAATAGACTTAAATATCATTTTAGTCCTTACAATTTAGTCTTTTTTTTTCATCTTTACAAATTTTTTTCGTTTTTAATCCTTATAAATGATGTTTATTTTGTTGTTTGTCCTTATAATATTTTAGATAACACTTTTTTCAATGTTCAAAGTACTATCATAATCTTTTAGAACTAAAAATAAAATAAACATAATTTAAAAGGATTAAAACAAAACAAAATTAATTTTACAAGAACGAAAAGAAAAAAAATTAAATTATAAGAACTAAAAAGATATTAAAACCTTTAAAATCTTTAAGAATTGAAACTCATTAAAATTAAAGCCCATTAAAAAAAAAAGGTCTATATTTTGGAGCTTTCTGTTTTTTCAAACTAAAAAGGCAAGGGATGAGTTTTATATACAGTATACCCTCTGCCTTATTACAGGTTTCATACATACGAATTCACAATTCATAAGGACTTTACGGATTCGCGAATCCGTATGGGACAAGTAAAACACCAACGGGTGGTGCTTAAGTCCAAGATCCAAGTGCAGATTAAATGGCATCCCCCTCATCAAGGATGGCTATGCCTCAATACTGACGGGGCTCTAAAGAGCCAGGTGGTTTAGCATGATTTGGCGGGCTGTTGAGGGATCACGATGGAAATGGTTGTGGGGCTTTTCCAAGTGCATAGGCAGAGGATCTGTTTTATGGCTAAGTTATGGGGAGTGCTTCAGGGGCTATGGTTAGTCCATCAAAAAGGTTTAAACAACATTATCCTGCAGGTGGACTCACAAGCAGTTGTTACGGCTATCATGGGAGCTAATTTGGGTTGCTCTTCGGGATGGAGATTGGTGAAAGAAATTCGGAATTTGATTGCTGGCATTGAGATTATCCACATCTACAGAGAAGGAAATAGGAGTGCCAACAAG
>PYAF01003210.1:220556-248101 GCA_007407185.1 Glycine tomentella
TGTTGGCATTAAGCGATGTGTTATGAATGAGGATTCCTCTATGTTGTGGCACCGGAGATTAGGACACATCTCCATTCAGAGAATTAAAAGATTAGTGAATGATGGAGTACTTAGTACTTTAGATTTCACTGATTTTGAGACTTGTATAAATTGCATTAAGGGAAAGCAAACAAACAAGTCTAAAAAGGGTGCCAAGAGGCGTACCAAATTATTAGAGATTATACATACAGATATCTGTTGTCCTGATATGGACATATATGGTCATAAATACTTCATCTCTTTTATAGATGATTATTCACGATACATGTATCTCTACATGCTTAATAATAAGTATGAAGCCTTAGATGTCTTTAAGGTATTTAAGTCTGAAGTAGAGAATCAATGCGGTAAGCAAATTAAGATCGTGAGATCGGATAGAGGTGGAGAATACTATGGTAGATACACTGAAGATGGACAAGCACCTGGTCCATTTGTGAGGTTTCCTGAAGAGCATAGAATTGTTGCCCAATACACTATGCCTGGTTCTCCGAATCAAAATGGTGTAGCAGAAAGAAGAAACCGAACATTATTGGATATGGTGCGAAGTATGCTTAATAGTTCCAAGCTTCCTAAGTTCTTGTGGAAAGAGACACTTAAGACGGAAGTGTACATACTAAATCGAGTTCCAACTAAGGCTGTTCCAAAAACGCCATTTGAATTATTTAAAGGTTGGAAATCGAGTTTACGACATGTACGCGTTTGGGGATGCCCGTCTGAAGTTAGAATTTATAATCCACAAGAAAAAGAAACTTGACCCAAGGACCATTAGTGGGTATTTCATAGGATATGCTGAAAGGTCTAAGGGATACAAATTTTATTGTCCATCTCACACTACAAGAATTGTGGAATCAAGAAATGCCAAATTTCTTGAAAATGACTTAATTAGTGGGAGCGATTAATCTGGGAACCTTGTACCTGAGAAAGATCATACGGATGCTCAACCATCCACTTCAAGCATGAGATTGGATGTTGTTTACAACACCCCTTCAGTTCCAATGGGTGTTATGAAACCAATCATTGAGAATCCACAATCTGTTGCTGATATTAATCCAGTAGATCAAGTTGTTAACGAGGAACAAGAAATTGTTGATCAACCAATTAAGCAACAAGTTCATTAAGATAATCGTGATATAACATTAAGGAAATCTACTAGAATAAGGAAATCAGCAATACTTAGTGATTATGTTGTGTATTTCAAGAATCTGACTATAACATAGGAGCCGCAAATGACCCTGAAACGTTTTCACAAGCCATGAGTTCTAAGGAATCAAACTTGTGGTATGATGCTATGAAAGATGAGATGAATTCTATGGCATCTAATGGAGTATGGGATCTTGTTCAGTTGCCTGATGGTGCAATGGCCATTGGTTGTAAATGGGTCTATAAAACTAAGAAAGACTCATCAGGTAACATTGAGAGATATAAAGCTACACTCGTAGCCAAAGGATTTAATCAAAAGGAAGGTATCGATTATAAGGAGACATTTTCTCCTGTGTCGAAGAAAGATTTCCTCCGTATCATCCTAGCATTGGTTGCACATTTTGACTTAGACTTGCAACAAATGGATGTGAAAACAACATTTCTCAATGGAGATCTAGAGGAAGAGGTTTACATGAAACAACCAGAAGGATTTTCATCTAATAATAGTGAGCAATTGGTGTGTAAGCTTAAAAAATCTATATATGGGTTGAAACAGGCCTCCCGTCAATGTTATTTGAAGTTTCATGATGTTATTTCCTCATTTGGTTTTGTGGAAAATATTATGGATCAATGTATATACCAGAAGGTTAGTGGGAGAAAAATCTGTTTTCTTATTCTCTATATGGATGACATTTTGCTTTATAATTTAATTAATTAAAGTCTAGCCACAACAACTTTAATTATTTAAATTATATTAATATTCTTTAGATCATATAAGAAAGTAATGAGATACTTTCAAGGGACTAAAGATTATATGCTTATGTATAGATGGACTGATAATTTGGAAGTAATTGGCTACTCTGATTCAGACTACGCTGGTTGCATTGATTTGAGAAAATCCACTTCAGGATATATATTTATGCTAGCCAGCGGAGCTGTCTCTTGGAGAAGTGTCAAGCAGACCTTGACTGCTACTTCCACTATGGAGGCTGAGTTCGTTTCTTGTTTTAAGGCTACCTTACATGGTGTATGGATAAGGAGTTTCATTTATGAGCTTAGAGTTATGGATTCCATTTCTAAGTCAATAAAGAAATACTATGATAATTCAGATGCTGTTTATATGACTATGGCTAAGAATAACAAAAGTTGTGGTCGAAGCAAGGACATCGACATTAAGTATCTAGTCATAAGAGAATGTGCTAAAGATAATACAGTGGTTGTTGAGCACATTAGCACTGAATTAATGATTACTGATCCTTTAACTAAGGGCATGCCACCATTTAAATTTAAGGATCATAATGATATTGTTTTGATAAAACTCTATTGTGATGTTTTCATTCAGATTATGCTCATCTAAAGTTATTAATTTTTGAGAAACATCAATAAAGTTTGGACCTAGAATAAACATTGGATTTATTCATTAAGTTATATGGGATTGAGAAATATAATGCAATGTAATACATGGAAGATAATACTCACATACATTAAAAGACCTATCGCCATGATTCATGTATTTTATTTCTCATTATATAAATGATGGGATATGTTAACCAAGTGGGAGAATGTTGGTTTTATTTTGTAACCAACCTTAATTGGTTAACTATACTTATGGGTAGTCATAACTATACTTATGGGTAGTCATAACTATTCTTATGGATAGTCATAACTATTCCTATAGTTAACTACTCTTATCTCAACCGCTGTTAACTTCTCATCATAACCATACACACAAAACACCTTTGATGGAAAGGTCTATATATAGGTGTGTATCTTCAATTTCTAGGGTCTCTGAACTCACTCACAAATAAAGTGCATATACACCATCCAGTGCAAATTGAGAGAAGAGTTTGGAAGACTCAAGAAATCACTTCACATTGCAGTATTACAACCCAATACAAGGAGCAATGGCTGCAGGTATTTATATTCTATTTCATTCTGCATTGATCTAATATTGTTTGTGAAAATGATTAGATCATTAAGTATATAAAAATTCTAACACGATTTCGACAGGAATGGTACTATGAGCTTTCAAGGTATCTCTAACTAACCTATTATCCAATTCAACCATTTTTTCTTATCACTCTCTCTGTTTCTAACCCTCATATCTCAGAATTTGTTGCACTCAACAACTTCCTTCTTAAGGTATGTCTGTAATTTGTTATTTATTGCCTTCCAAATCAAATCCCAACCCCACCTCAATTATTGTGTTCATTTGTTTCCCTCGTAATTCATCTCCACCCTTATCTGCAGGCATGTCACATTTCAATCAATAAGGTCAAGTTACCCTTTGATATCTACCACATGTATTCTTATACTACCTAAATGGCTTTGCAGGTTCAACATGCATTTTCTGATCTAGAGAGGTGATTATTTTTTTTCCACCTCCATTAAGGTTGTGCATTTCGTGTCATGACTTTTGTATAAATAGTTTCCTTTATATTTACATCTTCCAAGATTAACTAAATGATGGACGACCTTTTGGAAAGAAACTAATAATATGAAGGTTCATAAACCATAGGAGTATGGGTGTTGTGCTTCCTTTCCATGAGGGATGGATGAGACATAACACTTGTTAGGTTCATTGATGTAGGGGTCGTGGTTTTCTTGTACCTGATGATGTATTTGAGGTATATTTTAAAAAAATTTCCAGCTATTTTCTAAATTATACTGTGTACTTGCTGTGACTATTTTAGTCCACCCAGTTGAACTTATACTTCTTAAAACTACTCTCTAAGCTGTACAAACAAAATATTTAGCTCCTTTGTTGGTATATCGGTGGATGTTCTCCTCTTACATTGGTGCCCTTGCAAGATATGTTTTTTCCTTTTCCAGGATATTAGAATATTACTGATGAGAGTATACATACCTCTGCTCATACCACATAAGATTCTCTCATTCAACTCATCTTAATGAATTCCTAAATATGTTTCCTGGCTTTGGTAAAAATTGGTTTCATGCTGGATTCTCCTGCCTTTTACTCTGTCTGTGAGGTAAAATATCTTCATACTTTAGATATGAACTTAATTTATGCTGGAGAAGTTGTGTGAATTACAATCAATGGTTATAGTCAAAATTATGGCAAGATTGTTATTTACACTACCATCTATATCCTGATTTTTTTTTTTGTTCCTTTCTTGGAATGATAGCTTGAATATGTATTAGTAGTGAGATGGAGAATCCTATAATGCAGTGTGTTTGACATATAATTTATTTGTCATTGTTTTATTGATTTGCCACCTAGAATAAACTTTAATTGGCAGCCCGAGGAAACCTTTGCACGCCTCCTTTACCTTTTGGGAGGCCTACCATTTTCCAACTGAAATGGAATATTACTACCGAAATGGTTTATTCTCTTTTTGTCTAACTCACTTCCTTAAGAGGAAGGCAAGAATCATACTTTCAGAGAAGTGGCGGTCCGAACAAGAAAAATATTGGATTACTTTTTGTTCATGTATGCATTATTGCAATGTAGAAGACTGTGCTAAATTATTTCTTTTTGATTCTTAGAGCTTTGTAACTGGGCACCGTTTTTTCCAACCCCATATTGAGTTTTTATTTTATATTCACTACAATAAGGATCTTTTATCATTTCTTGCAGGAACCTATTTAAATCATTTGATACAGCAAAACAAGGCAGAGTTACTCTCGATCTGAATCAATTTGTCTATTGTAGTAAGTACACACTGAGCTACGTTATATCATAAATTATCCTTCGTTAAATGCCTATAAGAGTTAGCTACCAACTAATTTTGGTTAGTTTGAAAATATTTATCATAATGGGGTTGCATTTTGCTTTGTTGGCGAAAATAGTCAATTTTCTTTATTTTTTAAAAATCTTTGCACAAGTTAAAAGAGTGTGCTTCGTGGAAATTATGAAGGAATTGCAACACTCATAATATTTAAATAACTGTTATGTTGTTTATAAATTACTCTGTTGTGTATAATTCAACTGGACTTGGTTAGTTTCTAGTAGCTGGGTTCTAATCATGGCAGATGCATTTGTTATTTCCTTGTTTATGTTAAAACAAAGTGACCTGCCATTTGAAATGTAATTAATAAGACCCGTTCTTGGAAGATAAGTGTTTGTTCCGCTACAATTCTGCTTAAATCTGGCATGGACTAGCTCCAATACCGACCTCAACTGGAAAAAAAAAATGGCAAAAACAATCCGCTGGGGCGAATAGTTTTGAAAGAACCCCAAAGTGATGATTTATTTGCTAGCTAACATCAAGTTGGTCATTTACCCAACTATCCACTTCCATTTTATTACCCGAACATCAGACTGGTTTAGGATTTTCAAGGGTGGAAGTAGAAAGTAATGCATTTATTTTTGTTCTAGCCATGTATTCCATCTGTCCGTGCTATTGGGCTGCTCCTGCTGTATTTGCTCAACCAATTTTTTCCTGCAGCCACTGGATATAAGCAATTTAGATTTGCATTTGATTTGGCACATAGATACTATATTAACACTATATTAATTTCTATTTCTTTATCTTTTCTCTTTTACAACCTGTCCAGCTGCCAATTGCAGAATCTGATTCAACTATACGACGGTTTGAGAAGATGATTCACAAATACTGCACTTTGTTATACCATAAAGTCATCTTAGAGCAAGTTAAATTGTGATGGTGTTATATAAGATGAAAACATATACTATTTGTCATCTGTCGGCAAAATACTGTGGGTTTTTTTTTTTTCTTTCCGATGATGTAATTTTGTTTATAAAATGTAAGTTGTTATAAAACATCTTGAGTTATGATAACTTGTGAAGTTGATTCCTAGAGTTTTAGAGCCAGCTATTTGTTGGAGATAAAATTTGATGTATATCCTGATTCTCATTTCTCCGCAAATTTGATACAAAATGTTTTTACGGCATCTCAAATTTGATACAAAATGTTTTTACGCCATCTCCAATAGGAGATCTTATATAGGGATCTTAAGTTAAAGATCTATTCTTTCAAGATTCAGCTACTAGAGACCCCCTCAAGATTTCCATGTTGGAGGTTTGGTTTTTGTAGAAGAATCTTGAAGATCTGCATTTAAATAAAAAATCGTTTTTTAGTATCTCTCCTAAGTCCTAACTGATTTTTGCAAGAAAGAAAAGGAAGAAAGAAATGAAAAAAAAAGAACAAATAACACCAACAATTGACCATAATCCAGTACAATAACATAACAATATAATTTTAAGCAAATAATAAAAACTATATAATTAAAAAAGAGGGATGGAGGTCAGATCGACGGTGGGCGGTGACGATCATGGTGACCAAATCAGAGGCTTGCATGGCCATGGGGCTCGATCGAGGGCAGAGGATGTGGGGTAGGTGTGGTGGGGGGGAAGAAATAAGAGAGTGAGTAGAGGAGATGGGATAGGTTGGCGTGGGGGGGGGATAGAAAAGAAGAAAGAAAAGAGAGAGCGAAGGAGGTGGGGTTGGGGGGAGGGGAAAAGTAGAAAGGAGAAAGGAGAATCTCGAGGGGCAGAGGGGGTGGGTGGGGAAGGAAAAAGGGGAAAGAAAAAAAAAGGAAATGTAGTCATGCACAATAAAAATAACAAGAAAGAGGAGAGAGGAGAGAAGAGAGAAGAGAGAAGAAAGGAGAAAGGAGAATCTGAAGGGGCGGAAGGGGGGGGCGAAGGAAAGACGGAAAGAAAGAGAAAAAAAAAAGGAAATGTGGCGATTGTGCACGATAGAACCCCATTACGCGTCGGAACCACTATCTCATAACTTTCTTCATTATAATTTTTTAAATCAAAAAGAATATAATTAATTATTTTCATTATTTTAAAATAATTTATAAATAAATATTAGTAGATGGGTCCATGGGTCTACAAAAAATGGTTTAAGATCTCAAAATAAGATAAATTATTAGAGTAAAAAATTTTGGAGATTTTAAGAGTGATGTGACACTGCGAGATCCATCAAAAAGATGATTAAGAATTCAAAATGAGATCACCTATTGGAGATGTCCTCATGCCCGAAGTTGAACATGATCATGTAATGTAACTCAGCTATTTTTGGGAGCAATAAGATGTAAATAAACAAGAACCCAAGATCAGTTAAGTACTTTAGGACTTCTACATGGTTTCAGAAGAGGAATCAATTTCTTAGGTAATGTTTGATTTCTTTAATGTTATCCATCCCAACATCTCGTTGTGGTCGGCTACTTTTATTAGTAGACTCTTATTGTTTTGGTATTGAATCATACTATCAACAGTTAAAAATTAATTGTTTTAAAAATATTTTTATCTAATTTTAAAACAAATAGAATTGTAACTAATTAATGGAAAGAAAGTTGTTTGAGGTTTTTAAGTGAAGATTGGATGGAATATATTTGTACACCTATTGTTCATAAGCAAAAAAGTAGATTGACTCAAATTAGGCATGGATTTAGTCTAATGCTTTTTTAAAATCATAGATTCGAGGACTCCAATTTTTTTCATAGTTTTGTTAAGAGAGGCAACAAAACTCACTTTAGTGATCTTATGTATTAAAAATTAGTCTTGAATTTTCTCAACTAAGCAATATTCTTAGTGCACACAAACAATTTTTTTTTTCATATTCTATCCAATTCCCCCCTATTATAACCATAAATGGACCTCCTTTTAAGGGACTAATTCGAAGATCTATGATCATATTTAGGAATCATAGGTGTAATTTGAAGACTTCTGATCATCATCCTTATTAAAGATTTCACATTAACTATTGATATGACCAAGTTTGTGTATATAAGAGGGTAACTCTTACTTTACAAGTCAATTTTATAGAATCGAGTTAAGTCACAATCTATAATTCTACTCTTTTTTTTTTACAGAATTCTACTTGTTTTATCTTATGGCAAGCCCATAACAAAAAAAAAAACACTTTTCATATTCTTATCCTACTTGTTTTATTTTTTTATTTCCAAAGTTTTATCTTATGATAGAACTTCAACAAATAATAAACAATTTATTACATATTTCATTGTCCACATATTCATTGCTATGCGAAGATAGGGGAGAAGGATATTGTACACAATCTTACCTTTGCATATGCAAAGAGGTTGTTTCCAAATTTGAACCCATGACCAATAAGTCACCAATACACAACTTTAGACTTACCCTCAACAAATAATAAACAATCAATGAATAAAAAAAATACTTTCTATTTACCTTATAAAAATGATTGAAATTTTTTATTCTCGTCAGTTCTATTTATTTTTTCTAATAATCAAAAATATTCTTTTAACTAATAATGAAAAAGAAAATAAAGATTCATTATAACATTATATAATAACAAATAATAGAACAAAATGTATCCATTTTTTCCCTAATACCCTTAAGTGACCTGTGACCAATTGACCATAATATGAGTATTTTGCTCATCAATGCACCAATTTTCATCCTTTGGTATGCGTGCACATACCCAAATCTTTCCAATTCATTCCTACTCTTAACCTACCTTATTTTATCTTATCTATCCTTATAATTTTATCGTAATCTTTCCAATCCATTTCTACTCTTAACCTACCTATTTTATCTTATCTATCCTTATAATTTTTTCGTAATCATTACAGAGTGAAGACCATATATTGAAGAATAACATACAATTATCATCATTCAAGAGTTGTGACTAACAATATATATTTAAGTGATTAATATTTTTGTGTTAATTCACTTGTGCATGCAGTCATTTCCCCCCTACCTATATCATCCTAACTAACCACATACATATACCCTTGAGGGTACTTATTCCCTCCCACCCTATTTACTGTCTTTTCAGAAATTTATTTATCCTCTTTGATAAGATTTTTTTAATTTTTAGATGCATTATTATTTTTTTAAAAAAAATATCCTTAATTAAATGGAAAGAGAAATAATTAGTTTTAAAAAAAATAAGAATACTTTTGAAAGAACAATACACATTATTGACAATTTTAATAAAATTAATTAAATTAATTACTTTTATTAGGTTATAAAAAGGGACAAAAAGGGAGTAATTTGAAAATATTGAGGAATCATAAATGCATAATTTCCGTCGCTTGGTTAAATGCATAATTTCCATCCCTTGGTGTGGGTGCGCTCACACCACAAATCTTTCCTGTCTGTTCCTATTCTTAACCTACTAATTTTATCTTGTCTATCCTTATATTACCGTAATCATTATTGCCATTAAGGAATGTAGACATGTTGAAGAATAACATAACATACAATTTCGTTAATTCAAGAACTATGACTGGTCATGTATCTTTCAGTGATTAGTAAAAGCAATTTATGTGCCAATTCACTTGTCCATACAATCCTGGATTGAGTGTAAAGAAAAAGACACACGGTACTGAAAGAGAAAAGGCCAACTTCTGTTGATAGGTCTATGTGAAGCTCTTAACAAAACAACCCAAGCAATGCATTAGAAACTAGAAGTTTACTTGCATTCCCTTAATTATCCAGTAGAAACAGGGCTGGTTCTATTTTCGCGGCACAGCCATACTTCCATGTATTGTACTTTCTATATGCACCTGTGAGTTTCCCTGATCCTGCTTTCTGATGGAAAGTAACCATCAGCCTTGAGCATTCGCTGACAGCACACAGAAAAAATATTTAGGTCACTCGAGAAAATTCAACAAGACATTACAAAAACAACTCAAAGAAACTGATTACTATATATGTCATCAATTCAACAAGACATTGCAAAAGCAACTCACAGAAGCTTCTCTTCTGAGTAATCAGTGTACCACTCGGTGGTCTTAGTCCATTGCTTAAACTTGGACAGACTACATTGAGCTGTGTAAATGGCTGCAGCAGCCAGCAAAGATGGTGAAAACTTCAGCATTTTGCATTCTACCAAGCAAAGCTCGACCAAGAAGAAGGACAAGAGCTCCAGCTGGCACAGTTTCACGAGTCCTGTACTTGTTAGTTACTTTAGTGTTATAATAATCTTTGCAAATCAGCGGTATATTACTGACCTTTTTATCAGAATGAGCTGCCTTAAGAAATCTTCTCATGAACATGTATGGAGTAGGCACAGACAGCTTGAATTGCAAGACGTTCATCATTAATTTCTCCTATTGGCACATGTTTGATTAGATGCACTTCTCAAAATTGAAGGGAAGGAAAAAAAAACGATAATGTACAAAACCGACTTACCATATCTAAAACTTCATTTCTTGTATATGCCTTGTCTGTTATCAGAATAAAATCCTCAACCGTAGGAACTGTGACCTCCTCATACTTACAAGCTGTTAGCATAGCTGTTACACCAACTAACTGAAGTTTATTTCTGATCACTGCCTGACGCTCCAAGAACCTGTCTATGAGATTGACAGTAAGGAACAACGTCTCCTCCAAAAGCTCAAATTTGTAGTGAACCTGTTAGATGATGCGACTAAGTTTGAGAAGCTCAATTTCAACACTTAAAAGGAATTCCATTACAATCAGACTTGCCACATTCACTTGGACATGAGACATAGATTATGTACCTCAATAAGCCAGTCAATAAGAATTGCCCTCATCCTCTCATTAATGTCAAGTTGACTAGCCATGTAATTTGGAGAGACACAGCTAGAATTCTGCAAAAGAACTTATGGGTCAACATCATGCAACACCAGATTTTTCAATCAGTTAATTAACAGATCAAAACATGGCCCAAAAGGTGATTAATCCCTTTTTATTTTACATTTTCCCATCTGCTGTAGGAGCAATCTAAGACAGCTGAGAAAATCAAAAACAGGTTGTTGATGATGCAGCAGCGTCTGAGCAGAAATTGAATTGTTACCTCAATATCCTTGTAGAAACTGTATATATCATCTATGTACTCAACCACTGCAAGTGGATCTTTCCTATCACAGACATCGATGTCCAAAACAGGTTCCTCCTCCGCATCTTCCATTTCAACTTCCTCCTGCGCGGCACACCACATTATGATGTTGTGCCAAAAAACGAAAATCATGATGAGTTGTTAAAAACACTTACTATCTTGTCAATTTCATCAAGCATGGCTTCAGTCTGCTTGACAAATACTGGAACGGCATCGTAACTGCCATCCCCATCGTCATCATCAATATCTACGATATCACAATCTAACTGGCAACTCGGGTTCGGGGCCAACAGGTTATGTTTCTTAGTTTCCTAGCATAACAGCACAATCAGTGTTTATTTCAATACAAAGAGAAGAGAGTAAACAAAAAAAAATCAAAAAATCCACATGTGGTATAAGGAGAGAGTACTTGAGGGAAGTGGTGCAGAATTGTGTGTGCCGTACACTTGCTGAATCATCGAAGAAATAAAAAATAAAAAAAGATGAATATAAATATTATGAATGGTAAAATATAAGAAAGGAGATTGGTTTGAAAATTGTTAGTACCGGGAATGATCTAGTTTGTTGACATGAGAAGGAGGCATGGTAACATTCTGACTGATGTTGCCGAGAGGCAGCCGGTGATGGAGGAGAGGCTTCATTCTTGAACCGCCGCCTTCAATGAACGGGGAAATCAAACCTCCGATTAAATATTAAAATGAAAAGAACAACAAATAACAAACCAACCTTGAAGATTTGAAGAGGGTATGAGCGGAATCCGAGGCACACAGTTTTCCTTTGAGCCCTCCATCTGTATGTGCAGTCCAACCATGAACAAATCAGAAAACTTGAGAAAAGAAAAAGACAAGATCGATAACAAAAATCAAGATAGAAGAGGACCCTTACGCGAATCCGAATAGGAGGAAGAAGAAGAAAGAAAAAAGAAGAATTGAATTGAATCTGAATATGGGGAGGCTACAGCACAGCCAACACTGAAAATAAAAAGGAATGATGCAAAGCGAATTTGAGACGGTGATGTCGCGGTGCGACTTGTGATTCATACTAGCCGTTGCCCAACGCAACAACGGCTACTTATTATTGAAATTTCAAACTTACAAAACATTGTTGAGTTTGCCCAATCTTTCTTTTTTCTTCTTAAAAACTACTTTAAAGTGAGCTTTAAAAATAAAATAAAATACCAGTTATTTGGTAACAACTTCTATATTATTATTTAATAATTTATTTATAAAATAAAAAAATATGAATAGAATTCATTAATGTCAATATTTATTAAAAATAATTTAATAAATAATCAAAAAGATATTTAATAAATATATTATTATAACTAAGAATTCAAAAACTTAACTACAGATAAAAAAATAAAAATCTAAAATATAAATTAAATTTAAAGAATAAAAATCCTAAACATAATAAAATATTAAAATTTTATTTGACTACATTATTTACTCATTTTAAAAAATTCTTATATTTTATGCCATTAATACATTTAATAATTTTGATTTTAAAAATGTCAAAAAGTATTTTCATTTAAAAAACTAAAAATCTTAAATTTAAATAATATATATATATATTTGAAAATACCAATTTTTTTAACTATAATATTTACTTATTTCATTAACTTCGTTTTATTTCATGTGATGAAAAATAAAAAGATGTATAAAAAATGATAAATAAAAATATTTTTTCATTTTGTAAAATAAATAAATAAATAAAAAACGGGTGCCACACAATATATATGGGCAATATTTAATAGGAAGTCGATGAAACACTCAAATTACAAAATTAGCGAAAAATTAAGAAAATAGTATTTTAAGTCGAGTTGAGATCCGAAGAAAATATTTGGTGAATAAACTCTATTTGAAGTTATAAAAAGAATCTAATGTATGACTTAATTAAAAACTGTCTTTTTTTTCAAATTTTGTTTTGCAAAAGTAAGTTTTTTTTTTTTTGAAGCTTAAAATAATCTTAAATCAAAACAAAAAACTTATTTTTATAAAATGAAAGATAAAAGACAAAAAGCTTATGAAAGGGATCCCTGCAGTAACTTACTAGTCTTTGTACTGTGCAACGCACCATTTTTTTTTTGTTGGACATCATATATAATAATTAGTTAAATTATAATTTATATTTAATTCATGTTTTTAATGGTATTTTTATGATGACTTTTGTAATTAAATATTGTTTATGAGAGTTAAAGAAATAACTTTTTTATATTTTAACATTTGTATAAATTTTAATTATTTAAATTGACTACTTTTAATTGAGTAACATATATATTATTTTTAGTTAAAAATGATAATTCCTTTTAATTTATTGGTTTTTATGATATATAGATATTTTTTTTTTGTTTTAACCCTTCATTCATTAGAAAAAAAAGAACTTGACTAATTCAAAATTTAACCAAAAAATAAATAAAATATAGTCAATAATTATTTTTATCAAGTAACAAATTTGAGTATTACTCAAATAATTTTACCTTAATTTTAATATATTAATCAATTATGTTCAATCACTTGATTTTTCTTTTAAAATGTTAAGTCTAAACAATTTCAACATATTATATAAAATATATTATTTTATGCTATATATGAAGTAAAAATAAAATAAATTGTTGGTAAGTCCCGTTGAAATATATAAAAAGGGTCGTTTCTTATTTTGAAAATCATTTTAAATTTTCTTTTTAATTAACTCAAGCCATAAAATTTATATTATTAGATTCACTTATTTAAAATCAAATTAATGTTTGAATCAAAAGAGACTATAGACATAATGTAATTTTTTTAAAAGTGTCTTAAAAAACAATTAAAAAAATATGATATTAAATATTTGATTATTCATGAAACTCACTTTTTACGTAATATTTATCATATTTATATCCACGTCATTTCTAATACAAATCCTCCCACTGGTCCATTGTTCTGCCATATGGAACCCAACATCAACATTAAACTTAAGTTACCATGCTGGAGCAGGTAGCTTCCATGATAAGTTACTCTGAGCTTCTTCTATCATGCGATTGCTAGCGAAAGAGCCACAGGCCACTCGCCATATCTAGGGAAAATGAGTTGCTGTTCTAGTAATAATGGATGAAATATTAGGCTCGACTTGATTCCAGAGCTTATCATTATGCCCCTTCCAGAGCCTCCAAAGAATCATCACAAATATTGCCTGGGAGTCAGCATTTAAGGAGGTTAAGATCGAGAAACAAGCCTCCTCAAAACTGTCAACCTTCTCTATAATGGATTAGATAGATAACATGTTGCCAGCATTTTTCACCTACCTCACATCCGAAGAAGATATGCCAAGTTTGCTCCAAACCTCTATCACAATGAAGACAAACCGCTGGACTGTACTGAAGGTTTTCAAAACATGGAAAAGGAATTTTAAGGTATGAAGTTATATATATATATATATATATATATATATATATATATATATATATATATATAAAGATAAATTGTAATTTTGATTCTTTTAAATTCTTGATTCTTCCTGTCTTTTTTTCTTTCAATTATAGTCCTCACAATTTAGAAATACGTAATTTTGATATATTCTTGATTTTACGTACATTTTTTTCATCATTTTTCATCCAATTAAATTCTAAATTTAACATATTTATTCAAGGCCTCTCATTTAATTAATTAAAATATAAAAAACATACAAAATTGATAACTGAACTAAAGTTGTGAATTTTAATGAAAAAAAGAAGACCAAAATTGAAAATAAAAAACCAAAGGAGGATCACAATTATAATTTTTAATTGTCAAGAATAAAATTTCAATTTAACCATTTATAAAAGGAAAAAAGAATTATGAGGTATAAACAAATGTGTTTTTTTTACCACAACATATCCTATAATTAAAAGGCGTGAGACTAATTTCTAAAAAAGTAGAGTGTCATTTAAGAAAAAATTATGTCCCCGCGTGTGTGGCTTTATTTAGATAATGTTCTTTTTATTTATTACATTACATTATTCCACGTATATATGGTCAGACCATATAATAGTATTCTTAATAAGTTTTGTTTTTCTTTCTCATGCAATCGATTAATTTGAATATTATTTAGGAAAAGAAATAGTATTCAAATTAAGAAGAATAGTAAATATTAATGTGTTTTCTTGGTTAATGAATTACATGATTAATGTTAATAGTTAATGAAAATGCAAGAAAACTATACTAATTCTAAATTTTGACTTTTATTTTATAAGAATCTTCTTAAAGTTTTCCACCCAAAAGTCGTTGATTTGGGACTAGGAGATAGGTAAATAATGTTAGTTGAAAATTCAAGTTGAAGTACTGATGGGACGGGAGGAGCATTGACGGAGGTTAACTTGCTCTAACGTTTTCCTTCCGACCACTCGCCTTGCTCATCCTCCCCATCATAGTCACCTCCCCCCATCATGTTCTAGACTTCTCTCTCATGTTCTCTCTCTTTAACAACTTTTACTTCAAAAACTCCTATTGCTTTTGGCTAAATGTGTTTTGTTGATATACATTGAGATGAGATTTCTCTTTAACATTGAGGGAAACTATTACTATTTTTATGGAGATAGATGGAAGTAACAAAGAATCACTATAATAATCAAGATAGAAATAATAAATTACATTACATGTCAATTAATGCTTGCTTTATCGGGGAATAAAGCACATTTAATCGGAGAAATTCCTCAAATTGTAAGCATTTTGATATCGTGATTAAGCTTCAGTTCCTCTGTATTGATTGGATGGATCCGCTCTTGGGATGTAGGCCTACAGTTTCCACAACCAAACCAGGCAACATACAAGTTAATATATATATATATATATATATATATATATATATATATAAATTAGATAAAATCTCAACCCCCCTATCGCAGCCAAAAAAATCACTTCATAGTTCATATAGCCCAGGAACCCTAACTAAAAACAACTATAGCTAGCATAAATAGTAATCATATATGCAATAAGCCTAAACAGAAACCCAACATTTAACTATAATTGACCCCATTAGTAATCATCTTTTGAGACTTGTATAGTTTACAGAATACAGAGCTTATCTCCTTATTCCCCATGCCTGGTTACTTTGTCTGAGTAGTATGATTGGTCAACTTATGGATTGCTATTTTGGATGCTATTAATCTAAAACTAACATGCATCTATTCCTTAGAAGTCTGGGGAATTTTCATGATTACTTTTACTTTTAATAAAGCAAATGCATATTTACTCAGAGAAATTCTAGCTACACATTCTTTTGAACACACTCTACTATTGGCCAAAATTTATTAGAACTCACTAAATTATGTGAGTCACATCTTTCATTTAAAGAGTCTTATGATTTTGTAGTTTTCAATAAATTTTAATCAATTATAGAAAGCATGTTAGAAGAAGTGTATTTTTTAGTGTCTTGCTAGCACTCCAATAATTCTGACTTTTTTAGTGATATTAACTCTTACATTAACAAACTGTTTGGTTCAAAGGAGGGGAAGGGAAGGGAGGGGAGGGATTTTGGTTAGACAATATATTTGGTTGAGAGGAGAGGAAGGGAGGGGGTACCCGCTTTCTTGTTTGGTTCATTAGGGAAGGGTTCTAAAAATAAATTTACTTTTGTATCCTTATAATTTTAAATTTTAAAACATACATATTTTAGTCATTTTAGTTTAAATGTTTTAAATTCTCTTCCCCTCCGCACCCCTCCAAATCCCCCCAATATTGGAGGGGAGCAAAAATTAGATGAGGGATTTTGCTCCCCTCCCTTCCTAAAAATTGAACCAAACAACAAAAGCTCAAAAAAATCCCTCCCTTTCCCTCTGTTTCCCTCCAACCAATTACTATATAAAAAAGTTTGATAACAAAAGGAAGAAACATGATGACCAACTATACCGAAATTTGTTAGCTTGAAAGAAGAAGAAAATCTGTAGAGTAACTTGTCAGTGTAAACAATATCAATTTAAGGCAACACAAATAAGAAAGAAAATTAGTTCTTAATCTTCCAATTAGAGTAGGTCTGTCTTCCTATTTATTTTATCAAAACAATTCTTAGCTTTTGTTTGCAAGAGCTAATTGATAAGCGCCCAAGTACTTGGAGAACCCTCCCTTAAAAGTTAGTTGACAAGAGGGAAGAACCAAACCAGTTAAGTACTCCACCAAGCATCCTATCATACTACTTGATGTGGGGCTTAGGCACCCCTTAATACCCAAGTCCCTATCATGGTACCGCCCTTGAGAGTTGATGTCCTAGCGGCTGCACTCTACAATGTTTCACTCCTTCTTTCTAGTTAGTCCCTTCGTAGGTAACACTTTCTAAGACGTCAGCAATCAGTCTGATAGTAATTGATAAGCACTCAAGCACTTGGGGAACCCTCTCTTAAAAGCTAGTTGTAAAAGTGGAGATCAAAGTCACTTAGGTACTTCATTGAGCATCCCATACTATTCGATGTAAGACTTAGGCATCCTATAATACTCACATCCCTATCACTAACGTACATCATAAAAAAAAAAAAAAACTATGTACCCCACTGTCCAGAGGCTCCTCGTTATGCGAAGATAAGAGGGAGGGATATTGTACGCAACCTTATCCTTGCATATGCAAAAAGACTGTTTCCGAATTCGAATCCATGACCAACAAGTCATCAAAACACAACTTTACTGTTGTGACATGACTCGTACATCATATATGCTCAATTTTTTCTTTTTAAGATAAACGGTACATGTATCTTTCAATTAAGCAAGTAAATGAAACACACATGGAACATCAGTTTTAATAATCATAGAAGAGAAACAAAACTCCCATTTGCTCTTGGCTTCAAACTAGAGAGATATAGTTGAAGGACAAGGCTCCTCTAAAATAGCAAGTTAAGGTTGTATTAACCCTTCTTTTACATTAAATTAAAGTGCACCCTACTTTTAACACATTAAAAGTCAAGGGCGGATACACCCTTGATCAATTCAGAGACAATTCACTTTAGAGGAACTTTTTCCACAGTAGATTTAGGCCTTCTTTGCGTATCTGAAATAATTGTCCCCTGACCAGAAGGAAACTTGGATATTAAAGGGGATTGTATGAAAAAGAAATTTATTATCATTAGAAATGACTTATGCAGACTTCAAGATAGCTTTGTATAAAAACAGAATTGCCAACCTATAACACTATTGCCCATTAGGTATGTGCACTTTTGAAAATAGGAAACCAGGGGGGGGGCGGCGGCGGGGGGCATGTGCAACCAAATGTTCCAACTTCCAAGGGAGATTGGGAAGATATATGTCTTGTTGGAAACAAAACAGAAGTACAGAAATACAGCGTATGTAGTGACAGCATCCTCCCAAAAATATTTAAGAACTTATATGAATTATGAAATGGTAAGAGTTTGGGCCCGTGAAGTGCTCATGCTTTATTTCACCGACTCCATTAGGTTGAACTGTGACAACAGGTTTGTATTACACTTGTTCATGTCCTATGTTTGAATAAATAGGAGTATGATGGAACTCAAGTCTTGCTGAATAACCTCAGAAACTTGTATTAAAAATCAGAAATGGAGCAATGGTCCTTACAGCAGAATTACCCCACAGAAACAGAAGAGATAACCAACACTACAGAAGAGAAAAATCACTCTCACCAGTAACTCAGGAATAACAAACCAGAAAACTCCTATGCAAGGAAAAACTCCTCCTTAGGTATGGCCTAAGATTCCCTATTTCCTGCAAAACTCTCTTGCTTTTTGTCTAACTGCCTACCTCTCACTCTTCCTAAGCACTCCTTAATGCATGGCCGAATCTTCCATTCCATTAACGACCCAATCCACCTCTCCATTTACCAATTGCCAGCTGTCCTTCTTAATCATCATGCTCAAATTCTGCTGGTCCTATACGGGACTGCTGTTCTATATTGGACTGCAGTGGATAATTGGGCTGTTGCCCAATCTCCACTTCCTTACCTTTAACCGAGTCATGGTTACCTCCCTCGGTCATTCTACAGGAGTATACATTTTTATAAGCCCAACAGAGTATAAGTTTAATTTTATATAACAATGATCCCAAGACCTGCTAGTGGGGTATTTTTCCTTTTCTCTTTTCCATCCAATCTCCAAATTTCAAACTGTTATAAGAGCTGTACCATTCATCTTGAGCAATGTCCATAGTGGCATCCGCTGTAGAGTTTTCAAAAGATTGATCTGATCTCTGTTGTGTCCCCTCTTTCTTCATAATTTAACACCAGATAATTTTTTTCCTTTGTGATTGCAGTAGTCTCAAGTTTCATCCTCTTGTCTCTCTTCATCATCAAACTATTTCCCTGTCAACACTGCTTCTGGTGTTCATCAAATTTAGACATTTAGTGACTTAGAAAACCTTAAGCCTTTCTTTACTCATACATATGATATTCAGACTCGATGTCTGAACATCAATATCTAAAGTACAAGGCAGGTGACTCCTTGTTTGATGATTGCAGAGCATGTGGTTTATCTTGAAAATTGACAAATGGGGACTTGTTTCCAGAAACATCATATTTCCTTTGCAACCTAATATCGTGTTTTTCAGGACAGCTGGAGATGATTCAACAAGGCATAGATTCTAAATTTTGTGAGGATAGTCTGGGCAATTGTAAAATGGACTTGCCTAATCATGATAAACAACTGACTGTTGCTGTGAAGAAGACAGCATTGAGAGATCTGCAAAATGATAATAAAATCATGGTGCCAACCTCTGTTGGAAGCTCTTCATTTTTAAAGGATAAGGATCCTGGTACTGATTGGAATAGAGTTTCTGGCACCAAGAGACCCTTGTCTGACTACCCATTGAATCACCAGCTCCAACAATCTCCAAGCAATAATGCTGCAAATGGACATCTTGTGTATGTCCGTAGAAAATCAGAAGCAGAATTGAGCAAGGGCACTGCTTATGAAAATCCAAGTATTAATGCTTATTGTCCAAATTCTAGGCAACTTTGTTGTGAAGAGGAGACTGCTCAACCAAAATCTCAGATAAAGGAGCCACCTCAGTTAAAGGAACCTAAGGCTTCTTCCTTCCCAGCATTTGCACCTTTTCCTATGGCTTCTTCAATAAACTCATCTGGAAAGCCTTCAGTTCCTATTTCTCTTGGGAAATCTACCATGAAGTTAGCACCAGTTGAGTCCAATTATGTGACAGTTTCTTCTGGCCCAACTACCATTGGTAATCCAAAGGGATTAAAAAATTTGCACTGGGAGGAGCGATACAAACAATTACAGATGTTTTTGAGGAAATTGGACCAATCAGATCAAGAAGAATATATCCAAAGTATGTCCAGGAACCATAAAATAATCCCTCAAATGCTTTCTTATGAAATTCTTGATATTTTATATAGCTGATATCATCCTTTGGCAGTGCTTCACTCCCTGTCCTCAGTTGAACTTAGCAAATATGCTGTTGAGTTAGAGAAGAGATCAATTCAGCTTTCCATGTTTCCTTTCTTACCGTCATGAGTTAGAGTTGATTCATTCCATTACTTGTTTACGCTTATCAGTTTGTTGTCTCTATTAACATAATGCTTTATAGTTTATTCCTCTCCTCCCTATCTTGCTTCAAGTTTATACTGTCAGAACTTTGACATGTTTTTTCTTTTCTCATATTCATGTTGATTTTTTTTATATATATAAAAAAAAAGAGTGAGCTTCAAAACATTACAATTTGCATATCATCCTTATGGTCACGAGTCTGGATGGGGAAATATGGAAATGATATATTTACATTTGTTTGAGTTGTAGCTGTCAGCATCCCCAACCTGCGTACATGCATCTATATCTATGAAAATATTTTCAGCAACTATTTTGTGTTTTAGTTTTAGCAAACACGTATATTTTGAGAAAACAGGAAGATGATAATTTTTTCCTCACAGATTTACCATGACGACAGCTAAAGAATTACAGCGTGTTGCTGTTTTAAATGTCTTGGGTAAATCAGTGAAGAACTTCAAAGCACCAGCAGATTATGACGAATGTTCAGACAAGTTGTAGACATCATCATGATCTTCCCCATTTGGGTTGCTGTAAATTTCCTCAGACAGAGAAAACAATCTGATTATTGTGCTTAGTGTTTATGCTGATTGTTTTATAATCCCATCTGGTTGTTAAGTTGACTAAGAAAGTATCTAGCACCTCCTTGTTCATGAAAATAAAAAAACGGCGATTTATTTCCAATTGTGCTTCTTGTACAGTTTGGATACCCTTGTGCTCATCCTTGCATTGCAGTTGCAGGTCATCAGGAGTTAACATTCTCTGTTTTCTCAAAATGATGTTAGGCTTAGAGCTTGAGGGATTTTTTTCCCTACATCCAATATATTTCTTCATACACCCAGCACTGAGAGTGAAAAATCAAAAATAGATATGGATTGACAATACAAAATCCTCTCATTGTTGGGGATTGTCAATCTGTATCCGCTATATATAAGAATATTTTTTATTTTTCCTCTCATTGTTGGGTGCAGAAAAAATCTGCTGGATGCACGAAGAAAATCTGAGCACTTGAATACCAGCTATATCCACGTTCAGATCTTGCGTAAGTAAACAATTACTGAAAGGGGAAATAAAAAAAGTTATAGGTTAGGTTGGCTCATTTCAATCGTATTCTTATTTTTATATATTTTCTTTTGGCACGAAGTACGAAGTATTTGCTTTTTTGTTAACTTGATGCTAATATTTTGCAAGGTTAGAAGTAGAACAAATAGTATCTAACGGGTTGTGGTTTTGCGCATTTTTTGTCTAGCAAAATACTAATTTCAATTCAAATATGTATATTTAAATACATCTTTACTAACACATCTTTGTAAAATTATAAAACAAAAATAAATATATTAAATATCATAATAATATTAAAGAAGTGTAGATTGTAAACTTAATATCCATACTGGACATGAGATGTTGTATTCTTTTGTATGATCTCAAAATATTATACTTTTTAAAATAAAAGCAAACACTGACTATAAGATTTTATATTTATGAACGTTTAATTCATTTGAAATTTGACATTTGTGATCAACAAGATGGTATCATATGAAATTCAAAGAATTGACGCAATAGTATAAAATTTTGTTGCGTTCAAATAAATGGAAATGATTTATTTAACGAAAAAAATTATATTTAATTTTGATCATGGACAAAATTTGTGTATGATTAGATATTTTATACGGATAACATGTAGACATTCAACTCATAAAATAATTCAAATAATTGGCTAGAAGAATATTGTGCATGCTGTAAACCTGGTTTTCTTAGGAATACAAATGAAAATTATTAATTTTCATTGCAGATGTAATTCGGATTCATGAGTATCCACGGTGGACCCGTTTCTATTTGCATTTAGCATTTTTTTGTTGCATTTATTATTTCAAACTAAAATATAGATTGGCAAAATAATAAAAAATAGTTATTACATAATCATATATAAATATAGTACTGTTAAAATATAATTAATAATTTTTATTTTTCATAATAAGAGTTTTCATTTAATACATTCGAAAGGGCACATCAAGTGAGAAATGTTCTTATTGTAAGACATGGGAATTTGAAGATATAACTTTATGGATAATCAAAATTAAAAGTTAGTTAATAATGCATAACAACTTTGCGGGAAACATCCCTATTTAAAGATACAGAAAATCCAAAGCAAAGAGTAACTGTATCTATGATTAAATTGGATGTGAGAATCTAAACATTACGAGCGCCTATCTTGTAACCATGCTTTGATCAGATCCTGTCCACACTAATTGCCGGCATACTCCAAGTTCAGTTTTCATTTGGTTTCCTGTTAGTCAGACATATTGCCTTGCCATTGAAAGGAATATTTATCATTACTTAATTTATTTGTTGTCTCAAATCTATCATTTGTAGATCCTCGTCTCCTACTCTACATTGTTAATATGTATAGTTCAAATTAAGAATGAGAATATAGGAAAATCAAGTCAAGGAGCCAAGGATGAGACCCAAAGGGGAACCTTCCAACCCTCTTTCGATGGTTTTATTTTAATTTTGAGTGAATAATAAATATATTTATGGTGTAAAGAAATTTTATATTACTATCTAATTACAAAATATTAAATATGAAAATTTTATTAACTTTTATAATAATGGTTTAAAAGTCATTTCTATTATTTTTAATAATTATCTGCAAAAATATATATTTATATATGTTAACTCTTTGATCTTTTATACGTATACTTTACGCATAATAATCATATTTAAATTATAGTCAAATATTAAGGATATGTTTAGTTTCCTTTACATTTTTTGGTTTTATAAATTGATATGTAACACGGTTTCATACTATTAGTTAATCAATTTTCCCTTCAAAATCTAGAGGCATACAGAGGTGTATCATATATAGAAAGAGTACAACTTTTATGAAAATATTATCTTATATGAGAGTAATTAATAATAATCAGCATATTAAGATTGAAAATAATTGATTGTTGAGATTAAAATATTTAAAATTTCAATTTAAAATATAATATATCATTAAATTTTCAAAAGATTAATCAAATAACAAACAAATATATAAAAATCTTAATTATCATTTCCAAACAGATCTCAAATAACTCATTGTGATGACTATCATGATTGTCAATTCATCCATCACGATTACCACTATAATCATCATTACTATTATTACCGTCATAATAGTTGTTGTTGTCACCACTATAATCATGATTGTCGATCCAATCCATTCATCCCTATTATTTTTTCGATCAACTTCACTTCATTTGTTGCCATTAATCCAAACATATCCAAAGGATGTGATTATTTCAAAGCATAAATTTTATTTTCGGGAATCACATTTCTAAGAATATTATGTCTAAGCATATTATTCCCATGAATATGTTTGTTTGACAATAGTATTTTTTTTATAAAAAGTACATTAGTGAGGGGGGATCGTGTCTATACGTGTAGTGTGGTCGTTGGGCCTACCCACCCTTATTTGTTCCATGATCTATGGGTCTACATTTAACTAAAAAGTGAAAAGAAAAAAGAATGTAGAAAAATGAAGTGAGAATAGATAATTATTGTAAAAAACAATTTCCATTTTCATGGGAATCCATATATCCACCATTCTCCTTAGGAATAAAAAAGCAAGAAAATTGTAAGTATTTTACAATCTTGGGAATCAACTATTTATATGAAAATGTTTTTACAAAACTTGTATCAAGCATCAAAATGTGATATTATCAAGTTTACATTCTTGAAAATCTTGGTCGATACCTTGAAACAATTCCTGCTAAGTAAATATTTTAATTTAAATCTTCTATTTTAATATAATGGATGAAATTAAACATTCTCATTCTTGTTTAATAAAATTATTATTATATGATATGTTTTATGTGCATGCGTGAAATAAGAGATAAAATAAGTAAATCTTAATCATGAGATGATTAAAATCAAATTTGACTAAAATAATAAAAATGATTCAATCTTAGAAATGAACTATTATTATCTCTCAAATTGTCACTGAATACACTCATCCATAAACTAACCAAATCAAATGTGAGGGAGAAATTAAGGAGAAAACTACAACATGTTGATCTTAGTGAAAATCCAAATAGCATAATGCATGCAAAGAAGAAACTGAATGATGATAGAAAACATTACCGATAATAAGTTGAGTCACTAGATTTTGGGGCCTCATATAACTTTCCGTTGTAAATCCACCACATCTGACTTGGTTCTAACGTCACTGAACATAAATCATTGGTTGAGTATCAAATCTTAGAAAGATGCAAGTTGAGGGGTCAATATCAGAAAGGATATCATCATTAAAAGTATACAGTAGCAAACTATGATTAGTGTTTTATTACAAAAACTTTGTGCGAAAACACGTAGATATAAGTCCTAATGTAGCATCATCCTATTGATCCTCGAATCCATATTCCAAATACTTTATTTGAATGATGTTAATTAACAATTCGCCGCTTATAATTTCTACATCAATGACAGAGACATTTCATTGTTGAAAGGACTTCTATCGACCACCATGCATAAAAAAGCCACTATAGAAACACTGTTCTCTCTAATTTCTACGATTCCGCATCTATCTTTTAATTTTGGTACAGTGCTAGGTTCGTAATAATTAACATTTCATTTCGTTTTCAATGACTAACCCGAAATACAATAATATTATATCACTTTCTAGTCTACTAACATTAACATGCTTTCTTAATTAAAAATTCATCGAAAATGATAGACTGCGACACAACTTATGAGATAGTCTCCATATTATTCTATTCAGATTTCAGATTGAATGAGTAAATGATAATTATTTGCGATTTCTTTATAATAAGGGCAATAAATTAAATTTGAATTTAAGATATCGCTTAAATGATTCAAACTCTTCGATTTTAGGAACTTATTTACCATTTAATTTTTTAAAACGATATTCATTTTATATAATAAAGTAAAATAACTAAAAATTAATTAAAATACTAATAATTATTTCTGTGATCAAATATATAATAAATTATAAATTTAATAAATTCAATTATTTTTAAGTTAATAATTATGATTTTAATTTTTAGTGAAATTTTCTCCTAATTGGAATTTGATCCTAATATTATATTACCACTAGCACGTGAATTCTCAATTCAAGCCCTAAGTAAGTGATTTCTACCCCAAAAAAAAAAAAACCATATTATGTGATCATGAGTTTTATTAGTATATGGATTGGTTATTGTTTGTTGCAAAGACCTAGTTAATTATTATCCCGATTCCGTGTAATTAAGCTTGCCGGCCAAATATATGTTAATGTTAACTAATCAAATAAATATTTTATAAATAAGGTTGAGTAAGAAAATATTATAATTAATATTGTTTCTTGTAATTAATGAAAAATATTAATTACCTAAAAATCAATAAATTTATCATACATGATAAGATATAATTAATATTATTTTATATTATCAATGTATAATTTATTTTCTCAAAATGTTATGGATCAATCACAAAGTATTTTAAAGTTATGATTTTTTTTTATAAAAGAGTGGTGCATAAAACATACCGTAATGCCCAATGATGTACAAATAGATAGTTCAGAAGCTAGATACATGGTATTGTTCATAGCCGAAGTATATGTCTAAGTGTGTGAGTGCATGTGAAAAAAACACATACCATATGTAAAAGAAAAAAGAATCATATAAAGATTTTAAGATTAATTGTTTCCCTAAGAAATATAGATATTTTAAATTCAGGCTTAAAACCTCCGGTCCGTTTTAAGATACATTGAAACCTATCCTTGTCTTCACATAAAATAATTTATTTATTTTTAAACAAAAAGAAGAATTTAATTCAAGTTACAGGAAATGTTTTGATTATATAAGAAAAATTGGGTTGTAAATATTATTCACTCGCGTATAGTTACGTGTTATCTTACATTTTGTTATTATAGAATTACAATTTTCTTTACTAAAATATTTACATCATATATACTCCAATTCTACTTATTATTATTTTTTTCAATATTATTACTTCTAACATGATTGATTAAGAAGAAGAAATAAAAATAGATATTTGTTAAGAAAATTTTCACAAATTTTTGCTTTCTGTCGGTTGCCGATCTTAGTCAAGCAATGGAGATCTGGTTGGATTATTGACACAATCCTCTCCACATTTCTTGAATCAATTCAAATTCAAGTTAACTATTTTGGTTAGTTGTAATATAAAATTGATAAATTCAAGATATAAATAACTTATTAGATGTCTTAGAATTTGTTATTTATTTGTACTTTATATAAATCAGATTGTACAATATACAATTTGGTTGAATAAAATCTTAATTATTTCATGCTCTATAAATCTGTCGTTCTTCCCACACTCGACTCCAAAAAAAGAATTGAGGTAAGAAAGATATAAAAAGATACTGTCGCCGAAATATTCTTCTATAGGAATCTAAAGTCACCAACTCATGATTCACAAGGATTCCAAATGTGGACCGCAGTATATTGTAGAATTGAAAAATAAGGATGCACTTTACCCTAAGAAACTAATAAAAATAACAAAGAAAGAGAGAAAGAGTATGGTCATTAGGGAATTAATTAGAATAATAGTTATTCTATAGGCTAAGCTTTCCCAAACGTGGCTTCCCAGAGCACTGAAAGTCACATATTAACTTAAAAGGCACCATTAATTCTTCACCGCAACCAGGAAAATGACCCATCAAAAATTATAATTTGAGGACGTGTCACGAAGATATTGGTCCTTAGAAGTAAAAGGAATTTATATTTTAAATTACCCAGTCCACTTCTGAACTTAACTATCAAACTTTTCTCCGTCACTTTTTTTTTTGTTCCATGATCTTTACAACTATAATATCTTATATTTCCTTTCAAATCTCGACTAATATATATTAGATACAGATTATTAGTTAATTAATAAGACGCAACTAAAGTAGCAAGAGTGCCTTTAACATTAATTTCTTAAATTTAAATATACTTTTGAACTTTTCAAATATTACGTTTATCTTTTAAACAAATATAACTTGATTTTAAAAATAAAAAACACCAAGTTTGTGTTTGCATTATCTGTTGTTATTTTTGCTTAAGTTTTTATTTCTCTAAATATGAAAATTTTCAATTTCTCTAATTTTTTTT